>VZRN01004865.1:483609-603129 GCA_013397935.1 Dasyornis broadbenti | reverse complement strand
ACCAGCACAAAAAAAAAAAAAAAAGAAACCAAAAAACCTAAGGGCTTCTTTCTTTCAACAAGTTGTAAGAGATTGGATCTATAGTTGAAAAAGTGATGTTCTTGACTGAAGCTTAAGCCATGTTTGAGGATATTTAAAGCTCTCCCAATAACTTTTCTTGTGCCCATTAGAGTGTGTTCAGCTGCCTCATTTTTTACAGAAGCACTACTGAAGTGTCTCTGCCTTTCCCTATCTCGCCAATTTTCAGCTTTAGCTTTGAGGCACTCAGCTGTCTGTCCATGTATATTCCAAGGCTTGATTTGCTTTTTTTTCCTAATTGCAGTGATATTTGTATTCAAAGCTCTGTATTTAGCCCACTGCCCTTCACAACTGCCTGGTAAAATTCTACCTGCTACTGGTGAGACAGAGCAAGAAAGATTAATTACCTAATAAGGAAATTAGAAGATAATTAACAGAATTTTACAAAGATATATTTTGTCCTTGAAAAGGTAAAAGAAAACATATTGGCAGAGCTACCAAACAGGTAGAAACTATTTTTGCTTTAAGCAGCCCCCTTAACCGCAATTCTTCCTGTATACATTCCTAAATACAAACGACAAATATTCAGAAGTTCTTTGAGTGACCTTTACTGATGATGAACACTACTGATGGTAAGTGATACTGCTTTGACAAATATTTCTGCTTCCAGAACTCTGATTAGACTGATAAAAGCAAATTTCTAAATTACTCATCTATCATGAGATGTCCACAGTTTTGTGAAATTTATGGAAGCTTTTCTAGCATGAATTGTACTAGAAACTAAAACTAGAGATTAAAAATAACAGACAGAGTTTGTAAAGGTAAATCACTAGGGAGATAGTCACGCAAAGACTAAAATGGCTCCTTCATAATCATACAATTATTGGATGAGGTCTCTACAGATGAAGTAATATTGCCTCAATTATGCTTATGCCTATAGACTATGATTAATGTCTGACTTAAGAGAGGCTGTAGTTTAAGAGCAGTTTCAGAGTAGTTTATCAGCTAGATCCTGAATAGTTGCATCATCTCTCCAATTTGTACATAGTGTATCTTTTGGCATTTTTCACCTTGTAGCTGCTCTGTTTCCAAGAAAATGTAAAAATCTTAAATATTTGTTATGTGTGTGTTATGAATTGATTATAGTTTCCACAAATCAGTTCAACCAATCCAGATGTTCTGATCAAAAACCAAATTGCAAATTTATAAAACTACAAAGTCATAACAAAAAATGCATTTCTAGAACAAACAATTACAAAATGGTGTATTTCTTTACTTCTCTGAAAGAGAACCTCTTTCAGAGGAAAAATCACCCACATATGCCGTTTGAGGGCGTTCAGGAAATAGGGTCTGGAGCCTAATATCACTCTTAGTATTTCTGCTTTGATTTAGTTTCAAACAAACCAGTAAACTTCCCAGCACCCCCACAAAAGCAGCTCCCACACGGTGCAGCTGGAATTGTTCTTCACTGCATTCCCTGTGCTCACCCTGCTGCTGCTCCTTGCAGAGCACAAAATGCATCCCAGCTGTGCCTCACGCCCTATGGGACAGCTGCTTCCCTGCGCAGTAATTAACAAATCCATGATAGTCACAAATGCACAAATCCCAAAGTCATGTAACTGTATTGGCTTACTGACACTGGACTGGGATAAAAACGTATGTTTTAAGTCCTCTTGGTCTCCTGACAGGTAAAAAAAAAATTAGATTTTGAACAAATTATCCAGTGAAGAATAGAAAAGAAAATATTATACAATTCGATACAAAGCCTGAGAGCAGAGCAAGACTCAGGCTTTGGGTCAACCTGTAAGCACCCCAGCATGAGCAAGCCCCTCTCCTTTATACTTGACTAAACATTTCTCAGGGAAAAGCAATGGCACCGCTTCTAATCCTACTGGAGAAGAGTGCCCTGTAGGCCGCCTCTGTAAGACTGCTGAGAACTGCAGCCCAGCTGTGGCAGCAGCTGAATGAGGCTCTACCTCATTCCCCAAATCCAAACCTCTGCTGGCTGAACTGCAAGCTGCAACACATAGCAATATTAACAGAAAGCAGTTTTGTTGGGGCTGAGCAGAATTCAATAGCTGGGAATCACTCCAAAAAACAAAACAAAAAAAAAACCCAAAAAACAAAACAAAACAAAAATTTAAACAAGAACTCAACCCTGCTGTCCCTTTGTGTGAAGCAACCAGAAAGACCATAGACCAGCCTATTAAAAAAGAATCATCAATGCTGTTGTCAATTTAGAAATTGCAAGTTATAAGACTCATCATGCCAAGATTATTTAATTAAAAAGAGAATGTAGCAGATGCATTCTCTATGTTACATTAAACCAATAATTGTAATGATATGTGTAAAAGAGATGAAGTTTTCTGCTACAAGCACTTGATGTCAGAGGAGAGAAATGGTTAGAGGAGACTGCCAGCATGGCATCCACAGGGTGTGCTGGCAGTGCTATAGATCAAATAAATGCAACAATAATTACCCCTCCCAAAAGAGTAAAAATTTGCATGAGTTTATGCAAATTAGCAAAAGGCAATGAGCATCAAATGAGACCTCTACAGCGTTGAGATGACTGACACTGCAAGCCTCTGAAGTGGTATATCACCATGAAAGAAGATAAGGACATCTGCTGTTGATGGACAGAGGGGGAGAGGAGTGGTGGAGATGGCTAGGGAATGGCAAGCATACTAAAAAATCCTGTGGAGGGCAGACATCTCCATGCCCTCCTTTGTCCTGTGCCATGTACCTAATGGGAGGCTTTTATGAAACTTCAATGGCCCCTGGACCTTTTGCATTTCCAGATGCTCCATTTTAAAAGCCATCTTCTCTGACAGAGAAGTCCAAAGCCCCAGAAATCCCCACTGTGGCTGTTGCTACCAATTATCAAAGACTCCTCTTCAGTATTTGTTTTGCTCTTTTTTATAGACTCCTGAAATACCACAGACCTGGTACCTAAACCAATTGAATGCTGCAGAAAGATTTCTGCCAGCCTACAACTTCTTTTGATTGGTGCCATGAAGATGACTTCAAAACAAACTGATGCATGTAAGGAAACAACATTCATCAACCAGAAGATACTGTGCCCTGCATAGAAACACCCATTCATTTGCTGAACAGGAACACAACTTTTATCATTGAAAAAGACACCCCTTTTCCTGCTCTTTTTGATAGAAGAATGGTGGGTGCAGTCATATTTCCGCAGAGATCAAGACATTCAGTCTTTTCAACAAGATCACAGGATCAGGGCTAAAGCAAGGAAACCATGAAAACCCAGATGTTGATTTATGGCTGAATACATTTTCATGTTCAACATAATTTAGACTGAATGGATGGTTTTGGCAACAACTGTGCAGCTTTTTTAATGGGCGTAGAATGTTTTTTTCTTCTCTCAGGCAAATTAAAATATGAGTGGGTTCACTTATCTTTCCTGTTTGATCTGTTCCTAGCTGGACACAGATCTGAAAGCAACTGATGATCGTACAGTGACCACATTAAAAAAAGCAAACATCTGCCAACCATTACCACATAGCTTTCTGAGGCTTCTGAGATAATGTCCAATTTGTCCCTGCTCAGAGCAATGACACGCTCCTGTGTCATTGTGTGCCTGTCAGAAACAGGCAGGTTATTTCAGTATTCTGTCTCCTTTGCCCAAAAATTGTAGGAAAGGTCATCTAACCTTTGCCACAAAGATTTCAGCAATTTTCCAAGTAGGACAGGCTGATAGGGTTTTGTAAAGGTCCTGCAGAAGAAACCATCACTGTATCAATAGGCAAATTTTATTGCACTATTAACACAATGTGCTAAGAACAACATTTGCTCTTGTCTCAATTCCAATTTTTCCCCTTTTTTAAAAACTGAATGAAATAAGCAGAAATTAATACAGTTCCTACCTAAAAAATATACTGGCTATGTGGCTATTTTACAAAATGTACAAAAGTAATCTACCAAAATCCCAGCAGTTTAATCTACTATGTGAAAGAGCAATGGCCAAATCTTAATAGTATGAGGCTGAAGGCTTTCTGCTGTAACAGGATTTAGCAATAACTTTTAATTGGCAGTTCAAAGTTAATCCACAGGGGAAAATGTGATCTGGCAAAAGCACTCAGTCACAGAATGGAAAAAAAAAAGAGAAAAAAAACAACCCACAATTATGAGATCTTTTTTCTCAGTATTTTTGCGGCTATTGCTCTTGGGAAACATTATAGAAATAATTGCTGCATTGTCTCAGTCTAACAAGGCTCTTCTTCTGTGATACATTTTATCCCTTTTGTACTTAATTTCTCTACCAATGAAAAAGAGGACAAAAGTTTAAATTTTTCAGTCCTCCTACTATATATGTATATATACAGCCTTAACATACCTTCTGAAGTGAAAATCATAGGCAAATCCCCTAGACTAGTACTGTCCTCTTCCCTTTTTGTCCCTTAACATCAGGCCACAAGCTTGAATATTTCTTGTTTCTACTCAAACAGCATCCAAAATGTTTGCAGTGAGGAACCATTTCTGCTCTTATATTTAGCCAAGGAAAAGCCCGTAACACAGACAATTCTTCTAGATTGTACTCACTAGGATCTGTTCAGCTCTAAATTTCAGCACTTCTGCCATCCGTGGTTTCTCTTCTTTGTTCCAGTGATGTTTCAGACTAACTCATGGTGTCCTGCTTAACACAGAAAACAACATATGGATGCCTCAAGAGAGAACTGATGAGGTCCAAACCAGCCTCCCACCCTTAGACCAAATTCTGCATTGAAAGCTGAGCTTTTGGCAGTTGCCCTCATGGAACTACTAGGAATTCTGATAGCAGCCTGTGAGAAGACCAACTATTTTTGTGAGAGCTCAGGAAGCGAGTGTCTGTGTTCATCTATGACTGTACTGAGAAATACAGAAAGATTTCCTATATGTTACAACTCTTGAAAGCTGCAGCTCTTCAACATCTATTTCATATGAGTTACAAATTTCATTTTCAAAAATATATACATATAAACATTCCCCATAAAAAAGTTTATAACTACATTTAAGTGACCAATCCCCTGACTTCTCACCTTAAGTTTCATTGAAAACCAAACATCCACAGCTAATTTGTAAAACCTCAAGCACTTGGGAAGTGGGGCAGTTTTACCCTCTTACTCTTTCAGCAAAAGCAGGGCTGAGCAGAACAGAGCAGGCTATTGTTGGTCTGCAGACTGCTCCCTTGCTGGCAAACTACTCCAGCAAGGTGACTGGAAAAATCACAACAGCTTGTTACAAATACAGCCAACGTGTGTAAAATCCATGAAAAGGAACACTTCAGAAAAGCTATTCAAATTTTATTTAATCATTTTACTTCAGAGATGTATTCACTCCACATCAGTGTGTTATCTCCAAAACACAGATCCAAATAAACTTTTTAAAAATGAAGCTTCATGTTTTACACAGCATGTAGTCCAAAAAGTAAGCCTGAACTTCTTTCCTTACACATAAATTGAGTAGGAAGGGCAACAATAATACACATTAACAATAGCAAGAAGTATGAGTCCTTAAAGAATCTACAATCTAAAGTAAATTTAAATAATCTTTTAAATATGAAATATTCTAGGAAAGGTTAATTTTTGAGACAATGTAAAGGTAAAAGGGAACATAACTAAAAAAATTTGAATACTATAACATGTACTCCACGTGTCTCACTGATATTTTAAAACGTTGAACACTCAAGTACACATAAATGCTGTCCTGAGTCCCTGCACTAATTGCAAAGTTTGTCCAACTTTTAATGTGAAGTATTTTATTGTACATATTAAAAGTTATCCTCACAAAATAACAGAACTGCATTAAACTATTCTAGAAAACATTTCTTGTAGAAAAATTGCATTTTACCTGCTCTTTTGAAGAATTCTTGAGGCGGTTCTTTCGTTTGAAAAGAAAAACCAACAAAATTTAAAAAAAAAATAATGCATAGATGTCAAAAATAAAAGACTTGGTTCAGCTGAGGGAGCCAATAGATGCCCCTTGCTTTCTGAAGAGGGAGTTTATTTGGGTAAATGACTTTGTCGCTGTGAAATCCAGCTCAGTTCTTTGTAGTAAGCATCTCTGGATAGGGAGAGAGTGACATTGCATTCTCTAACCACTCATAAATGAAGAAGGAATTCCCAGATTTGCCATCATGTGATTTCAGTGAGGAACTAGCACTCGACTTTCTCCCAGCACCCTATTCTCTGCCCAAATACAGCTCTTCCAAAGCCAGAGACAGTCGTAACAAGTGGCAAAGAGAGAAAGAGCACACAGATCACGATTAGCTTCACTGAGCAGACACTTAAGACATTTTAGGCAGGAAGCAAGAGAAGAATAGAGAAATGCCATTGTTAAACTGCCACAGAAGTTGTAAAAGAACAGGTTTAGCAATTCTCACTAGGAAAAACTGGGCATATTGGGAGAGGGGGAAGGGTTATGGGAGGGAAATGCACATTTTCAGCCATCAGAAATTACTAACAAGATTATCTTGACAAATGCTAATTCTTGTTCCTTATACTGGAATTTCAAGGGTTTACAAATGCCACTGCAGTACTCAGTGGGATGATAATTAAGCACCACATCAGCCAAACCCTTTTTGCCTGTATTAGCCAAAAACTGATAAAAGATAATATAATCTACACTCTACATACGGAATATGCCAAATGGAGAAAGAGATGCTCCATTAATTTCATAGCTACGAGCAGAAGAGCACAAAGGAAAATAATGTGCCGTTTATTCTTCACAAAGAGAATGATGCTATTGACATTTTGCCTTGAAGAACTGCATGTTATTAAATAGCAATGATGTTTGCTGCTAGCTGAGCCTTCCTAAAGAAACAATTGTTACTGAAAGATGAGTAACCATTTTTGACCTTCTAATATTTAAATATGAGATGAACACTTCCAGCTCCCTCAATGTTATCCATAAGGTCATCAATAGTTATCTCTGGTGTTTCCATTTGATGAGCATCATGGATGTACATCCATGGCCTGTCTCCCTTGCTTCTGGGGAGAGCCACTTACTGCCGGAGCCTGGTGAGGGAACATGATAAAGTGGACCATTGTGCATTTTCTATTAAAGTGCTTCATTTGTGCTGGAGGTACTTAATCATCCAATAGTGTGTTCTTCAAAGCTTTTTTTTTCTGTTTTATTTTTACCCATAGGTTGTAGAGTACATGCAATAGATGCTCTTTTATTGTAAAACAGGTTCCAGTTTAATCTGATGGTCTACAAACACCAAGGTGACAATAGCTTAAGACACAGGAATTTATTTACACCTCTGTAACTCAAGAAGTGCTTGTTCATGTTTTGTGAGGGCAAATCTATTTATACCTATCTCCATTATCACAGTACAACTACCCCCTGACTGCAGTAGTGTGGCAATAGATCTGCCAGCATGAGACAGATTTTTTTAATCACAGAAAACATACTTTCCATGAAAACATCAATTTACAGGTAGTTCATAAACACAGAGGTGTCCTCCCATCAAATTTTATGCAGACAAGTAAAACCAGTTATTCTTTCAAAGATTACTCTGATTTAAAAAAAAATAATAATCCCTTTATTAAGATAACTTATTCGCCTTCAACTTTATAACAATTAATTTGTGTTTCTATTGTGTGGCTGCTTCAGCCATGGATGAGGACCCCAAAGCTGGAGATGCTGTAAAAACACAGAAAAAAAAATGAAGTGTCCCTCTTTACAGATCATGTAAAATGCAGAAGAGAACACAGTAAGAAGCCAGTAAGATATCACTGATTTGTACAGTAGCTGTAGGATTTCCAGAGGGCACTCATCAAAGGGATGCAGACCGTTCTGTTTACTGTAAGAGTTCACCAAACAACCGTCACCCCATTTAACCTACATTTCCATTAAGACTTGTACTACACTACTGGGTTGGCCATGATAACAGCGGAAGGCCAGGCAGAAATCCAGAGAATTAGTGAGAGGATGCCACACACAATGGAGCTGGCAGAAAACTCCAAATTAGTGGCAGGTTATTGGCATGTGAAATACAGTGGCATTCACTATGCTCATAGCAAATATTTGTGATATTCTCATTCATTCAGGAATACACCGGAATTGTGAAAACTGGAGACACAATGTTGTTGGATGTCCTTGTATTGCTAGGAAAATTTTCATTTCTTCCCTAATTCTATTAGTAAATTTTAGGGAAAAAAGCAAAGAAGCATTATATATTCATACTAGACAAAGTGGTGCTTACTGCTGAATGTACCAAGTGGAAGGAACATCATGCCTTGCACTTGCAGAAGTATCTGCAACGGGAACAAAAAAATATGCAAAAAAATGCCAGTTAATTATAAAATCACATCTATAAAAGACTGCTAAGAGCAAGCAGTGATGTTGCTCAGTTTGATTTAGGATTTTAAGTCCCTAAGTCTGTAGAGTGAAACCGGAGCTAACTGGGATTTGGACTCACACAGATCTTTTTTGTAATACCAAGTTCTTAAACTTCCTGGTTTCCACAGACTTAACCAGAGCTGTGTGGCAAACCAGGCTTGGTTCTGGTTGTCCGTCTTTTCGGAGCAAAAAAATGGGGGTTCTGACAACCCCTCTCAAGGTTTTTATGGATAAAATTCCAGTTTTGAAGTTAAGATAGATAAGAGTGTAGTCTGTGCATTCTAAACAAGTCCCTGCTGGACGCGACGGAAAGACTAATATCTCAGTAGGGACTAAGTGCCTGCAAACAGGCTGACTCTTACGTGAAACTACAGAGCTCAGACCAACTGCGAGGGACTTTGCATTCCTGCTGGGCTTTCCAGGCGGGAGAACGCTGCCCGCCCACGCCCGGGGCCGGAGGGGCTGACAGCGAAGCCCACCAGCAGTGCCTCCCCGGCAGGGAGCGGCGACTCCTCCACCCCCCCGACTCATCCCTCCCGCCGAGCCGCCCCTACTGGGTGAGAGCAGGCTGGGTGAGCAGCCGGGCCGCTCTCCAGCGCTTTAAATAACGCTACAGACACCTCGAGTGCACAAATTATCGCAGCCTGCAGTAGGGAGGGGTGCCTCCTGGCAAAGTTCACGTGGCTACGCAAGAGTGACAGGTCCGAACTCCCACTTGTAGTCCATGGAAACGAAGGGTCTCTGCAGTCAGCGGAGCCTAAGAAGGGACACCTCACTGCAGCCAGCTGTCCACTGCAGGATGAGATTAAAAACTTTCAAGACTTTATCAGCTCTATTAAACAAGCCTTCACTCCCAAAATGTGGAGTACGGACAGTGAGTACACATACGGTGACCTTCAGCTTAGACACTTGGATGTAGTGGGGATGAAGCCTTGGGGGACACAGTAGAGACTTCTTCCATAGTGAGAGGTCTGCCTCTCCTGCACAATGAATGGGAAGAGGGAGATGCCTTTGCAAGGGGTCTTTCTACCCGGAACAATTTGTTTCCCATACGGCAGATGTCCACACACACCACTCTGAGGCCATAACTGCTGTTCCTCTCTAGCTGCACTGGGCAAGTGCACCCCAGGCTCAGACAAGCCTGAGCCAAGCTGTGGCTGGGCTCCATCCTCATCTGTCTCTTCTGTTCCTTTCTCCTTCAGTTACTTTTTTTCTACTTGTTTGTTCCTGGCTCTTCCTCTTGTTTCCTACCCCTGTGAAAGCCTGTCCACATGGATGGTGAGAGGAGTGGTAGCGAGCAGAAGTGGTGAAAATACAGAGACCAAAAAGTCCGTTTGCTGAACAACCTGAAACAAGTTAGATGGGGGTTTGAGCAACCTGGTCCAGTGGAAGGTGTCCCTGCCCGTAGCAGGGACTTTGGAACAAGACGATGTTTAATATCCCTTCCAACCTAAACCGTTCTGTGATTCTATGAGCCAAATTTTAATGAAAGATTCACCTTTCCAAAGAACATGGAAACAAGCAACTCCTCCAGGCAGGGCTGCAGCAAGGAAAAAAGAGAGGAAAACCATCTTTGGCAGCAAACCCCATGACTTTTTTTTTTCAGGTTGAGGCTGCGACAGAACTAGTAGTTCATTCAGTCCCTAGTGATATTAAACAAACCTACCCTGCACTCTGCTACTGTTGGAGGTCTCTGAGTATTTCATATCATGCTACAATTGTCATCACAATGGTCAGCCCAGCACCAAGTGTGCCTTGCCAGCAGTGGGATGGCCCACAGGAAAAGCAGAGCATCCATGAACTTCTGATCCTTGCTCCCAGTGCGCCGCTGGCAAGGACACAGACGCACATCCCAGCCCTGTTGTCTGTGCCTGGATGTACTCTGAAAGGCTCCACGCAACAGGTCATGGGATATGGTCAGGGAGGAATGCAGATAACAACAGAACCCTTTCAGCTTTGAGCCCTGAAAGGTGGCATTCAATGCCTGCCTGACACTCCTCCCACTCATGGCCATAGTCCCTGGCTATGCAGCTGCTTCACAGGCCTAATTCTGCCCATCTTCACAGGCCAGGGAGCTGCTGGACATGTGTACCTTGCCTCAGGGGCACAAGGGCAGGACAGCAGTGTCCAGGTGACACAGGGAGGTGTCTCAGGTCTCCCAGGACCATTACATTACTCTCTGTAAAAGAAGATGCAAATAAAACAGCAAACGCCCCTTTTATGCACCAGCACATACGTCAAAAGAAGCATGAGACAGTACTTATTTCACAAGGGGAGCTTCATGTTCAAAAGTCATCCCTTATTCTTAGGATTAATCATAACTCAGCTGAGGCAATTACAAAGACAAACCTTTATCTGTGTGGATTTCTCATGTACATAGAAAAAAATCCTGAGCGGCTCCAAATTCTACATCTCTTTGCACCTATGCTGGTCTCCACACATACACTCCCTCTCCATTTTCCCACTGTGCACTGGTCTGGAGTGGGGCAAGATAAATAATTACTCCAGGACTGTAACACTGGTATCCATACAGAGGCAAACCTTAGTCTTAAATGGGGCTATGGAGCCATTATTTCCATGTGTGAGGCAAAGCAGAGAATGTTTCTAGCAGAGGTGAAACTAATTTGCTTAAACTGGACAGTTTTCTGAATTTTTCAGAAAAGGAGGTATTTGACTGCTAAGATTTTTCCGTAAAGTTTAATAGTGGTTCACATGGCTTTTTCTTCCCATCAAAGTTACATATTTCTCTACCATTTTTTCCCAAATATATATATAATTAATAGCAATTCATTATGATAATTAATGATACATACATATTTGACATATGATATTGCTAGGAAAGCCATAACATTATTACATATTACTTAACATGTCCCAGTCCATTTTATAAAACCCATTGTGTTAAGTTTGGTTGAGCAGAAACATCTCTATCTCAGCATTTGCCAAACTGGTGAAAAGAATTTTCTTTCCAGACCCTTTAAAGCAGAGCTGGCTCCCATAAGCTCTCCTGTAAGAAAATCTCACCATAAATCCTTGTCTTCATGTTGGACGTGAACAGAGGGGAGGTATATTTCACAAGACACTCATTTCCATCTCACTTGACAGTTTTTGTTTCTGACCTTTTACTCTACACTGATGTAACTCCATCAGACCAAAAAGCCATACTGAAAGGAAAACAGCTCTGCAACACCACCAGGGATGACTTCCAAGGACCTTGGCCAGCCTTACATTTCTGAGATACAAGCAAATGTTAATCTCTGAAGGGTGGATCTGGTCATACAGGGTGCTGAGGACTGCTCAATGTTGGCAATGCAAAGTCCATCTTAGTGGCGGAAAAGCATCATTTCACTTCATGACATTGGGAGCTCCCCAGAGGAAAGATCTCTGCCAACTCACTCCTACACAGTATAGCCCCCACTCGGAGAAGACTGTCATTCCCAAATTGGCTTTTCAAGCTACTGGATGCTTAACCCAGGGCAGATACTTTGCAACCCCTCCCAACCCAGCAGTACCATGGTTATGATGTCATTATTAGGAACTGCTGTCTTCATTAGGAAACAGACAAGTTACTAAAAACTCATGAAATTACCCCAATACCAGCCATGTCAGTGAATGAGTGTTCAGTAGTTTCATTTCACCTCTTTCCCAAAAGCAGAAGTGAATCCAGGCTCTGATGGGTATAGGAGGCACTGACTACTCCGGCAAATGCTGCTGTCTCAGGGTTGTTTTGAGACCATAAAATGATCTGAATCTCCCAGAAGTGCCACAGAACAGTTGTTTTACCATCTCCTGTGAGGCCTTAGCAGCAATTGATACCACTCCATAAGAGATGAGAAGGTGATACTGCCTGGCAAGAATGAAGCCTTGGCTGTGTCAAAGAACGGCGTGCAGACATAACTTACATCAATGCAGCCTATGTGTCGAAACAGTTTTTCTGTACAACACAGGAACTTGAATCTTCTGACTCTTGGTCCTGTGCCTTGACCACACAGGAAGCTTGAAGATTTCCCGCAGGCTTGTCCTCCCTGGTCATGCCTATACATGGGTATTTTATCCACCCTGCAAACTGCCTGAGACCAAGCAAGACCATCTTGGAAACAAATACCAACCTGGTACTGACATCCTGGGCATACAGGCAGTATTTTCTTGTGGAATCCAGACTGAGAGGCAAGCCCAGGACTGAAGCCAAAAGTGATTCCACCGCAGTCTGTCCTATCTTCTTACATCTTCTTATTAACCCTTCTCGTAACTCTCCCTCTGCATGTCTGCACTCTCTATCCCATGCGTACATGTGCTGCAAGAACTGAGTGCCGGCCACCACCGAGATCCATGCGGGTGTGTAGGAAAAGTGGTGCTAGCTGCTGCCACAAGTGCAGCCTTGGCATCAGCTGCGGAAACAGTTGAGTGTCTTTAACTCCTTTTGTCCAAAATGAAGAATTCCAAATGTTGCTGGGCAATTAGCCCTTACATGGGTAACTCTGGTCACAAGTACCACAGACCGAAGCCTGGTCAGCATCTCTGCCAGGAAGCAGCAGCCCCTAGGATCACAGGCAGGAAAGTGCCTGATTTGTACTCCAGAGTTTGTTTCTTTCCTGGTTTTGTCCAGCCAGTTTGCCCTCAGAAATCCCCGGTCCTGTGCAAGAGCATGGAGGAAGAGCAACTCACTCAAGGCAGCCCAAATCTCACTACATATACCCACACAGCTATTTCATGCAGTTGATTTCTTCCTCCTGCTATGCACAGCACTCCATAACCCACTGACTTCTGCATTGCTCAGGTCAGACAGCCCTTCTCCTATCAACTTAATTTTGGATGAGGACCCTGTTCTCTAGGGTGTTTCCAGGTCAATGTGATGAAACTGATGAAAAACATGAGAAGCAGCAGAACCAGGAAGGACACGTGCAGGAAGCTTGCTCAAAAAGTCTTTCCAGTTTAGGAGAAACCTTCACATTTTGCCTGAAGCTTTATCTGTAAAATTTTGATGTTACACTTCCTTGTTTTTTTTTCCCCTATGAGTTGCTGCCAAACAGCATAACAAAGCTCAGCTGACCACCAAACCACATTGGCACTTTTTGCCCCCACACAGTGATGAAGTTTTCACAGAGAAACAAGAAGGTTTATACTCCTGTCTTAGACTTTATTTCTAGAAGTGCTGTACTCTATCTATTATGGTTTATTGTCCGTAGTAAGTACATGCAAGTGCCCATTAAGAATTAAGTTTCTTTTCACTTAACACTGACCATTTACAAAACAGAATCCTGGAGTATTTTATGTTATATCCATGTTCTCCAGACAGATTTCTCAAAATGCTTCTGCTGAAATCTTTTTCAGGTATGATGCTAGTGCAGCACATGCAAACTCACTAGGGAGAGCTGATCAATTATCAGAGTCAGGAAACGAGACAATTCTACTCTGTCTTTCTGAGAAATCTTTGCACAGTCGTGGTGGTTGACCATCAGATGACTAAATGCAAAGCTGAAGAATGGTGCCTTGCAGATATACCATCAGCATTCACATTTGAGACAGACATCCAAACCAGCAGAATCTTTTCCAAGTATAAGGAGCACCAATTCACAAACAGTTTCTGTGTCACATTCACAGCTGTGTTGCTTTGTTGCACTTTTCACTTACGACAAGGACACGACACCATGATAGAGTATTTTTTTCCACCAATTCCACACCTTTCAACTCCAGTTGAGTAAAAGAAATGTGTTGGCATGGTTCAATTAATATTATAATTTTTAATAAGGTTTGTTGGGAGATTAACCTTGAAAGACATCTGCAGGAAACTCTACATCTGTACATTTTCTTTGATCTAGAAAAGGAAAATGTTTTATCAATGAAATCTTTGAAATACACTCCTTCCACTTTTTCTAGGAGACTACTGCATGATTGAGTTTTGCATATATGCTGATTAAGATGCTTGTAGGGGAGGCAAGCATATGCTGGCCTGAACTAACATGTTAAGGAACATGTACTATGATTATAAATGGGTCACATTGCCTGAACTCCCTGATGAGACTCAATGACCTGACCTTATTCAAAGGTTGCATAGCAGCCTTTAGTTTTGGAAGGTGAAGTCCTTTTCCTTCTCAGACTAGGAATTTGCACCTAAAAGCCCATTAAGAGGAAATCCCCTTTTTTGACCACTTGAAACAATGTTTTTTCAAGAATAACTGCCCAGTCAGAAATACTAAGTTAAGAAAGGGTGGCATCCTCCTGTTTAGAAAAGGCAAAGGAATCTTTGGCAGCAGGCTGGGCAGCTTGGTTAAGCATGCTTAAAACTGAAGGACTCAAGTGTTAGAGTCCAAAGTGGCAACACTTCCTCCATCACAACCCACTGGGGAATAAGCCAGGCCAACATGAGCAGGACAACTGTTCCTCAGGAGAAAGCAACTCAAGTGTACGTATACCACCATACACAGTCTGGGGAACAAACACAGGGAATTGGGGCTCTGCATCCAGTCAGAAATGTATTATGTCATAGGAATAACTGAAACATGGTATGACAACTCACAAGGCTGTAGGATCACATCAGATGGGTATAGGCTACAGGAAAAGTGGGTGAATACCCATTGAGATCTACAAGGGCATTGCCAGGGTTTGCAGAGATGCTGCTAAAAAACCAGAACCTCAGCTTGAACTGAAATTGGCCAGAGATAGAAAAAAAAACCCACAAAAAGGTATGTAAACAGCAGAAACAGAAGGAAAACACGGACTTGATGGGCAACAGGAGAGATGTGTTAGTCACCAATTAGTCACCAGAAATGCTTAAAAGGCAGAAGTTGTCAACACTTTCTTCAGCTCAGTCTTTACCAGCACTGTTGGACCTCTGGCCTTGGGAACAAAAACCCAGGTTGATGGAAACACAGACTTGCCCTCAGTGAAGGAAGAGTTGTGTGTCAACTGTTACAGGAGCTCAACCCCTACAAATTGATGGGCCCTGACATTATCCACCCAAGAGCACTTCAGAGAACTGGCTGATGTCATTATGGGTCCACTCTCTACAACCTTGGAGAACTGCGGAGAACAGGGGATATCCCAGAAGACTGCAAGAAGGCTAATGTCACCCTCATCTAAAAGGAGGTCTTAAAGGATGATCCAGGAAGTTACAGGCTCATTCAGTCCCTGGGAAAAGTTAAGGAACAATTCCTCCTGGGGGGGCTATCACAAGTCAGATAAAGCCCATGACTGGGAAAAGCCAGCAGGAATTCACGAAGGGCAAATTGTGCTTGGCAAACCTGATCACCTTTTATGACACATTCACTGGCTTGGTCAACATTGTGTATTCAACATGACTGAACAGTGTGCTGCTGCAGCAAAGAAACCCAATGAGATGCTAGGTTACATCAAGATGGACATCACTGCAGAGATAAAAGTAGTCTTTAATCCCACTTGGTACTTCTGAGGCCCCACCTGGAATACGGAGCTGTTTTGGTCCCTACTGTGCAAAAAGATGTGGACATGCTGGACAGGATCCAGAGAAAGACCACAAAGAGGATCAGAGGATTGGGAGGTCTGCCATGTGAGGAAGGGCTGTAAGAACTGGGTTTGTTCAGCCTTGAGAAAAGAAGCCTTATGGGAGACCTAAAGAGTGCCTACAAAGAACACAGAGACTCCTTTTTTACAGGAGTCACATGGAAAAGACAAGGGGTAATGGTACAAGTTATTCCCAAGGAGATTCCTATTAGACAGAAAATTTTTCACAGAATAATCTCACCAGGGAAGTGGCAGATTCCCCAACATGGACACGTCTAAGATACAGCTGGGCAGACTGCTGAACCATCTTGTCTAAATTGTGCTTTTGCCAATCAAGTTTGGAACAGGTGACCTTTGCGGCCCCTTCCAACCTGATAGTCTATGAAATGCTGTAAGTCAAGCCACAGGTGACAAGCGTTGCCTAAAAAAGTGCCTGACACTCTTCTGTAGGATGGGAAAGCAAAGAAGGAGGCATAATGAACTTTTTACAGTTCATTAATTAACAACGCAAACAGATTCCTCACATAAAGGAATGCTTTGTCATTTTGGAATGCTAATTTTTGCTTTTCTTGGATAGAAAAACCCTGACATTGTTTTTCTTTCGTATAAGCAAGTTATAAACTCCATGTCATAGTAGTCCATATGCTTCTCAAATGGGGCCTGAAATTCAAGAATGGCAACTGAACTTGGTCAAAGTCCTTGGACTGTGATTTGGGCATGACTCATTCATCCCATCTCCTAAAAAGCTGACTACAGAATCTCTTTGATGAAGTTGGATGCCTACAGGGCTCCAGTGCTACCATGACAAAGGGCAGCAGATGACCACATGAGCACTTCTTTACTACTCCACTCTTTATCCTCAGGAGAAATTCAATTCAGCAGCAAAGATAAAAGAGGTTTCTTGAAGGTTTTTGACTTTTGCATCTTTAAGACTCAAAAAGATGCAGCATGTTTCACTAGCAGACACGAGACAATTTGGAGGACAGAGCACAGGCCTGACTTCTGGAATCTCCAGTGAGACAGGATCAGGACAGGGGCATTTATTGCAAGAGATATTCAGCACCAAACAGAGGACTCTAAAGCTAACATATTTCAAAACACTGACATCTTAACTACCAATAGTTTCAACCACTATATTGAAATATCAAGTTATTCTCATGAAAACCTATTTCCTGACCACAGTTAATATATAAATCTAGTTGGAATAGAACTCAGATGCACACACTAGAAAAGAATGAATCCACTCATAATTGTAAAATGTTAAATAGTCACATATACCTATCCTAATAATTAGTGAAGCAATGGTATGACATCATCTACTACTAGATTTTCAAGCAAAATATCAGTGCTTTGGCACAATTTAATCTTATTCTCATATTTTGAAAAAACTAATGCATACACTATGTGGTCAGCAATGTGTCATGATCAACGTGTCATGTGCCAATGTGTCATGACTAGGCCTTGTTAAGGTGACTTGAATTTTCTTAGTGATATGATGTTATACAAGTGCCATCATACTCTTCTCATGTTAGGTACTTCATGACACCTCTCCCTTACACTTCCTCAAAATTTTTTCCCAGGTGTCCTAGAACAAATTCACCATTGCTGACAACAGCAGCCTTAGGAACAACTGTATCAACAAGGTGTACGTAATCACTACAATTAACATGCTATCTAGACTTGCTCAAGTTATCTAGACTGTAGCTCATAAAATGTCTCTGACAATGCACCTACTACTGGTGGAGCAGTTTGGTCAAAAGCTGTAAATTGCAGAAACATTTCTTTGTAGAGCTGTTTCAATGCTCATCCCATGTAGCAGCTGCATTACCATGAAAAAACACATACTGGTTTTTAATGTGGCAGAACTTTTATTTAGAGGGAAATTATAACTTTTGCATTTACATGGCACCAATTATATACAGTACACCTTCCATGATAAGAATTATGATGCTGTTCACAGAAAGGTATCAAATTTGAGATAAATAATGCATAAGCTAAAATATACAAACCAGGGGTGGAGGTGAAACTATTGGCCATTTTTAATTATCTATAGAAGAGTTTCAAGGAATAATGTCTCTTCAATGTTCAAAAACTTTTAACAAACTTCTAGTAAAGTTAATTGAAATATTTATAATACTATTCCATTGTTGCACAGTTTTTCCAATATACAATCAAGAAGATGCACAGAACACAACACTTAATATGAAAAAAACTATTGCACCCACGATTTAAAGGTTTCACTGCCTTTTGGATGCTGCACTACCATATTTATATAAACATTTACAACACTTCAGTAAACACAAAGGTTCTAAATGTAGTGCAGCATTATGGGGGGCCATTTTCAGCTCTTAAAATAAATGTTAAATGCCCATATACTGTGCCATTTATTTTAAGCTGATGGATTAAGCTGTAATCCTTAAGTCCTACTGTGAGTAGCAAACACACTTTCCCCATGTTCAGAAGATTACCATCCCTCTCACTATATAGTCTCAGTTCTGAAACCTGAACTGTCCTTGGCTTCATTGTCATTTTGGCATTTTGCCTCAGTGCTTGTAACAACTACTCCTTATATTACTTTTCAATGGCCTGTTAAGTAGTCCTGTGTAGAATCTGAAGCAAAAGAATCTGCATCTTCATTATCAGAATCATCACTACTGTCATCAGCCGCTGGCTCTCCTGTCAGTGCTATCCGGGCATAGTCATCAGTGTCTATAGACTTGCAGAAGTGAATGGCATACTTCAGTTTCTCCTCTAGTACCTGCTTACAGGAATACCTGGGCAGCTTCAGGAGAAAGAAGCAAGTGTATGACTCAGGAAGGAAGTGGTCTGGAGGATTGTATTTATCCAATACCTGTTAAGAAAAAAAAGAAAAAAGGCATTATATTTTTGATTCACTGCCAAAACCACAAATAAGTATCAAAATAATAACTAGAATTTTGTTTTTAAACAGCATGTTATATTTTTTATTCTGATGCTGACGTTCCTTAAAAGAACAATGAAGAGGCCAAATCCATTTTCCCTACACTGAGTCAATAAATAAAAATAGACATGTATGAGCTGCTTTGATTATGAGTATGTGGTTAGGACCAATTTTTAAAAGATTGTATTACTTCAGAAGATATCAAAAGGTGATTTGAAGATTGTGTAGGTTTAATTTAGCTGAAATTATTATCTAAGCTGAATGAAATTCTAAATAAATGCCAGCAAAAACAGTTGACTGACAGTGGAAAACTATCAAAATCCAGAGAAATAAATGGCTGGGAAATTAAATGAATATCCACTTCTCCAAGTCAAGAGAGAAGAACAGGTATATACATTACTGGTCTCTGTTGCACTGTTAAATCTACAGTGTAATGTTGCAAAACAGTTTCATGAGATCAGGCTGGTCTTTTGATAAGTCATGCTGCTACTTCCCCCCCCCAACCAGCTTTTAAGGTGCCCTCGACTTTCCCCATCCCATACACCTTACCTGAATAACAAAGTCCCTCCCCCTAAAGTCTGCAATAGTCCTGGGCAGCCTTGTTCTGCCCCACACAAAACGCAGGAAGAGAGATCGCTCCGTATTGGAGAAGGACTCCATCACTTCCCAGAACCACTGGATCAAGGAAGCAGTTGGTTCAATGCCTTTATAAGTTGCTACAGATTTCAGGAGATGAAGTGGAATATCTGGGCTTCCACATACCTGAAAAATAAAGTACAGCAATAGGCTATACAAGTCCGATCAAATCAATCACAGAGGATTTGTTCTTTCCCTTCCTTTAAAATATTTGATTAACTTTTACACTGACACACTGAGCATTTGAGTATTTGACATGCCATGCATAGTCTCCTAGTACAATAATACTAAATATACATCATCCCATCAGGCGACAGGAATGAACTTTTTTCATATTCCTGAATCACAAAGAATTAAACATCTTACTTAGGACAAATATCTCCAGTTTACTTCCTAGATCCCGGGCATGTGGGGTCTTTTTGGTTGTGCTTGTTTGTTTCTTCCTGAAATAATTCATTACATCACTGCTCAGCTACATCAAAATAACTTTACTAACACCAAGAGGGCAATTAAATATTTTCTAGTCTTTCCTTGAACTGAAGGTTTTCAACCACAATGCAATCACTGTAAACAGCATTTAATGTGGGGTTTGTATTAGTAAAATAAATGAGTGGATACTCTCACTCCAAGTTAGTGTGACAGAAGTAACAAAGCAGAAACTGATACCATAGTTTCCAGTTCATATCCTGTAAAGAGTGAAAGTAGAGGAACTGGAACAACACGGGCCATCCCCTCACGAACTGATGCAACTTGTTCATCAAATTCATGAAGCCTGCAAAGACACATTTTCAGAGTTTCTATCAATGTCATTTCTAGCAATTATTTATAGCAATTACAGTGATATCAAAGCAACTTTAACCATTCTCCTCAAATGCTGAGCTATGTACCAAGGAACATTAACAAACATTTATCACAATATACTCAACTTTCTACACCAATTCCTAAGGCTCAGCAAGCTCAATATGGAGGAGATATCTCCTAATGTTTAAGATTATTTATTTCCAGTATTATTCATGTGCTATGTCTGGTGAAAATAGACCAATACACCACTTGGAAACAACATGCTCTTGTAAAGAGCTGATGTATCTTGAAAGTCTTAACTTCAAACATTCGCAGCACTAGGCAGACATTATGCTAAATAAAAAAAAAAAAGGGTCTGAACTAAAGTAAGATGTCTGAGGAAACAGTAGTTTTTTTTTTTTTTTATTTCAAGGCATGCACAGATAAGTAACATGTCACTGCTTCCGTTGCCACACGATTTGTGTTTTGCTTATTTTTTTCCCCCGTCAAATAACTTCTGAGATGTTTTACAGAGCCCTCCAGAGCAGAGACATCTCTGACAAGTCCTGTTCTCAGGCTAGTCATCACCAAAATAAACAAAGATGTTGAGACAAGTTTGGTCTTTTGCATCTACTTTTCCACATGGATTCTATTCAGGTGCCAGTTTTCCCTCGCAGGGGCTTCATATAGTTATAAAACTTGATACTTAACATAACCTTTAAATGTTTCTCCGCAAGGCCTTTTAACTATAAAATGCTTTAGAATTGCTCATGTCCTCTGAGGACAGCTGGAACTGGCAAGAGAGCAAAGCCATTTCTTCAAAGGAATATCAGCTCCAAATGAAAGCTCTCTCTTTAATTGTTGGCAGACTGTGTAACTACAAGCCAATAAGCAAGTATGTAAGACTGCAATAATATAATCTTGCTGAAGCACTCTCTAAAGAAGGGGAACATGACGAAGTGAATAAAACAAGCCTGAATCAGTTTCTTATCCAAAGTATCTAAATTTACATATTTTAGTAGGCACTAGGCCCATTGCTTCACATGCAAGATGCTTATGATTGTTTCTGAGATGTACTCATATAGATCAGCTACCTGACATAAGCAACCAAAGGCTGGTCTTCTCAAATACTGAGCAGTTGTTTCCCACTGATTTCAGTGCAGTGTTCAGCTTTTGGCAGCTGTGGGAGTGCAAAAGTGTCCTACCCGAGGAATGAACATTTTGGTTTGTGCATTCCAACTTGGAGTAAGAATTCAGCCAATACTGCCCTTGACTGCAGTTGATGATATGAAAAGTATGAGTGCAACAGTACTAAATCTAAGCTCTCTTCACAAAGAGCTTACTGGTCAAGCTTATTACTTTAGCCCGTAGGAAGAATTAGATGCATGGGATATTTCTCCACCCGTAAAATTGTCTGCCAAAACTGCTTTGTCAGGACAAATTTAAAGCCATACATGCTTGTTTATTTTGCTTCCTAAAAATTAAGTTTAAGATTTTTCTCCTTGGATACAATAAGTGAAGTCAGAAAAATCAACACTGTAATCACATGAAAACACTTGTATATAAGAGCATAAAGTCGCATATTGTTTAAAAGCTAATATATATTTTTAAAAGAAAATGCATATTCATATCAGTAATTTAAATGATTTATTCAACAAACCTGTAGTTTATTGCCAGCCTCACATATTCCGCTCTGTTATCCAGTGTAATATGGGTGTACTTGGAGCTCAGCTGAATATCTTGACCACTTGCATTAGGCACAGTGAACGGGAGGCTCATAGCTTCAAATTCTTCCGAAGTAGCTTCATTGTCTCGAATGTACATAAGCCCAGGAATAAAATCTTTATCAACCTTTGAAAGTAAGAAACCCAGTTAAAGTCAGTTTACTAGCACCATACAACAGCATCTCTTGCATACATAAAGCAGTGCATCAGGTGTAAACTGCCAAAAGCTGTGACAAATGTCTGACCACAATCCATCTAACTTGATTTCAAAGCCATAAAATGACTTAATATTTTACATAAAATTTCATTATGTTGGATGTGGGACAGTGCATGTATTCTAGATTTCAATCTTTTTGGAGAGCATTTGCCAAGAAACTGTATCAGATGAGAAAATGGATTTGAAGCTTGAAAGCATAATGATCCCTACCAGCACAGGGTTTGGTACCAAAGGAATCCCCTCACTGACAAGTAAATGACTGAATCCTTTTACAGTTAAGTACAGTTCTACATGACAGTATTTGAGAAGGATCTCTTTTATAATGAAGACCCAAGTCTTACTCCAAATTTACTGAACTCAGTAAACAGAAACTGAAAGCTTGTGATATTCAGTATGTAAGCACAAGCTAGTAGCAGTTTGAACTAATTTTTTTTTACATCAAAACAGTGCAGGCACATGCCCTCAAATCAGTTAACTCATCTTAGTACAACAGACAGTAACAGCTATAGAAAAGTCTACTGGGAAGTAGGAATTCAACCACAAAGATTGCCTAGAGAAAACCCACGAGGAGATTTAAGAATGCTCTAGAATCCATACAGATTATTTAACTACTTTTGAACAACTTAAATTTACAGTTTTAACAGTCAGTACAAATCATCCTTGTATAGTGGCTGAAAATACAAAAGGCCAGTCAAAATACAAGCACTGGTTTATATAACCAGAGAAACCAATCACTTGAGAAATTTATGCTAGAGTCTGCATGTCTTCTGTAGGCTATATCCTACCCAGGAACTTCCTGCTCACCTCACTGAGATCAGCAATTGTTAGGTTCATTCCTGCAAGCTGTTTCCACACTGGCTCAGCCAGGTTGAGGCTCAGAGGGCTTCCAGTCCGGATAGCAATGCCCAAAAGTACACCTGTAAGTTTAAAAATAATTTATGGATTTTGTTAGATTCCTGGTATTCTGAATACACATAAAGTGCATAGGATATCACAAAGTTACTAAGAAATTACCAAGAAAGCGAAACATGTTCATATGCAGGAGTGACTTGGCAGCAGGATTTAATAGGAAACAATCTCTGTTTGCTCCAGATTCATCTCTTCCATTTGGTGTCACAATTAACAGAGGGGTCAGCCCATTCTGAAGTTCTTCACACATTTCTGCTATTGATTCACTATAACCTCCACCACAATCATCCACAGATTCACCTTGGAGAAGAAAGAAGGCTCAAAATTCAATATTCTTTCAAAAATAACTGAAGCATTGAAAGAAACTGTATTTCCTCTGTGGGGATAATTGAATAAACAAAAGTTTACTACAACCTGCACCGTTGTATCTGTTCATGGGAAAACACAAAAAGTTTGGTTGGTTCTGTGTTTGGCTTCCAGTTCATTGCAAAATGTACTATGTAGAAGATTATATGACATATCACAGTGACAAAAACGCTATTTTGACAGAGTGCTACTAGTATTTTGTGCTATATGCTAATCACAATAAAACAGAACAGAAACAGAAAAGGAATAGTGTTGCTTGCTTTTTCATGAGCAGTATTTTAAAGTAGGTATGTTTTATTTAGGCCATATACAACAGATAGAATGGCTCTTCCATCTAAAATATTTTTCATTAAAAAGCTCAGAGAGATATGTGAATTTTAAGAACCAGCCTACCAGAAAACTAGCTAGCCAGGATTATTTACCAATTCAGACAGCAGAAAAATTAGCTTTAGGTTTTTCAGAATGTTTTTTGTAAGCAGAATAGCTGCCTCTGGAATCTGAAGAGAATTACAAACACATTTCTGTTAATCTTGAGGAGTTTTATAAAATATTTTGAAAGGTTTTTTACTTCCCAACATTTTAAGCACCTTCCTCTGCCTACACACATGCATTGATTTTCTGTATCCCTTTCTTCCTTCCTTCAGGTTCTCCAAAAGAGTAAATCCCAAGAAAACTGTAAAGTTAAGTGCAAAGTAGGAAGGGGTGGGGTGTTGAGAATTTTCTTACCAACAAACTTGACTTTCCAAACACGATGAGGAAGCAGAAGGCTATCAGGGCTAAAGGAACTCATTTTAGCACACATCTGTCCAAACACTGACTTTGTACCATCAGGTCCAGCCAGTCCTCCTTTACTCCTGGAGCGTTTTACCTATTGAGTAAGCACATTATAAAAGTCACTGTAAGAACACATTTCAGCTGGCATCACTGTGCAGATAAATAAGGAATTTTCAGTTCCCTCAACCACCAACACCTTATCTTTAATTTCCAACTGTTCTTTATTCATCTGCCACTACTCAGCACTGTATCTGTTCATCTTTAAAGGAAGGATAGCAAAGACGAAGTCTGATGATAAAGCCTTCTTCCCATGTTTCTGAAGAAGCAGCCAATGACTTGGCAAATTCAGTTTTTCTGATTTCAATCCATTTAGTTAATTCATCCTATCTCTACTCTGATTCAATTGACAAATCTGGATAAGTTTTTCACACATAAGACAGATTAGAGGCTTTGCTGTTGGCCAGAAAACTGAATATGTGTTATTTTTATATTAATTAATAGCAATGACTAAACATGCATCTGTGATACTTACTAGGAGCCTGTAAAAATGAGTAATACTATCAAGATATGTATGTATATAGATACCCAGGTAATGTGTTTAGCCACCTACAGAAAAAGTGTACTTTAAATGGAAATCCCTAAGAACCGGCATGCAGTAAAATCCCATGGATTTTGCTGCAAGAGATACACACAAAGAGGGTAAGAATACAAAAGGTATTTCACCAGTATAGAGAGAAAAGAAATGGAAAGTGAACAGAAGGCTGGAGAAATATAAGGTGCTTTTTTCCCCCTTGGTGTTCTGCAATTTATATTCTCAGTCTGTCCTGACAACAAAGGGTCTCCTACAGTGCACACAGATCACCAATATCCGTGAGACTGTTCATTCAGAAATAACCCAAACTCATCCCACTCATCAGTATTTAGTCACACTACAAGCTACAGTGCATTTCAAAATCTAGCTGTTCTCATGCTGCATATTTCTGATGGCTTTGGATAAAACAACCACCATATTTCTTTCAGGTTTCACTGAAAGACAGAGACACCCAAATCCTCCTCATGTCTAAGATGTTCTCTATCAACACAAGGTGGTTTTAATTCAGTGGAGAATTTTGAGAGATATTTGAGAAATTTGTATGCCCAAGAAGTTTTAAGTTGGGAAAACTCTGTATTAGTCTTATGCAGCTTGAAAAATACTGGTGATTCTATGAGACTCTCTTCAACCCAGAAGAACTCTTTCCCAGAAGTTGGGAGAAATGTAGTATGTAAAGCCATGCACCTGGGCATGAACGAAATGTTTACAAGGTGACAGCTTCTAAGTTGGAATCAGTTAAGAAAGAGAAATATATACAGTTAAGACAGAGCTGTGAAGAAAACAAACACAATTCAAAAATACGTCACAAAATCACCAGAAGAAGTAGAGAAGTATCAGTGTAATAATTATAAAAGTACAGACACAGTTCTCACTTGTACGTTGAGTTTCAGTTTTCTATGCTCAAACTTAAATGCTACAGAATAAATAGAGTATAAAAAGATGAAGAGTAAAGACTATTCTCTACTCTGAAGACAAGCAGACAAAAAACCCTTAGCCTGATCAGTGCGGGAAAATGAAGGCTATCATGAAATGAGTGTTCTCTAAAAGTACATTTGATAAGGGAGAAGACAATAACCAGGAAGGAGGGATGTTATTTAAATTGAAGTGACACTCAAAAAGAATAAATCGTTCATTCATTGATATGCTGTGCCTACTTACTTCAAGATCAGATCATTTTTACTCATCATGTCAGAGAGACTTTTATAACCCACATTTCGTAAGGAGTCCTTGCGAGGAGTAAGAAACCAGTCTTAAAGTGGTACTTCATATATCCATACATACCACATTCCTCCCTTGACAGTAATGAACATTAAACTACGAGATTCTTTGCCATATTACATTCATGAAAGTAGACATTTCTCCTCAATGACTGAAATTTGCTTCCTTTTGAAAAGGAAGAAATTCCTTTCAGCTTCTGTGCAAAGATATGTTTTAACAGCATCAAGTATCTGCTTATAGGTCAAAACACACTGTCCATTTGACACCACATGACCTACACCAGAACTTAAACACTAGAATAATATGATCTGCTAATTGGAGAGTCAGTGAGTACAGTGGAACCCTGTCTAGTAATTTAACAATTATTTCACTTCTGGCTTAGTTTTTCACTACTTATATTGCACCTTTCCAGAACAAGGCCCAAGCGCTGTTTTGGAACATTTTACTTAATGAGTATTCCCAAAAAATAGTATGGATAAACCCACATGAAATTTGGTTTCTTCTGCCCTATGGAGTCCTCCAACAGCATCCCACAATGTCTCTATGCATCCAAGCTTGCCTTCACGCTACACCTCAATGCCATGAAATATCTACACCCAATTTTATTCTACAGTAACACCAGTAACTGAATGAATAACTTAGTTGAGCTACGGTACAGCATCCACATTGTATTTCACACACCCTGGTGGAAAAACTACAGGAAACTACCATATCCCACCCTTACAAGCTCCCAACAGAAAAGACCCAGGGCCAAGCAGTATGTAAGGTGAATGTGATCTACTCTAAAGGAATCTGGTCCCTGTAACACAAGACCTCATGACAAGGGAGTGATATTTTGCTTGGTTTTACACTGCAAGTTAGACAGCTGTTATATTCAGTTGTGGTACTTCCAAAGAAACCACTGAAAAGCAAAGGATGTTGAGGAAGTATTTTAAAAACCAAGCCAATATCTGGAAAACAACTTTAAATTAAAAACTCATCTGTTTAAACCAAGGAAGATGAAGTGAATTGACTGCATCATATAATCTGTAAACTGCAAGAAGAGTCTTCTGAAAGCCAAAGGGCCTTAAAGCCCAGCTGCACTTTAACTTACAACTGCAAATAAGATGAACATTTTTAACAGTGACATTTAATTTTTTGAGACTACATAAATCAGCACTGAAGGGGAAAAAAAAAACCACCACAACAGGAAGGAAAGAATTGCATGAGGACTCTAAGATCAGGCTGCAGTCCATTTAAATTAAAACAATGTTTTACTATTCTATGTTACAGAAGTATCTACAGAAAAAAGACGTATCTGGCCTAAGGCACAACATTACATTTTCTAACATCAATAACAAAGAAAAAAGCCCTTTTGTATCAAAGACTTTTGCAATCAATAGAACTGCATGTGATGACCAGCAAATGACAAGAGTTTATCAGCCTGAATTCTAATTATATTCAAGAGCTTTCTTTCCTTGCCTTTTTTTTTTCCCCCTCAAGTTCTGTTAAGACAACAGATGAATAATTCAGCTGAGCATTTGGAAAGGTAAGAAAAGCATCAGAATCACTACTCTCTTAAACTATCTAATGTAGTGAGTTTTGAAAAAGCAGACCGTCGTCAAGCAGGATATACTTTCCTCATTAAGAGTCCAAATCATTCACTTAACATTTCAACAAGTATCACCCTTTCCCCAAACAACTACAGTATGGATAAAAACCTACTGAAAAGAATATAAGCAGCCCTAACTGCATTCACTTCTTTATTGTTTGATTCTCAGATAAAAATTCAACTCTTTAGCAGATACCAAGCAGCTGAAACAAAGAAAGGGCTTTGACCAACACAGCACTGTGGGCTAAACATACAGAGAGTAAATCAGAACTTCAGTTTAGGATACCTGTATCCTGTTGAGCTCTACCACTGGCCCGTGCTGACGATCTCTCACCATAGTTGCTTGCACAACTTTTCTGAAAGCTGCCTCCTAAAAATAAAAAAAAAAAAAAAAATCCAGATAATAGCAAAACTGAAATCAAATAAGAACCCTGAACATATTTTGCAGATAAACACATAGTTCAAAACCCAGGCAATAAAAAACCAACAGAATATGGAGGTGCAAGATGTTAGTCAAGCATCATGTTATTTGTTCTTACATGATTCATGTCTGAAACAGTGGGGATACTAAAAAAGTGAAGAAGTCCCATCTGTATTACTCAAAACCATGGCTTGAAAGGTTGCACTGCACTCAGATTCAATTATTAAGCAACCAACATATTGCTGAGTACAAGTATAAATTAGTTTATACCAGAAAAATGTAAGTATATAGAGAATAATTAACATCAGAGAAGGACAATCAAAAAAGTCAAAGATTATTTATTGCTTTCCATAGCAAGATCTCAACAACAAATAAAAAGTTAAAAAACTCCTTTTCATGCAAATTCAAATATCTGAGGTTCCCTCACTAAATATTTGGATAAAATTTTACAGTCAATTTCAAGCAAGATTAAGAAGATTTTAAGTCTTTAGAATATCTGAAAGTAAGTTTGACTTAAATGCCTAGATATGAATATGGCATCACAACCTCTGATGCCTCATGAACGTTTCTGATGTATTTATGCCTGATATTCCATTTTATCTTATGTCTGAAGCCTTTCTGTAACTATTCTGCAGACTCAAGTAAATTAGGTTGAACATGCTTCCTCCACAGACATTCTTATACGTACACTATGTACGTAAGGACTCACATTTAATAGCATTAACAAATAAAAGTCTCGTGAACAGAACGGCAAGGATTTCCTTTCTACTTTAGGTTTTGATGATTTCCCTTGGTCTGTGAAATATGCACACAGCTTGATTGTTCTACTACACAATTTTACTGGAGTCTAGAGAAAGAGACCCTGAGACAACAAATACTAAGTAGTCTAGTTTACAGGCCATGTGTCTTATTTACGGACACAGAATAGCACTGCAGGGGGAAACTGAACCAATCCTCTTTTCAAAGATCTCTCAGCAGATTTTGCCTGTTTGTATAATGTTTTCTTTTTCAGTTAGACAAATTACTATGACAGTGAGAAAATTCAGACCCAAAACTGATGATTATACTGAAGGCAAATCATGTTTTTATGGCTTATCATATGTGAAGTTTTGAATAAGTGTTGCAGCTTTAAAGCATTAACAATTATCTACATTTTCTCATGACTGATTTTACTTAATAACTATAAAAATCCCCTTTCTTTACCACTTGAGATTGAGCTCCTAGGTATTCTATTTTCACTTTTAGCTCAGTCTAAAACAATTTTGTATTTGCACAGAGATTTGCATCAACTAGTATATCACCTGACCTCAATAACTGAAATACAAACAGGTATGAATTGGTCATTGTCTGCTAGCTTACATTTTTTCCAGGATATCATCTACTGAATACTCTAGAAGAATTCAGCTATACTACAAACTGAAGATTTACAGCATAAAGTTATTTTCAAGATCAACACACAAAACCACTCTGACGAAGAACTGAGAAAAACACTGTAGAAAGAACACAAAGAAGTTTGCATCACCAGAATGCAAATCCCTGATATACAACTTACAGAACAAATTGAGATATGCAGCTCTTTTTTCTTCAGAAACAATTTAAGCAATACTTCTTCATTATGGTTACAAACCTCTTCCTTAGCAACATTCAGATAGATTACCTTTCCCTGTGATATCAGTATTCCCCGTAACGTGTCAAACCCAACTGAGGGTCCTTGGCCAGTTTCATCAAGTCTCCCTTCAAGATCGAACATTGGAATGCAAGGACAGAAGAGTTCTGAAATGTGATGCAGGAGCAGAAGCCTGTTTCTTAGTGAAATGATGGGAATTTCCTGCAGATGATTGTACTCCATAGGAACCTATGATAAGGCAATGATAGCCAAATGTATCTTATTATTATTATATACTTTATTTTATTCAAAAGAACAACAGTCTGTAGATTTGTAGGTAAACTTGAATTAGAAATTCAGGTATTTGCTTATTCACACTTTCAAAACTTCATACATGGAGTTCAGCTGTTTATAAAAGATACTAATAGTATCCATCTAAACTGAACTAAGTATTGTATGATGGCTAGAATACAAGTACTATTCCATATTTTACAATTTATCCATAAACAAACACATTTTACATCCTGTCATCACTACATCCAGGTATAGCTGAAATACAGAATATTCAAAAAATAAGTCTTCTCAATATAAAGAAAACAACAAAGAACTCCATTGGAAAGCATAACATTTTCGTAGCTGCAAGGCAGAATTAAATTCCTGCCAATTTTCAAACTGAGTTACTGTTCCACATTTGGATTAAAAACTGAATGAAGATGTTTTTTCAGCTCAGAAAAATGGAATCCTTTGGAAATACAGAAGTTAAACAAAGTAACTGGCTCAAACCTGAAGTCAAACCAAAGCACACTGAGCTTATGCAGGGATTTGGAAAGGAAATACATCCACTGAAAGGTCAGCAATAAGCACATTACCTATGTTTAAAATCTGAATTCAATAAGCCAAAAATATTACCTGTGTAGGAAGCTTGCCAGCATTAGCAGGTTTACTGGTTGACCAAGCTAAAGTATGTGCTGAGCCACAGGCCACTCTGTTGATCTTTTTACCCTGAAGTGCTGCAACCAGGCGTGGTCTTTGGATGGCATTAGTTGTTCCATCTCCAAGCTGCCCTTCATCATTATCTCCCCATGTATACACTTCCCCTAAACCAAAAAAAAAAATTTATTATCCTGAAGCTCACACACAAGCTTTTTGCCTTTTTTTTCTTTAAATAGCAATTATTTAACCAGATGAGGCCTTGGGCTGTAAGCAAGATTTCTAGGACTGACGGCCATCCTAAAATCCACTATCTAGTGCAGATAAACCTTGACTGACACAGTTAGGTCCATAGTCTCTACAGAGCAGCTAGCCTAAGATCAATTTCTTTCCTCATAGTTTGTATAACTAAAAGGTTCTGTTTCAGAACAGGAGATAGTAGAGCAGAAGAGTAACAGAACATTATGAACAGCCTGTATTTGATAGTTTCATAGCAAAAGCAAAGCCAATATTAAAAAAAAATAAAGTTAAAAGGCTTAATATTTTGTATGAGACAAAAATCCTATAAGCTGTATTACTACAGAAGATACTAAAATAGGTGCTTGCTGTTGCAAGATAATTGGGAAATGCTTTTAAAGTAACAACCTTGTTCCTGAGTGTTCATTTTCTGCAGCTATATTCATTATTCGCATTCATTTTCTATGTCTATATTTCAATAGCACCTATAAAACACTCAGTTATTGTGCAGACTTGTTAAATGTGGATTGAGTCTGCTACTAAGAATATTCACTATCTCAACCTGCTATGTAAGAAGCAATATTGTTTGTACAGTGTTTCATTTAGCAAGTTAAATACTTCAATAAACTCACAAGTACCCACCAAAAAATAAAGCCAAATCCATTCAATGCTACTGCTTGACCATTCTGTAATTACCTTTAGAGCTCTATATTTTTCTCTGATCAGTGTTTATGCAACTTGAATTCTTTAATTTTCGTTGATTTAGTTTTATGTGATCACTTTAAATCAATGTCATACTTGCTGCTCAAGAAATAAGCAATATCTGTAAACAAAATATATCTGTGCACACAGAGAACCAGCGTTTTTAGCACGGACAACCTACCAACAGTTGACTAAAAGAAAGTTTCAATTTTTTCAAATTTATAAGCAAATTGATTTTTATACCATCTTCAGTGCAGCAAACACAGTGCAAGGACCCCGTAGCAATTGCAATAACTTTCTTTCCTTGCAGTCCCTGCACTTGTCGTGGTCTTCTAACATGGTCATCAGATCCATGGCCTAAGCGATGATAATCTCCCTTGCCCCTGCACCGAGAAGGTAAAACATTTCAAAACTGTGTTTTAACTCTGGAAAGAACGTAATGACAGGATACGTCTGATATTTGATCTGTAGATGTACTTTTAAAGTACAATATCAAAGTATTTTCCAAACATTCAACATTAGTCATCCCTAGTTTGTATGGATGTGATTCTGCTGACTCAGTAGAGATTCTTCCACCTCCAATACACTGTTCCTTCTTAATCTGTGTAGTTCCTTTTACCACTTTTCCAGGGGGTGGTCTTTTTTTAACCCTTAAAGGTGTCAAGTATTATAAGCATTCATCTGCAAAACCAGTATTATTTACTGATCTCAGAGACTGGAACTTCATACAGTTTAAGGATACCTAATGTCATACAAACAAGGTAGCTAGGGGAAGTTGGGAAGGTATTTTGCTCAGTCTTTTTAAACATTTCAATCTAGTAGTTTAAACTATAAAATCTGGAATGGTGTAAGGAAGAGTAAAACAATGAATTCTAAAATCAAATTCTCAGACTACAGCCACCACAAGCTAGACACAATTTTGATAATGCATGAGAATGTTATTTATGCTATCACCTCCCACCCTGCATGACACTTCATGCTTGTAATTCTACTGACCTCCTTGGAAGTTCTGCATCTTGCAGTGCTCAGTGTCTGGAATGACAACCCTGTGCTTAGGCTTCCAAGACAAAATACTTGGATTTTTCATTCATGGCACTAGAAAGTGTCCTCCAAAGTGGCAGATTTTATTACTAATCAAGACACAGGAACTCATAAAATTTTTGGAAGAAAAGATCAAAACAGCAAAGGAAGTGTGACAAACTGGTATCTGATACAGACAAGGTGACATCTAACACAGTCAAAGTAACTAATACAGAATACCTACCACGTATATACTGCTCCGGATTTGGTAAGGGCCACAGAAAATTGTGATCCACATTCTACTTTAACCACTCCAAGGCCTGTGAGGGAATCAATCTAGAAAAATTGTATCAAATGAAAATCAAGTGAGTTAATTAAGCAGACTGTAGACTGAAGTGTCTTAAGTAACACATAACATGCTAGTGTTTGTCTATATATATGTATCTACAAATTAAAATGTTTATGTAGATAATTTAGAAGAATTACACTCCTTTGATCTTTTACCATTTACTGCTTAAATACTAAAAAGAAGCTCAAATTTCACAAACTATTGAAGATCACCTCTAGTATGTTTTGCTAAGAGTTACTGTGCAATTGCCCTGAGTAAAAACGGTAAGACTTTGTCCACAAACACTCATAATCATCCTTAGCTTGCATGACATGGATGTGATTATACAGACATAAAATATTTATATCTCCAGCAGACTCTTCCTATTTATTCTGTGTAGCATCTTTTGCTGCTTTACCATCAACCCTATGGGACTGATTGATGAAATATAAACAAGCTTATCTTCACATTATGTCACATCATGCTGGAAACATTTGGAAACAGAATGGGGATACCTTGGTCCAAGTAATTAAGTGTGATTCTGGATTTAGGATCTAAAATCCACTGTGCATAGCTATACACAGTGACACACACATTTCTCAAACACAAGCAACACTGATCTTCATAATAAATGCTGAAATTCAAATTTGATGGCTACGTGTATTTCATTTGTAACGTGAATAAATTCCGAGTCAACCATGCATACACAGGAAGGGCTTTATATAAAGTAAGATTATATTTCAAAGAATCAATATCCCTTTCTGGAATGACCTTATGACTATTATAAATTTGTTAACACATGGAAACACGAATATTTCTTGGCAAAACCTAATATTTTGACAGGAACCAAAATTAAAATGAGAAATATTGTTTAAACCAGCAATGTTTTCCAAAGAGAACCTTCACATGCAACTTCAACAGTCAGCACAAAACTTAAAAGTCTTGTTATCATAGCCTACAAAGTTCATTCTTAACAACAACCAGAAGAATCCTAATGTCCTAAGTTGGGTGAAAGTTTGCACATATTGGCAAATGTGTCTTCAGTGTTCTCCACCAACATCACGATGTCTAAACAAATGAAAAAGTTACACAGAAATACCTTCATTGGTACTTTACAGCCATCACTGCCTCCTCTCCCAAGTTTTCCATAATCTCCATCACCCCAGGACCAGACTGTATCATCATCAGTGAGGCACAATGTCTGTGCATCTCCGCTGCCACAGGCTATATCAATCACACGGTAACCCTGCAGAGCTTCCACCTGGAATGAAATCACCCGTTTTTGTTCACCGTAAGAGACTCTGTCATTTAGTTTCACAAAAGATGACAAACTCCACTTGGAGAGGTGATAACTGAACTACAAGTCTGAAACAGCACAAGAATAAGGAATAAAGGCAACTCTAAGAGCTTTGTTCTTTTCAAACCAGCAAAATGAAAACCAAATGTGTATTTTAAATATGGGATTTTTTTTTTTTTAATTGGTGAACTAGTTGAATTTTTTGACCTCAATATCAGGGAAAACAATTAATACAAAACATCTAAGGTTATCAAAAACTATATTATGTTGAAATAATTTCAGGCTCTTTGGGCATGTACTGAATACAGTAAGGGGAAAAAAAGTCTTATTTTCAAATAGTCTTTTACAAGTTTACAATTTTTGACTACTTGCATCATAATCTGAATTCGATCGACATCTTTTGAAATGATGCCATCTAGTGATGAAGTATGGGATTTGGAATCACAAAGTAAAAGGCTGGTGACCCACATGACATCCTTCCTATCCTTGCCACTACTTGAAATAGATTCCAAGTGGCACAGTCCATCATTCAAAGCAGCACAAAACTTCACACATTTCAATTAATCTACAGCTTATCTATTTTCATACTCACACAGAACATGCAGAGTGGGGAAAGGAAAGGTGGGCAGACCTTGTTTTTTTTGGGGTGTCAGGGGAACGAGAACATCTGGATACAGGTGATAAGGTCCCACAGTGGACTAAGATGCATTATACCTCATGCCACAAATTAAAACACTGGAAAAAGTTAATGCTTGTAACACCAGAAATACATACACAGAGCTATGAATAAAAACAACAAACTAACATTCAGTTTGATAGAACCAATGCAATCTTGGCCTTTGCTATATTTTCAGCAAGAGAATGCAGGAAGCAAAATGAACTCTCATTTTAAAGGCAGGGCAGTTTTTTAAGTACCACTACTCTGACTAAAATCTCTTAAGAGTCTAGTTCACATGAGTACAACAGTCTGAATTACAAGTGTCAGCTATCAGCATACTCATTCTTCCTACTTTCCACACTGTCCAAGTTCTCAGATTTACCACTTAAGAATCAAATGAAAACACCTATCTTTTTCATCAAAAATTGCTTAAAGTTCTTTAACAAATAGCGATTAAATACTTCATAATTACTTTGGTTAAATTCTTTTTAACTTAGTACATACTTCAGTAACATCTCAGTATTCTACCATGAGAAATAAGAGCATCATTATTATGTAAACTTCTTTTTTCTCCTGACAAGTGACTAAGTGGCTATCACTGTAAACAGTTATATTTCCCAGGAAGTAAATAATGAGGAAACACAGAAGACAGGGAGCTCATTTTTTACTTTCACGGGAAACTACTCCTGTGAAGGGGTAGAATTTATTTTCTGAGGGGTGGGGTGTTTGATTTGCGGTTTTCTTTAGATCTTCAAAATAAATTCCTCAAAAACTGTTTGGTGACCACTAGCAAAGTTTTGCAGCTCCTTTTTAATTTTATCCTTTCTGGCACGGCAGCTAGTTAATTTCCTACAAACACATGCCACTGTGTTTTGCTCTTTCATTCTTTGTATGCAGAAATGCAAAAAGTTATAAATCAGAAGATATGAACTGGACAGCGACTGTTTAGTGCTCCAAAGGTTTCTTACCAGTTTGGGTTTAAGTTGGTCCTCGCTATCTCCATGCCCAAGGCGTCCGTATCTTCCCTTTCCCCATGTGAAAAGGTCTCCTGCAGCTGTGATACAAGCACTGTGTGCTCCCCCGGCAGCAATGTCAACCACTTCGATGCCTCTCAGAGACTCAATCACACGAGGGCGATCACAAGGGCTGAAAGGAAAACATCTGTCTGGACAAGACTTTTGGGATAGGCCATCCACTTTCACTAATGTATGGAGAGAAGCTTTTAAAATGAGAATGAGGACACCTAAAATCACTGAGTATTTGCTTTGCTCCAGTTTAATATATAAAGATTTATTTTTAACTAGAAAAATTCATTCATATTCATTTAACTAGAAAAATATTTCATTCAGGAATATATAGAGAGACGCCTATAAAAGCAAGAAGTATTTTACCATATCTTGTATTACAGAACTACATGTAAACTGAAACTACAAAAACACTTTTACTAAAATCTAGTCAAAGCTAAGCATTCATCCTGGAAAATCAGTCCAATTTAAGACACCTTACCAAAATTTCCAGCGTAAAATGTACTAGTATAAAACATATAATGTTGCTGCCATGAACTTCAGCATTCGTATTTGGATCAGAACATTATCATCTCTAACACAACAGAACTTCTCACTTAATGTAGGCATCAGTGCATATGAAAATCAGAAGGACAATAGCAGTTTTGCACCCTAAAGTACCTGGAAGTTCCATATACCTACAAGACAGATCCTAAAGGAAAGCCACTGAACTTCAGCAACCACAGATATGTTAGAAGACAGTATCAAATACAGAAATCAGATAAACTGTTTATCTTAAAAAAATATTTTGAGGTTTTCCAAATTTAACATGTATGTTTCCACATCACTCCTTCACGCTGACTAGTGCATAAAGGGATTGCTCATACAGCATTATTAATATAAAGCAACTGTGATAAGTATCCATTAACAGTCTTTTTAAATAACATTTCAAAGTGTTACTTGCCTTCGGTTTCCATGACCAAGTTTGCCATCTTCTGCTTCACCCCAAGAATAAACTTCTCCCTCAAAAGACAATGCCAAACAGTGCTTTCCTCCTGAGTTCACCGCAACTTTCTTTATGAACACATGTTGAATGGATTCCAATAAAGTTGGAGTAGAAACTGACTCTGTTCCTCCAATTCCAAGTCTACCACCTGCTCCATATCCAGTGGCATACAGCTTTAAAGTAAAAAAAAAAAATTAGTTTTGTTTGCCTCATGCAGAAAATTCCCTAGAAATGCATTCTAGAGAAGAATTCTCAATGTACGTATGCCAGAATGCAATTCAAGAAAAGCCTTACAAACCCCCCAGTTGTTCACAGGCTTCTTATTTTCTCTCTCCTGGAAAATAAGAAATCTCTCAAAATATTTCACAAAAAGCTTTGGGAAAATGTGGCTATATTCAAGTCAATAAGAACTCTCACTGACTTAAGGGATTTAGTTTGAAATACTAAAACTTATTTTGTAAAACTATCAAGAGACCATAGCTTTGCTTGGTGACATTACAAAATCATCTGTCACCTGTAGCTCTCCTTCCAAGCAGCACTACTCCAGTTTTCTTTCTTCTGTAAAATATACACACCTAAACACAGTTGTTTCTTTCCTTTCCATCCCATAAATGCAGTTTATTTACTCTTTTCACTCTTTTTGTCTCTCTGAAAATAATTTCTCTCAACAGAATGATGTCAAGAAACGCCATTAATCTGCCCTTTACCCTTCTGTGAATTATTAACAAGGATGATACTGACCCCAACGAATCATTACAGCCACTCACTAGATGAATGTAACTGTTACACAAAGCTCTAGCTAAAATTCTCCACCATGTCCTTAACAGCTGCCATCTGTATAAAAATAAAAACTTTTCAAATTCATGAACTGATTTTTTTTTTTCTCCTATACCTTACACTAAACTTCTGCATTGAGATTCCTTTTCACTCAGGATTTGAGCACCTGGAAATTAGATCCTGCAATATCTAACTTACATTTAGCCAACTGTGAACAATCTCAGATTACACCTCTCCCCTGTTAGAGAGAAATAATCACTCTTGTTTTAGGGAACTCCATGAGCATGCTGCTTGTACCCAACTTTGTTTTCCAAAATCTGATCACATTTTTGAACTGAGACCTAAAATACATGTCTTATTTCACCCATTTAATGCTACAGTACACTGCATTCCTAAAAAGTACTGGTGGAGTTGATACAGTTCAGATTCTTTACAAAAAAAGAAAACAAAATTACTACTACTACTAAACATGTGCTATGCACATTATTTTTCATTTAGCCACACCCATTCTGACTGAGGGTGAAATACTTCAAGGGAATCAAATAAGCAATCATTTATTGTATCCTTACTTTCCCATCAGCAGTCACTGCAAACAGAGTCTGTTCACCACCAATTAACTGCACTGGTCTAAGGGTGGCAAGAGCTTCACATGGAGTTGGGACTTTGACTTTTGCTCCTTCAATTCCACCAAGTTGTCCTCTGTGATTATGACCCCAACCATAAATAGTTCCACTGCCTCCAGCTGAAAGCGTCCAATCATCAGGTCGTCTGCAGAAAATGCAAACCAAACAAAATCTTAGAAGAGCATTTTAAAAGTCACAAAAAAAGCAGTTTATCGTTGTACAACAACAAAGCATCACAAGACCAAACCAGTAACTGTTGAAAGAAATTACCTATTCATCCACTGGACAAGCTGCTCATCCTGTTCTCTCTTAAAGATGTCATGGCACTCATGAAGGACATCCATATTTTCATTATCTGCCATTAATTCTCGGATTTTCTTTGCCACCTGTGAAATATTTTGTGTTAAACAACATCATTCAAATTATCAGTTACTCCTTTCACAGTTGGCATAAAATAATTCAAACTCAGTGTATCTTTTTACATGTTCCATTAACCATTTGAGGTATTCCTGCAATACCTCATCAAGGAAAAGGCGAGGTAATGGTGTCCTTTTATCAAGAGCCACAGCAACCCTGGATGCCATGCAGTATCTTCTGAACCAGGCCCATTTGTGTGTCTCTGCGCAGCAAGGGAGAGTGTCCAACTCCAGATCACAAGCCAGAGCCACAAGCACCTGCAGACAATCAAAGAAACATTTTAGAGATGTATCAAAAATATGCAATAAAAATCAGTAGGCACTTGATAGAGATGAACAGCGCATAGGCCAGTAGGACCTGAACACAATCTCAAAGACATGTAAAGTGCAAAGGACATTTAGAGCCATATTCATTACCCTCATGGATGGGGCAACATCAAGTGTACCCACACTATTTCACATGGTTAGGTATCTAATTTCCTCTTTCAATCCAGAAAGTTTCATAACCTCCCTGTGAAAAACATTCCTAGATTAATTAACGTTTCCAATTCAAATCCATGTGCTTAACTTTTTACCTTCCATTTCTAAACTAAGTGTCCTTTCTACAATTCAATGAATTTTCAACTGATTTTCAATTTGACTCAATTTCAAATCAATGTTTCAGATGAATACTGTGAACAGCTTACTTCCTCCTTCTATACACTTTAAGATTTTCTTTCTGTTAAGATAGGTATGCCTTCTTAGTTTCATTTACATACAACAAAGAAGGCTTTTTCAGCCTTTTATTCTTCTTGCTCTTCTCCAGACTTCCTCAGCTTGTTTATTTTTACATTGAAGTACAGGGTCCATATAAGACATTGTTATTTGTTCCAACTGGATGTAAATAAAACCTTCAGAGTACTTAACGAACTAAACAGAAATATGCAACACTCCTATTAGGACAATTCAAAGTCACTGATCAAAAAGTGTGCTTACAAAATGTTTTCCTGAGCTTCTCTGCCTAGCTAGGTACTCTTTATTTTTCATTTGTATATTTGATTCTCCTTTTAGAAGTAGTATTCTGGTTTTGTCAGTAAATGTTTCTGATATAGGACTAGGTAAGCTTAGCACATTTCAAAAAAATCCCAGAACTATTTTAATGTATTCTTTTCTGATAGCACTGCATTACCTTAAAGAAGGGGCTGTGGAGCAATTGCTTGCCACCTCTCACAATGGGGTCTTCGTAGTCAAACTGTCGCTGCAAAGCTTCAGGAAGACCTTTAACCAGAGCAGCTAAAGCACTCCCTGTGAAACTCTAGAGACACCACACAACCAGGAAGTTAGTCCTACTGCATGCATCACAGCATGTACATTATTTAGAAGACTGATAAAACATGAATAACCTCCCGAACTACAGTTAGCTGTGTGAAGTACCATCTTCATCCACTGCTTAAAACGAAATTATTCCTACCACTTTTTGGCAATTCCAAAAGCACATCTATACAATCTTGGAATTAGCCTTTTTTTTTTTTTCTCTAAACTGGAACACCTTTACAGACTTCCAGCCCTGTGCAAGAAGACTATTCATTTGCCCATTTCCTATTTTGCCATTAATACATCAAACATCAGGGCTAGCACATGAATGCTTCACATACATCTTAATGTGAAAAATGTGAAGGGGAGAGCATCACTGCCTTCTTACCAAAGCTCGTGTTTCTCCCTCGTTGTCCCCCAGGATCCGGTTGATGTTAATGGACTGGCCAAACTCCGTGGTGAGCAGCTTCCGTAGTCTCTGCAAGGCCCACATTCTGTGGCCAGCAGCTAAGGGAAAATAAGCACACAAAGAACATAATTACTTAAAATCATCATGGTAACTTCAGAAAAACAGACCTAATTTTAAGACTATACCCACCTAAGGCACTCAGTTGAGCACACGCTGCAAGAGAAGCTGCCAAGCGAGGAACTATGCTCCTGTTGGAAGCAAAATTTAGGCGAAAATCCAACAAACACGTAACCAAATCCATTGAGGGACATGAGAGAATGCAACGATCTGAGAGAAGATCTTTAGGGCCTGCAAGGAACAAAAAGCAACAACAACAAAAAAGCTGGGGAAGGTTTGTCCTCAGACTGAAACAAGAACAGAACACAGACAGGATTTAGCTGGCCCAACACAGCACTCGAGTGCTCATCTGCATCTGAGTTATCTGTTCTACTTTCCTTTGAAGAGATTGGAAGAAAGATGCACTTTCATGACTTAATCTACCTAATTTTAAAACAGATGCACTTTAAAAAATAAGGGCATTTCAGACGAATTGTGTCCCAGAAGTATCCTCTCTTCACTGATGAAGAGCCAAACTAGAGTGATTACAAAATATTTTTCTCTTTTCTCTATGTACAAGTGCATCTCTCAGGACTTAGTTGAAAATGCTTCCTAAGTATGAATGAAAACGTTTTCTTAGTATAAATGTAAATGAGCTATTGAACTTTTTTGTGTAAATATCGCAGTGCAGTGTAAAAGCAAACAATAAAATCTACCCTTACCCTCCTGTAAATGATGTATGTGATACCTTACCTGCAGCTGGCATGATAGGGTAAACTGTGAATCGCCACCCCCATCCATTCACAGACCCATCACTGATGAACTTCCACTTCAACTCATCCCCTGGAATTCGCAATTCACTAGACCAATCTGACCACTCACGACCTGTTACAGTGGGCAAGACAAACATATTCAGCTGTACTGTGAGCCAAAATGCTAGCCACTCATCAAGAGCATATGCTTAAATATTATAAACATCACACAAAGGCATTCAAGAAAAAAAAGCTATATAAAGCACATGAACATAAATATAAAGATGTCATATTAACAAAACTAAGTATTAAGAAGTTCAGTTAGAACCGTTAGCAGATAGCCTCAGTACTTTTAGTACCACGTTCAGGAGGCAACTATGACAGCTTACTAAAATCTATTGTCCTATTTTCAAATTATCTTTCATATTACAAAAAGATGTAACAACACATTAATTTAAACTTTACAGCTTCCAACCAGGAACAAACCAGAAATATCTCAGTACTGAAGCACGTCCAGGGAAAAATGGGTCAACGTTAAAAGCTCACATCATGACTGAACAGGCAGTAATTACTGAGACCCTTGCATATGATGTAGTGTATGGGTAAGTTCTACATAAAATTTGACGAGATTAAAAATATTCTTCCAAAATCTACTACAAATTAATAGTGCTTAAAAATTAAATCAGAGCTATCAAGATTAAAGCTGTGAAGAATTCATGCAGTGTCACATACAAAGGCCAGAGCAGGAAACAGAAAGAGCACCAAGCTATTATTTTGCACATTTGACAGCAGAAGAGCATTTGTCTTGACTGTATGAAAGCTGAAATTTCTCTAAGTACTACCTGAAAAAGGAAAAAGCTAGCAAAATAAGTATCCTTTTCCAATTTGTTAAAACACACTTCGATTATACAGAAATTCACATATGTTGGCAGGGGTGCTGAACACTGATTTTTTACACTCTATCTGCTCTCTGGAAGAACTGGACAAAATAATATGCACTTCCTAGATATTCCCTATATCCAAAGACAAGATCAATTTTTGCATCTAGATCCTACAAACTTTTTAATTTAAAAGACAGTATCAATTTACACAGGTTTTCCTCTTTTTTATTGGCATATCCATAACAAGAAGCCAGTCACAGGCAGTGGTACATTTCCTTCAGCATTTAGGAATAAACCACACAAGACACTTTTGAAAAGCACTGGTTCCCCTAACCTGATCGGACAGACACAATTCTGTTGACGCCATCCATTATGGTGAGAGGATCATGACGCCGCTCTGTAGAACACTGGCGGTCAAATTCTACCCTCAATCCCTCAGCACCTAAACAGCAACAAAGAGTTCACAGATTTCTACAGAGTAATCAATACCATAGACAAATGCAGTACTTTAGAAATCCACATGAAATCAAACACAGTTGTTTGGAAGCCATAGCTCTCATTAATAAAAATAACTTCTTTCATTTAATGACGTTATTTGTCTGCAATTTCTTCTCTTTGCAAGGCTTAAATCACAGCAAGCTCATGTGAGTAGGGACTAGCAGAAAAAAGGCCATACTAGAATATTCAAAACTAAAGTTGCAAAAGACAAAAAACATCTATTTACAGTTAAGGCAGAGAGCTCTTTGTTGTCTGTAACTTTTGGTAAGTACTAAGTAACTTACTGAAGGAAGCACTAAATGAAAAGACAGCATTAAAACAAAAAAGTATTTCTCTTGCTGAAGACTAAAAGATGAATGTTCAATTACTGACCCTGAAAAAGACCCAGTCCTTCTCAGCTCCATAACAGAACAGAAAACAACAATGATATGCAACTGGAATCACACTCACTGAACCCAGAAACACACATTGCATAGAATTGAGATTTTCATCAGCATGTAAGTACTTCAAGAAATACATTTTATAGCAACAGGACACATAACATGGCTTTAAAAGTTCAATGTGTATTTTTGTAAGTTAAGGAACAATTTAATGCAGGCAAGCTTAAAAATAATTGAATCCCAGCAACATAACTAAGAATCTTGTACCTGGTATTTTAACTGTGCCACTAGAAGATGTATCATCAGTGTATGGATGGCTGCTCTCTACCACAACTGGTTGTGAAGAGAGGCGACCACTTTGTGAATCAGTTGCTACATCTTCCAGTTCAGTAACACAAAGCTCCAACAACATATCAGCAACCTAAGAAAAGAAAAATACACACTTTGCAAACTGTATGTTTGATTAGTCCAAGAAATCTAAATAAATTACCGTTCTTCCCAAATTTAGAATAAATAACTTGTTTTCAGAATTCTGATTCATAAACCATCATATTAATTCAAAAATACTCTTCTTGGTAGTGCTAGAGCTAGAAAAACTCCTAAAACTAAAAGCCAAAAACTTCAGTTTCCAGTAAGTAAACAAATAATTGTTTTCCCTTACAGAAAAAGCAAACAATTGAATCTAAGCTATAAGGTATAAATATTTAACCAGTATGTAATACTGTAAAACACTGTTTAGGGAGGAAATGCCAAAAGTAATAATTTTAAAAGAGCAGTTCCTAATAAAAATTCTGACTCCAAAACCCAAAAACCACACACAAACCCAAAGCTGTTCAGCTACTCACTACTAATACTAGAAGCAAAACAACCAGAATTAATGTGTAAATGCACATATAGTGTGTACCTAATTAGACTGGAAAAACTAAATCTCAAACCCAATGTACATAGCTAATCATTGCAAATTGGGCAGGGAGAGTAACAGTTTTAGAAATCCTAAAAGAAATGTATTGTTACCCACCAGGAAAACTATTTGAAACGTAAAGCTACAAGAAATATTAAACAGCTTTCAATTCATTACTGTACCCAGATATTCTTTAAATAATTTATGATTTGTAACGTTTGGTCAGCTATGCCAAAAAAGCCCCACATCCATGGATACTTTTTATAAAGTTTGAAACTTCAATGCATGAAATGGAAATCTTAACAGTTAAGAACTATTATATCGTTAACAAACAATATATTATACTAACTGCATTTTTAGCTAGCAATAATGACTGTATCAACTTGAAAAATACACCCAGATGCAAAAAAACCCCATCATGGAAGTTTTTCAAGTAACATTCTACAGATTGAGGAAACAGAGCTTAGTTAATTCAGCTTCGTTCCAATAACCACAGACACTTGACCAATACATAAATACATTAATTAAGTTTCTACCTTAATGTCTAACTGTAGCATGAAAAAATGAGGAATTAGTCTGTTACTGACACCTGCAGCACATACATATATTCTTTAATATTTCCATTAAAATGGTTAAAGCTCACATGCATTTAAGTTCAACTCAAGTTTTCATGTTTAATAAATTTCTCAGTATGTTGAGCTACACTTCCAATACAGGAAGGTATTCCAGCAAGCTAGTAATAAAAAGGACATAGTTAAAACACAAGAGAAACAAAACCTGACCTGTGGGTAAGCTGTGCCCATGCCAGACAGCACAGCTGAGAGAACATCTCTTCCCTTTTCGCCTGCTCGGTTGGACACCGCAAGCTTTAGCAGGTCAACCATGACTCGCGTGTCATCTGGTACCAGGAGACTTGTAAATTCATCCAAGTACTGTGGTTCTGGGCCAGATACCTTACTTTGACTTTCTACATCCTACAAAACAAACAATACACATCCCTCTGTCTTTGGATAGATTTTTAAAAATGCAGTAATTTTACAGAGTAACTTTTGAAGCACAAAAAAAAAAGCAAAATTGCTTGATAAAAGCATGTTAAGGACTTAAGTTTTAAGAAGGGTATTGACAACATTACTTCTTTGGTTTTTGTCATGGTTTCTGCAATAATACTGGCAGCTCCAGGATCATCTGTGACTGGAATGAAAGGACGGGAAGAGGCAGCAGCAGCTGAGGGAGTTACAGCAGATGGTGTCACAGCATCTTCTGAAGGAACAACCTAGCCAGAACAAAGAATAACTAATGAGCCTTTCAACAAGACATTGTAAAACCTAGAAGAGTTTAACTATTTATTAGAAGGGCTACTGTTCAAAGACAGCAGCAATTTAAAAACAGCCAGAAGTTCAAAACCAAGACTCACTGCCAGTATTTTTAGCTTCTATTTTATATTCCTAGTGTGGGTATAACAGCCTACACTCGCTTCAATGCCAGCTGCTACAAAAACATACAATAAAACATCAGTGCCTGCAGAAAAGTCTACAAAGTAGAAGACAAGCCCTGACAATACATATCGAATTCACAGTTTATCAAAGCAAAAGAAACCTCTTCAGTAGCAAGCCTCTTCTTTTTTCTGCTTTAGTTAGCAGCTGGGAATCAACAGAGTAGAATTTCATTCAGGGCCTCATGCCTACATTAGTTGATCTATGTTTACAACTAAATTTCAATAAATAATGGTCAAATATTCTGTTGACATTTTTTAAATATCACTTCTGTAAAATTAACTCAATGTCTCTAAAATATTATTAGAAATGATCACATTTGTATTTTAGTGACACAATGCTTTCTGAATGTTCAAAACTGACTTCACACTAAAATTTTAGTTTTTCAAATCTGACGAGCACAGAGAACACCCAGCTCTGAAATTAGAGTATGAAGGAATTTTTTATTCTCTGCTACTATCAGACCAGTTGAGATATTTTTCAGCTTTACTGGTAAAAACTGATGAAAAAAAATAAAGTGACACTTTACCTCCCCTCTCCTGTCCTGCCACGGGTTTGGGCTCAGACGCTCCTCGATATCTCCTACAAGCACACACTCATCTCCATTTGCAGGGCTTCCTGCAGAAGTAGCATCTGATGGGGGGGCTGGCGATGAAGAGGGACATTCTACTGGTGCAATCATACTTGCAGGCATCAATGCTCCAACAACTGCATCCCTGTAATCATTTAGGATGGATTAACATCAACCTAATTATACTCCCTTGTTGAACTCGAAAAATGACATTAGCTTGTCTTAATAAAATAAGGTAACATTTCCAAGATCCACAATTCAGATGTTAGTTCATTGTTATTCTCCTTTGGGCCTGATGCTTCAATATTTCACATGAGCTTCTCTTCATAAATTTTAGCACAAATATTCTGTTCTCTACTAATAACAAGGGTAGTGCAAAATTTCGTTGTTCTTTCCACTCTGTCCTCTACTGATTCCTCTATATCATCCATCATGATTTACTCACGCTACTTCTATATTATTTACTTGAGCATTCCTAAATAAACAATTTTTCCCCAGGCAATGGAAATTTTTGTAAACATAATAACAAAGCTAACATCGACACCAAATGAAAATTTAAATGAAGCTTAGGCCCATCCTGAGGAGTCCAAACTTGTTAAACAATTTATACGTGATTCAAGAGTCCCTAATAGATGGTAAGCTATGTCATCTTTTGCTCTGCAACAGACAAGAATGTTTCCATGCCTACCTGGCATACATGATTTGTAATGCGATCAGTATATGAGACAGTGCCTGCTGCTTGGCAACATTCCCATCAAGCGACAGCAGAATCTTAGCTAGGGAAGGGCGATTTGGCTTGGAACTGTTTGCCCCACTGATTTTGTTACTGGCAGCAGAAGAATCTGCATCTGAAGGAACACCTAAAAAGAGGTGGGGGGAACGAGAAGGTAAGCATTTTTCAGTGGTATAATACATAAAAGGAACTAATTTATCTAATTTCTTGTTAAATCGGAAAAGATGACAGTAAAACTAAGTCTACAGCAGATTTTTAAACTGCAGTGCGTGTAGTTACAATATCAAAGTCAATACAAAGACTTTCCAACAAGAGCTTCCATAAAATAGTCTCTGAACTTGTTACTTACTTATGAACATTAAGATAATAGAGACAGAAATATTTTGGTAATCAGCACCTAAAAGAAGTTTTACTTACACAAACATTCTGAAATAACAAGAATATTTATTAGGTACACACTTCCTTGGTCATGAAAAAGCTGAATTAGCAAAATGTTTGATGTTTTTATATTCAACACAAAACACTGCTGTTTTGATTTTCTACTTCTTAAGTCACTTACCTCAGAAAAAAAGGTGATGTGCAAGAAGATTAATATTACTGTAGCATTCATCTATCATCACCTCCATAAAGAGAAAGTCCTCGGGGTATTTGAAAAAGCATGCTGCATTTTAATTTTAGAAGTCTACTTTCATTAAGAGGTTTGGCTGGAGTTTTATTTTTAAGGTGTATTTTGTTGTTTTGTGATTTTTTTTGTAAATGGTTTTCTTTTGCACTCTTCTATTACCTATTAAACCATACACAAAACAAACACTCCCATGGCAGTAAAAGAAAAAGCAATGTAAGGCAACAAATACCAACCAAGATAAGAAGCACCTAAAGGGTCCCTCGCTGTCTGGAAAAGTACTGGTTCATGAACAGATGGTGTAGCTACATCCACCGTTGTCCATGCCACACTGTGGGAAGACCCACAAGCAACGCGTGTGATTTTCTGGCCTTCCAAGCCCTGGACAAGAGTGGGTTTTCTATTGACTGTAGTAGTTCCATTGCCTTGTTGCCCATGGTCGTTGTCACCCCAAGCGTAAACCTGCCAGGAATAGTTTCCACATTGACTTAGCTTTACTGTTTATCTCTTTTAAATATTTTCTTTAAAATTCCCCAAGAGATCTTTAGTGATTTGTGCCAGTAATCTAGGGCACTTTATAGAGAATCTACTGTCATTACATTTTCCCCCTTCATTAAATAATGAAGGCATTATCATACATTAAAAGAAAAAAAAAAAAAATCAAAGCAGCACTTTATCAGATAATTCATAAATTATTGCCAATTCATAATTGATCAGCTGATCCATAAAACACTCAATGTTCACAGTGAACAATAAGTTAGAAGAATTGATTGCTTAGTAATTACATAGGAGATCTGAAACAATATTATCATAATGCTGAAAAATCTGTCCAGAATACTATGACTGCTTCTGCATTTCCAGATTAAGAAGCAGGAAACTGATCATGAGACAATGCAAGGAAAACACTACGAAAGCTACTATGACAAAAATATTTAAACTCCAATGCCAATATGAATGCTAATACATTTTAAATTATGATCATGCTGGTATTTATGCAGGACTTTTAAAAGCAAATAAATATAATTAGAAATTTTTATTTCATTTAATCAGCACCAATACCACTATACTTTCCTTCCTAAACAGTTTAGTTTATTCCTTTCTGCATCAAGAAAAGAGGGGAAAGGAGGGTGATGCACAACATACCTGTCCAGTGTCAGTAACTGCCAGACAGTGGAGTGCTCCCACAGCCACATGCACAATCTTTTTACCCCTCAGTCCTTCCACAACCTGTGGCTTTCGTACGTGTACGTCTGTGCCATGGCCTAGCCTGAAGTAGTCACCCTTACCCCTGCAACACACAGTAAATGTAACATTCAAAACAACTCTACTGTTTACACATTCCTCTTGAATGCAACTTCCCAACTGAATACACTTCATTTATCACTGCACTAAACACACACACACACCAACTAGCAAATGCTTCAAAACTGAATTACAAAGGCATAAGAATGAGGATAACTGCAGTTCTATTACACCATAGCTTCTCACCTCAACACAGAAGAGCATGATTATGACTATTTTTTGTATGCAAAAGAACTGGTATTACATTTAATCTCCTCTGCTGCCGAAACACTGCAGTTACAAATGTTTACAAAATTCACGTTTTGATGAGACTTGGACAGATTTATACTACTGAGGATACACCTAACAACAACAGAAACTTTAACAAGTCTACTCCATGGAAAAAATACACAGGAACTAAAATGTTTTCAGAATTGAGTTTTTTCACAATGTTGGAAGCCTCAATATAGGTTCTCAAGTCTCTTCCAAAATGGTTACACACAAACTGCACTAAAAAAGAGCATACACAAAAGTAACGTAAACACCTCAAAATGCCTCTACCAAGAATGTCAGTAAAGAAGAGAAAAAAACACCTGAGATTTCACCCACTAAGTTTTTACTAACCACTCACTCAGTTCTTTTGCTCACCACCAATTTTTCTCAAGAAAGGTTATGTTATGCTGGAGAGAAACATGATATGGAGTACTCCTATTTACCTAAAGTTATAACCCAGAAGTTGTGATTTTTTTTCTCAAACCATTACAAATCCAAGAAGAAAAGTTTAGAAGCAACTCAGCCATCCTAAAGTGCAGACATTTGCAGCTGAAACAGACCCGAAAACGTCTCCCTGTAGACCTGTAATGTCATGTAATAGCTGTAGATTTTTGACTAGAGGTAACGGTGTTAAGAAAAACTAGGGCAGGGAAAGAATGAACAACAATTTTGGAATGAGTTCTTAAAAAAACCCAAAAAACTGTCAAATTCCCTTTCCTCCTGCTCCTTTTGTCACTAAAAAAAGAAAAGTAAGAGGAGAGAAAGCAAGAAAGAAATACAATTTCCAATGGACACTCTGAAAAACATCTCTGTTAAAAACTTTTCTGCTCTTTAACAACAGTAGCAACTTCTAAAAATGAAAGTTTTGTGGATTTCTCTTCATGTCATTCAGCAACTGCTGACAAATAACACAACAAAAATGACTGGTTTAAGTCTACTTAACTTTGATATACATCAAATGGGTCACAGTCTTATTACACAAGGATGGGGTAAGACCTTAATCTAGTTAGTGCTCTGAAGCTGACCTGCTATGCAGTAAGCTCTCCGATTTTACAAAAAGGCTTATAAATTTGAAAAGCCAGATTTGTGTTCAAAGCAAAGCAGAAACAAGTAGGCAAACAGAAGAAAAAACAAAGCCATATCTGAGTAACTCTCAGTGATCATCTCATACCAATTCTTGCTCAAAGGTATCATTACTGACTCAGTGGTCTTCTGAGCAGCAATAAGCTGAACAAGTTGTTGCTGTCTTCCTGTGTCCCCAGGGAAGTTCTTCCCACCTGCTCTGAACTTCAGCTTACTTCCTTACGCTCCTGCATCCTTACTTTCTCAAGTCTTTGTTTCAGCTGTAGGCTACATAGTGCAGGCTATGGCTCTCAATATCTTTTTCCCCACTCCACTCCAAAGTCTCGAATTAACATGGCTTTATCCGTTTCATGGTGACCAAGAGAGGGAATGATCTTCCCTTCCCTCCACTAATACCACAGGACCCAGGCATTCTAACAGAGTACAACACACAGCAAAGCATGCGACAAGACAGTGTTAGAATAACTGAATGGATACAGCTCATCTGGAAGAGCTGCCCATTTAAAAGACAAAGCACACAGACAAGGCACAAATGGACCTAAACAGCACTAAACACAGCACATACTTAGCAACTGCTTTGTTAGTACTTCCTGGCAAATAGAACATACCATGTCCATACCACTCCTGACTTGGTCAGTGCCAACGAGAACTGCGCACCACACTCAATCTGACAAACGCCTTGGCCATTCAGTCTTTCAATGTTCTGAGGAATGTTGCATCCTTCACTTCCGCCTCGGCCCAGTTTTCCAAAATCACCATCACCCCAAGAAAACACCAAACCTAACAAACATCAAATTGCAGGTCAAACAATGATCACAGTACTCCCATCTGCTAGAAAGCCTCTGGAACAAGACACTCCTACCTTCATCTGTTAAAGCAAGAGTCTGAGCATCTCTGCTTCCACAAGCAACCTGAATGACTCGGTGGCCAAGGAGCACCTTAACCTACAGAACAGAAGGAGTAAGTAAGTTTTCAAAGAAATTATGTTTTAAAACCTTACAAACATTTCCAAAGTCTTATGACTCATCTTGGTCATTGTGCCCAGCCTGAGCAAAGAACTATCAAGCCATGCTCACTCAGAATCCAACGTTGCTATGTGGTAGCTTCCAGCTATGTATCAAAGATGCAGGACATCAATGCTGAAAACAGCACTAGTTATTTTACATCACTTCCCAAAAAAGTGACTGGATGTCTTTGGCCTTTCTAAAATAGCTTTACTTTCACTAGAAGTATATATACCAAAAACTAACTTAGATCACTCCAAAACAATGTCTTCATATCGCTTTCATGTTTTTTGTTGCTTTAGCTTCATGCTCTCATTTACTAAACACATTTAAATTTCATAGAAATAAGAAATATTGATGTTACCATCTTCGGCTTCAGCTGTGTGGTATTATCTCCATGTCCTAGTCTTCCATATTCTCCAAGACCCCACGTATACAGTTCACCACTAGAGGTAATAGCAGCACTGTGGGAACTGCCACAGGCAATATCACGGATGCGTTTGGTTTTCAACGCTTCAATCAGCCTGGGTTTATCACAGTTCCTAGAGAAAATGACCAACAAATCCACTATGTTAATTATGAAATAGCCACACAATATACTCCAACCGTTGCAATACAAATTGTGCAATAACTAACAGTAGTCTCAAGATAAAATAAAATGCAACACTCTGATTTCAATATGTATTCTTTAGAAGCACCATAAATCTAAAGTTTACACTATTTTAACGTACTTCGAAATTTATTTAAGAATATTTTATGTTTATGCTGCAAAAGTTAGGTAAGAAATTCAAAATGTCAACATGATAAATCAATACAAACAGTGCATAATAGAAAGTGAAAACCAATTTCCTGTCACTGCCCAAAGCTGAGTGATTTATTAGCAACAGACAGACAGCAGGGTTAAGAGATGATACTCCCATCCCATCTTCACTCTTCAAGATAGGGAAATCAGAACTAGAATTTACTGATTAAGCTTCTATGGAAACATTTACTCATCATGTGGTTACAATGTTCTCTTAATTCCGAAAAAAGACTCAACTCGAGATTTTCTAATATGAACCACTATTAAGATTCCATAAAACTACGCATGGCCTCTGGAAGTATTGCTACTATGAAATGCCCAAGAGTTCCAAATCTCACTTTCAATAAAATTACATAACACATGAGGTAGCTGAACAATAAACAGTAATACTGCTCTCATCTGGACTTGCCTTTTCATTAGTCTGACCCAGCCTTATGAACATCTTTGTTGTAATATATTACCCATCTGAATCAATTTTTTATGTATTATGGGCAAGTCCTCAAAATATATCAGAATGACAAACAAAGATTTACCCAGGGGCTTTGTTTATCAGGGTTTTTTTCTTTAAAAATATTGGTCTGTGGGTACATACAAAGTAAAATCTGAAAAAATTAGAATTTTCTTCAAAGCTGACCTGCTGAAGATTCAACTGTGTACTACTGAAAAGTGTAAGAAGTTTATTTCTGGCTAATGAGTTTGTGAACTGAAGTCTAAAGAAAAGGGCCATAAAATGACAGGCTTCCATAATGAACTGTTACAGCTCAAGAATGTAAAAATGGATTTTTTTACTCCTCAAGGCACTTCTGAAAACCATACCTTATAAAAGTGTCCAAAAACTGTATGTCCAGAAGTACGCAATTTCATCAGTGACATTCTAAAATACTACTCAAGACTTTATCTGCTAAGTATTTTTCCAAGTGTTATATTGATTGAATGCCCTTTTAAATGGCTGAAGATTGCTACAAATGCTATATCATAAATTGGCATATACTGTGGAAAAGAAGTCTTACAACACTTTTTTATTCCTACTGTACTAAAAATACTGTTGTTGTCAATAGTGGTGGTCAGCAGTGTATTCAACACAAATCTCTTACTGAAATATAGACAAATTTGGTATCCTTACATTCGACTGAAGTGTCCAAGTTTTCCATCATCTCCTTCGCCCCACGAAAACACCTTTCCATCAACAGTTAACGCCATAGCATGCCGGCCACCTAGAAGTATAAACAGAAATTTACATTTTTGAGCTTTCAAGCAGCCAGCAGGTCTAGCAACAATTTGACATTGTTGTACTTTTACAATGCAACTGTATGAGCTTTTTAGCCCCCCACGTATTACTTATTTTCTTCAAAGTTTTTATGTGATTTAAAATAAAAAGCTTTTGTGACAGTAGATCTCCTGGCACATTTAAAAAGAAAAAAAAATAGCAAATCAATAATCACTCCATTTTCTATTTTCAGAGCTGTAAGAAAAAATTATGAGAAAAACAAATCCACCATTTGGAAATATTAAAAATGAAAACACTTTCTTTTAATCCAATGGAAAAACCAAAATTACCAAAATTAACTTCCAGCAGATAAGAAAACTTGTATGGTCTAAATTCACAGATTATAGTAACAGAACCATTAGATTTAATCTGTTAATTGTATACAACAGGCAGAATTTAATAACCTGTATTTATTTAAAAAAGAGAATCCGATATGCTACGGCACCATAGCACCCAAGAAAATTGCAAAGCCACTATTTTCAGCCTTAATATGTTAGATTCATGTATGTAAGGACAGCAATAGTCAGTACCTGAGTGAACAGCCACCTTCTTTACCACATAGTTGCTAAGAGCTGTAATCTGGCGGGGAATAGGCACAGTTCCACTAGATATTCCTAAACCCAGCCTTCCATTTGTGGCTTCTCCACAGGCATAAACTTTACCCTCTACAGTCACTAAAATGAAGAAAAAAGTTTGAAATACCATTAGTGTTTCACAACTCAGGATCTGTTTCTGCCCTTAAATAATTATAATTATTTTACACTTACGCTACCTGCAAAAAGGCTTTTGGATCCTCCAGCTACTTGCACAACATTCAAGGCAGACAGGGTTTCAGAAAAGGAAGGGACTTTTATCTAGAGCAGACAGGAAATAAAAATCATTACAATTCACTTTACAAAGAAGAGCTCTTAAGTGATAAAACAGTTAATCTAAAAGGTACTTTTGGATGCTTCACACACACCAATTAATATACACCAGGCAAAAGACAAAAACCAATTTTAAAAATTTTATACTGAAACTATGATAAATACAAAACCTGAGGAAAAATAAAATGTGATACAAATATGGACTTTCTTTTTGTAAAGCTTTTTTAAGAAAACTGAAGAATACAGGAAAGATTTAACTTTTTGTTTCTTCAAAGGTATTTTATGGATAAAATCGTATACCTTCACAACATAAACTGAAAAAATGATCTCAACATAGTTTTCAGATAAATGATATCTTAAATGGATTAGGCATTTGCCATGTATCTCATCTTGTATTATGTTAAAATTACGTGTAAATGGCTGCACACTGGGCTGAAATCCCTATAGTACAATTTCCAGGTAGAACGAATACATAAAGTTCATGAAATATTTTATTTTATGCATGCAAACTCAACAGGAACACAGTATGTAGAGTGCTACACATTTTTAAAATAGCTAGCTCATTACCATCTAAAACAAATGATTGAGCAGCTGCTAAAAATCAAGCTAGATTTCACAGTAACAACCAAAATGCAAATTTTCTCCAATTTTCCACCCAGCAGACATCTACACGTCTTAACAGTAAAAAGCCACTGAAACCTACTCTTTGTAGCTTTTGGTAATAAACTGTAAAATTCTGATTAAGTCTGAATTAATTTGAGTTTTGTGACTTGTATTTTTTTTTTTTCCTGTTTCTCTTCTGCACTGAAGTATGAAAACAACATACCTTGGAACCTTTTAGCCCTCCCAACTGGTCTTTGTCATTCAATCCCCAAACAAAAACTTTGGTTCTTATTGTAGCTGCTGATTCAAGCCCAGCTGCCTTCTTTCTAACAAGACTGAACATATTGAGAAAAGAGAAAACAGTCAGTTTAGCAAACAGTACGCTGTAGCATAGGCACTTTTTACTGTATTTACTGATTTTTACAGTTTGGAACAGTTTCAGGACTCAAACTACATTACCACAGTTTAAAAAAAACAACCACAAAAAACCAGAATGCTTTGCTGAGCAGTAGTAAATACACAAGTGCCATATATCAGACCACATGTGCACATCAAGTTTTTAGCTCAGTTTCCAGCCCCAAGTATACTGGAAAAGGGGATGAGTCATACAAAATGTTACACCTCACCAGTGTGATCATCTCAGAGAACTTATTTATTGACACAGGATCTACTTACAATTCCAATAAATTAAGATACTGATTTCTCTTTACGACCACTCAATCTAATTAAGGCATTCTTTCTGCAATCATCTCCAGACTTACAAGAATATATAGACACTAAGGTTCTTTATCATTTCCCCCTGTTTTCACCACTGCAGTTCCCTACCTCCCAGTGTTAGCTTTATCATCATCCTCTTCCTCATTATCAGAAGCCAGGAATGGGACTGCAGCCAAATCTTCATCCTCTGCACGTATACGTCCCAGTATGCTGAGGCCATGTATTTTGCAATCAATTCCAGAGCTTCTGCACTGCTTGATTGCAATCTCAATATATCTGTGGTACTAAGAAGAAAAACACTGTATTGGCATCTTTTGGGTTCTATGTAACTTTATAAAAGATAGGAAACAATTAAAACTTTGACTTGACTTTGTCACTTTAACAAAATGAATTTGTCACTTGAAATATTTCCCTCTTCAGCTCTAAATAATTCATACTTTATCATTAGTATATGGCTTCATTCTTTTGAGAAAGATTTCACTCCCAATCTCATACAATTCATTATGCATTTCTCCTTGCTGTTACTGGAAAAGATAAGAACTGCTACCCAAAATTACCCCCAAAATTTAAGATTATTGGAATGTCTTACTGGTTCACAGTTATATTGATTTACATAAAAGCCCCTAAAATAGTCTAAGTCTATTATAGTGTTACATTGTTATTGTGGTAAAACTTTTTAGAATAATTAACTTTACTAACTTGCCAGAAATACTGCTAAGTTAGAGAAAAAAATAAAATACCATGCTTTAATAATCAAAACAATGCTTTTAATCCATCTCTTGCAGCACAATATTTTTTCTGTTGCACACAAGAGTAATCTTCACACAAATTTCACTTACTTCAGTACAATCACTGAGTAGAGGCACTGTGGTGTCCGTAGGATTTATATTGATTGTCTTTAGCTCTATAAGGTTATTTAAGGAATTACCCCCTAGAAAAGAAAACATGGAATGAAAAACATTTTAGGATATGGCGTTTGTTTCATAAACAGGCACTCTGCATGTTAAACAGATGACTATGTTAACATAAACCATATAAATACCTGCTGTTGAGTGCAAAAACCCATTTTTTGACTTCTCAGAGAATATGCACATACCTGAAACTACAACTAAGGAGGGCATGTAGCTGCTGTCTGCAGGGTCCACTATCATCTTTAGTCTGTGAACAAGAACATCTGGAAAAATCTCCAAGCGAATCCAGTGCTAGGGGAAACACAGAATTTCAGTTTTGCATAGCATTGTTATGGCCACCATGTGGTTAACAAGAATATATATGTGAGGCTTTTGAAGAAAGCATGAAAAACATTTCTGAATGGTACAGAACAGCTGCAATATATGGAATCTGGCCAAAGGGAAATGACCTTGTGAACTTCTTGCTTGTCCTACCTCCAATTACAAGAGAAACAGTTGTAGCAAACAATTTATTTTAGGGAAGACCAACACCACTGAGAACACAATGCACAGCACAATTGGAGGTTAAGAAATGGGACAAAATATAAGCCTTCAGTTACAGTCTGTAGAAAACGTGGAGGAAAGGTACTTGGGGATATTCTCAGCACAGCCATCAACACAGCATCAAAACACACTGGACAGATGGCCAGCAGCAATTCCTGGTGCCTAGGCAGGCCACAAAGCACTGCAGGCCAATAACACCGGTAAACCATAAACCAAGGAACGCCTTTTATAAATTACCTGGATGCAGGAGTCAAATGTACATTAAGCAACTTTGCCAATGACACTAAACCTGGAGAAGCTACTGATTCTCACCAAGACAGAGAGGTCTTGACAGCCTAGAGGGCTCAGTAATCACCAACTGTATGAAATTTAACTAGGGCGAGTATGGCATTCTCCATGTGGGATGGGGTAATCCTGCTTATACTTACAAACTGGGGGATGAGAGGCTGGAGAGTGGCCCCACAGAAAGAGTGCCAGGGGTTCTAGTGGATGAACAGCTGGACATGAGTCACCACTGTGCACTCACAGTCCAGAAAGCCAACTATATCACGGGCTGAATCAAAAGAGCAGTGACCAGCAGGTCAAGGGAGGGGACTTCCCCTCTACTCTGCTCTCGTGAGACCCCACCTGGAGTGCTGCATCCAGCTCTGGGGTCCTCAGCACAAAAAAAAAACCCTCATGGACCTGGTACAGTGAGTCAGAAGAGGGCCACAAAGGCAATCAGAGAGATGGAGCATCTCTCCTACAAAGACAGGCTGAGAGACTTGGGGTTGTTCAGCCTGGAGAAGAGAAGGCTCTGGGGAGATCCTCTTAGGCAGGAAGTATGCCATAATAAAGTATTTAGGGCTTAAAGTTACCTTTCCTTGTGAACCGGAAGACTGCCAGCACTGCTCACTACCATCAATAAGACGTGAAGCCTGATTCACAGAGGATGAGACATTCAAATTCTTGACTATCCTTGACCAATCATCCAGTAACATTCCCCGCTGGCTACTGTGCCGTCTCTTCAGCTGCTTTCCAGAACGCCCACTGAACACAGGAGACTGACCTGCATGGTTAAGTGAAACATTAAGCATGTATCTCTCAAAGAAAATTGCTTCTATGAAACCCATGAGCAGGGTGAAAGGAAAGGCAACAAATCCAACGTTTCAGGTATATAGTCTATATTTAGAAAACAGAAGCATGACACATGGTGATACTATGTAGTAGTACATAACGCACTTAAAGATCGTTGCTCTTTTTTTTGAAGAAGTCTCAACTGAACAAGTTTTCGACTAGATAGCTACTTGAAAAGGTCCTTCCTTTTAAAATACAGATCAAAATTTGTGATGATACGTAATTCAAAATACAGGCCCACAGTACATTATTTTTTTTTTTACACCCTTATCGCATATGAAAAATATGCAACCAAACCTGAACAAAAATCCCCTACCAGAGAACAAACAGGTAAGTTGGAACACTTGAAAATTCAAATCTTGTTCCAGAAGGAGGTGGTTTATTGAGATAAGGATTTCCTCCCTGCAAAAGCTCATTTCCACTTCCCTTCACTGATATTGTACCACCTAGAACGGTTAACTAAAAGAATATTCTAACTCCTCTACTCTATACAAGGCAAGGGGAAGGATTACAGATTCACACCACACCAGCTGCACAACCATATCAACTGATTTATTAAAAGAATGTCTTTCTTGCCCTTTAGACACACCATCATACACATGAAATCCATGTTCATAATCTCTAAGGGGAATCAGTTTTATTAATTTTCCAAAACAATTAGACTGGTTATGTATAAATACAAATAAATTTATTCCAGAAGTCTGCATCACCTTGCAAATACTAGGGATAAGATTTATTTTTAGACAGGTGGATGGAAAAGAAATAAAAGCAAATGTCAGGAAAGTTTTGCATAATAATGGAACGCCCGAAAGTTTTGGAATTAAAATGGCTTTACCTGCTCTTGCCCTAGAAAAAAGAAGTCTGATTATGAGTCTTTCAAAAGGCTTCCCTTCCCCTCCACACTCCTCTGGAGTCTCCACATCGCAGAGGAAATGAGGCAACAGCCATCACACACTGACAGGCAAAATAGTTGAAGAGCAACTGAAGCATAAGAAGGCATCTTAATTACTTCCAGCTGCCCATAATTCTCCATTCCATTCATCTACGTCTAGGCCAATAGCAAAAGGCAGGAGGATTAGAGAATTACAATTTTTACTTTTGGTGTAGGTAAAAATGCCATTTTGACATGTAGAGTTACTGTCATACAGACATTTTTTAAACTTTTTAACACTACAAAAAAGGCTTACAGGTTAATGTTTTGTTGTAGTCCATCACATGCAACTGTAGCAGTGATAGCAATGTTTTGCTGTCTAGGGGCTCAGTCTGAATACTAATTTCATTGTATTAAGGAGCTGAAATTTAAAATTGTTTTAAAAACAACTTAAATGCATTGTAAATTAATCTAAGAAACACAGACTGCAAAACTTACCTGGTTCATTTATCCTGCCAAAAGTATGTCTGGTGTTATGCTTCCTGGTTTTAAAACATGTCTCACAAAAGTCAAAATCATCACAGTTTCTGCATTTGAATCTAGGCCCATTGATAGGAAACATCTGACAGCCATCACACCTGATTTGACAAGAGAAGAACAAATAAACAAATGTATGGTACAAGTTAATTGTAACATGAGACAAGGTAACAGAATCAAGACAATAAGATAAAGGATAATCCATATACATTAAGAAAAAAGTAACTCATCACTTACGTGACTCCAGGATGAATGCTGGGGACCAATTCCATTTCTGACAACAAGCCAGTCCAGTGTGACTGTTGAGGGAAGTCTACAATAACATCTTTTCCATTGGCACTGAATGCTGTGACAAAAACATGGAGAAAATACATGCATTGCAAAACTCCACAAAAGGAAGGTGAAAGTGCTTAGAATAGTATTCTAATTCCTCTACTCTGATTTTTTTTTTTTTAAACAGTTCCCAAGCAAGAACGTATTCCGAAGCACAAATACAGTATGACCAAACTCTGTACCTCTTCAAAGAACCAATGTTCTACCGATTTCCTCAATAACATCCTTTACAGCCTGACACTAGTGCATCCCACTTTCTCCTCGCTTCCTTATGAAACCTTCGAGTTAGAATTACTTCTTAAAGGAAAACCATTTTTGGTTCATTCAAAGTGTAAAACAGAACTGCAGCAGCAAGCTGCACAGATGCTTAAAGACTTTTACTGTGTGTGAATGTAGTGGCTCAACAGCAGATGGATATGCTAAACAAAATGGGCTGCCACACAGTACGTCTATAAATTCACCACAGACTTCAAACGCGTTCTGTATTCTCTATCATTATACAGTACTCCACAAAACAGTGTGATCTTTAAGTGTGTCTAAAAGAAAGTCTGCATGGTTTTGAGTTTTATTACCTCCCCATGCCCCATTTTGAATATACATTACCTTTGACGATGCCCACACTTCGGTGAGTAACTGATCCCCATTTGTATTTGGGTGTGGTGACAGAGCTTTTCACACGCACTTTGTCACCTATCTTGATATGAGAGGCAGAACTCTGTGGTGGAAATCCTAGCAGATGCAAGAATAAATGTATAGTGAGTGGGGTTTCCGCCTCCAAAAAGAAATCTCCCACAGTGTACCATTCACTTTTTTAGTTAAAAAGCAGTCAGAAGTGAACTCACCTAAAAGCTCAACATGGATATATCTGACCCAGTAAGTACCACCCTTTTGCTGCCAATCACACTGCACGTTCAGGTCATGCAATCCATCTCGATCCAGTTTAATAACTTTGCCTACATCTCCTTCACAAACCTCCTCATAGGTTCTGCAGCACCTAACCATCATCCCCACCTAGGGAAAAAAGGACAATAGAATGCAACGGCTCTGTAAAGGCTTGAGTACCAAAAGGAAAGTAGTTTCAATGCAGCTTTTGATCACACTTACCTGAATATTCTCCCTAACATACACAGCATAGTCATCATTGCTTAAGAAATCAGCTCGTTTCTTGTAGGTCTGGCTCTCTGTTACAACAGCACCACTTGACTGGAAAAAAGTCCAAAATAAAAATGAAACAATTAAAAAATTTGTCTTCAATTCAGATAAATAAAATTGTTTGCAAAGACTGAAGATAACCCACCAAAAGTATTTATGGATTATTCTCAGTTGTTTTATCTCATGTATACGAAACACAGGGCAATCATGATCCTCATTACTGTTTTGAAAGCTTGGGACAGCAGATTGTCCTTGTACTCTCACTGTTTTCCCACAAAGGGAAGAATTACAAAATTTGCAACTAGCTAGCATAACTTAGGTCTACTAAGTTAATACTTACAACAGGACAAGCAGCTTCAGCTTCTTCCACTTCTTCTGCTATTTCCTCATCTGAATACTCATCAGAGATCGTATCAGCATCAGAGAGATCCGTAATTTGAACATCGGGGTGATCCAACAACCAGCCAACTAAGGCTTCCACTCCTAATACAGAAAACAAACTCAGTTTGCCTCCAAGGGATCTCTAACATTCTTAAGAATGTATCCAAAAAGAAGATAACTGCTTCCTCATAAGTACTGTTCTAATCTGCTTGCAACTTTTCTTCTCTTTCTAGTACCATGAATTTTACTAAATAAAATACCTGGTAATCCAGAAGCACTTCCAGAGGTCCCTGACAGAGATTTTAGTGCAAATTCGATGTTTTTCCTAGGAAAACCCATTTCCATAAGTTGAACTACGATGGGGAGGGGCGGAATCGGAGATTGTTTGCGTTTCTTCACTTTTGTGGGTCGGATATGTTGCACTGTGATGGGTGTTGTAGCTTCACTAGAGCTGCAGTCTTCAAACAATGGAGTTGAAGGATGTGTAGACTCTACAGCCAAATACTGGCACACTGCCAAAGCAGCAGCCTAAAGGAGAACAAATAAATCAGTCAAAGTAAAACAAGCATATTTACTATGCCTGTGTGTATGTACATGCATGCCTGAAATTCAACATTATTTGCCTAAATGGGTTCAGTGTCACTTCTGTTTTAGACCTATAGTTTAGTAAGTTTCAACTGGAATGTGAATTATAAAGAGTTATTTCTTAGGTTACTTAGCAGAAAACACAGACTCTACCTCGAGCTCCTGTTTGTCAAATATGGCTTTCACAGGTGATGGTTGCGTAGCAGCTGACAAAAGTTGCTGCAAAAGGATCATGGGAGGCTGAGGTCCTTCAGGAGACATATCTCCTATGTCGGGAGAGGCAACTGCTCCATCCTCTTAAAACAAAAACATTATTTTAACCAAAACCAAGTAATACAAGTCAATCAGGAGACTTATTCTAGGGCTTAATGGTTGATCAAACGTTATTTTTCACATATTTCTTCTCCACAGATTTGATGCATTTAAGATTATGCCATAAGTAACACAATTTTTGTACAAAAAGGCAAGAAAGAAATTTGTAGATAAGCAATAAATTTAGTAAAATAAACCGAAGCCATGTCTAACAGAAACTACTCTGTGGACAGTGAATTTGCACAAGTGTCTTCTGAGTCCATCTTTTCTGCAATAAGACTATTAGGAAAAGGTACTCCCAGGATCAACCAGGATAAATGTTGGTTGATACAGACAACCAACAGTTTCAGTCATCCCAAAACTATGGTGCATGCTTTCTGGATTGAGTAATTTCCCCCATAATACACCTCTTGGGAAGAGCTCCCTATAGGTATTCGTTATCCCTTCAAAGCATTATATTTTTATTGAATCAACTAGTTCACAATTCTGCACCTCTCATGTTTAATTTTGTATTCTTCTTGGCATAAACATTTATGTTTCCTAAATCTTTACTGTGACAATCACAGGAAAATAGGTTTTCTTCATAAACTCTAACAAAAGAAAGCTCCCATATTTGAAACAACAATAAAAAAGTTAATAGTCCTCACATACAGATACTGTTCTAGTTAAAACAAAAAAGTGTTAGGTTAGGTTGCTTTTTTCCCTTTAAAAATGATGGTAGGAGTAAAATCATGTTCCATTCCTAAAAACCCTGTAAATTCTGTTGACTTAAAATGTGGCAGTTGACAAAAAAATCCCCCAGAAATACATGGATAAAACAAATATATTATTATATTTAAAGGCATCACATGCTTCACAAATACCCAAGGAATTAATCAAAGGCATTGACATCTATCCTGAAAGCTGACAGAGCTATTGTACTTATTTTTATATGCAGAAGGCATGTAGAAAAAATAATTCAAATTATTAGAACAACTCTCTAAACTCCTTTACAATTTCTTAAGAATAATTTTATCTCTGTACTTGTTTCACTGGAAACTGCAAGACATTTGAAGTAAAATCAATAGCCAATTTTAACTTTTGAAGCAGAAAAATAAAACCACTACAAAAAAACTATTAAGTATTTTAAAATTAATTACAAAGCTTACTTCTATATTAAGTATAGAAGACCTATAAATTTAGCTAACTCCAGTATTTCAAGCTTCAAACACTTAAGTTTTGAAAACTAAGTAGGTCAAGTCAAAATCCTTTTAACATAGAAGCTTAAAATACTCATGAATTTTAATTTTTAGTCTTTAGAGGGCAAACTCAATTTCTATCATCCAACTGCCACTAGCAAGGGTTATATTCACATGCTCAAGTCTACCATCTAACCAAACAGCAGCACAGTCAGGTTGCATATCAGAATACCTGCAGGATTTAATGCACACTCCTGAACAGCTGGCTGAGATAAGATCTGCCTTAGTGTATCCTGGTGAGAAAGCAGAGCCCGTCCTGCTTTTAGTATGTACAGCTTTAACTGCTGGCACCGCAGTAAATCCAGATCAACTTGACCTATCAGAAATATTAAGCAGCCATTAGTGCCAGAAATCTCTTGCATTAGAGAAGAAAGATTATCATTCATACAGCCGCAGCCCAAACGTCAGTTTACATCTTAGCTCACTGTGTACTGATGATATGAGTCATTTCACACAGCACATGGATCAAAAGCTTGCACACATGGAATGGCCCATGATATTAAAAACACTGCCTTCATACTTTTCACACCCTGGACAATCATACAGCTGATTTATAACACAGGAAGTGCAGTTAAGATTTATTTGGATCCAGTATTTTAAATAGTTCAATACAGTAAGATCAGACCCAAACCCTATTTACATTTTCCCATCAAAGTTAAAGACATTTCACTTACAATCCAGAGCAATTCACCTCCTAGATAAACTGGTCTCTTAAGTGCCTATTACTCAATGCTAAATAAGAAAATAGGTAGGGTTCCAGGAGACCCTTTTACTTATGTATGTTTGCTGTTACCAGTATTTTTCCCAGAGCACATTCATGTACTTCCAAACAAAACAAACAAAAAGCCCCCAGCTGTACCTGAAAGACCTTGATTGGGAGACTTCATTCTTTGTTTTTCTATTTTACTTCCAGCCAGATTTACTAGTTGAGCCCAAATGGATAGCATAGGTTCAGTGAAAGGCAAGTTGTTCACATTAAAAGCCACAACTGGAAGCTAGACAAAGGGGGGAGAACCAGACAAAACAAACAGAAAACAACAACAAAACAAACAAACAACAGAAAAATTACAGGTAATAATTTTCCTAAAATCTCACAAAAACATTAAGAAGTTTCAAAGGTTATTAACTGCAGAAGAGGAAAAGTAGCATTCATCTTACTGCTCTTGAGCAGGTTTCTATTCCCTACACAGCTCCTAAGCCTTTATCTGTACCACACAATTGCAGGTCTACTTGGTGAAAAAGCAGAATAGAGTCAGAATAAGAAAGAACTCCAGTCTCTGAAGCAGACCAAGCACTTGGCTTGTGCTTTCACAAAACTCTTATCAACCATATCAAGATTCAACTGAAAATACCCAAGCCTTTCTACATTAGTTAGCAAATCAAGTTAAACAGAAAGAAGCTCCTCTTGTCTAAGAGCTATAAATCACATTACAATAACTTGGGATATTACTTCAAGTCAAACAACTTCAGCTTAAATCCCTCTTCCTTTCATCTCTTCAGCAAATGAGGATGGGATTTAAAGGCCCTACAGAGGTTTGCACAAGAACCATCTTAGATGTGCATTCAGAGCATTGCATGAGTTGAATGTATTCAGTCAATGAAGAACAAGTATTTTTTTCTCTGGCCCATATGAGAGTTTTAAACCTTCCCAGTATTAAAGCCTTAATAAACCAAACTTACTGGTTTCAGTTGATTCAGAGGGCACACTCTACATGTTCGCATGTCATAGAACTGCACAGTGATTTTCCCTTTTGGGGTGATGCGTGTCACTGTGCCTTCTCCAAATTCATCATGAACCACTTGTCCACCCAGTCTCAAGCGACTGTCTATGCCACCAATCACAGCCAAGACTGCCATGAGAGCTCCCACCTCTGGATTCTCAGTGTCAGGGAAATAGTCATCCAACACAGCCTAACAAAGAACAATAAAATTTAACTGTAGGGAGAAAACAAACACTTCTATCTGCTTTAAAACACAAAGTTAATCACACATATTTCAACTTTATAATTATAACACAAATATATATATATACAAATAGAAAAAATGGTTTCAATATTAAGCTTAATATAGTTTACAAAGATTTAGTATTTATAATTTCAAAATAAATATTGCCATAAAAATGAGCTTATTTTAAAACGTGGAAACTACCCCTTCTGACTGTTTTCCTGCAAAGATGTGGGTGATGGAGGTTAGCTGAGAGTTGATGTACTTGTTTATGAGTCCATTCCACTGGCTGAGCGAATGCAGCGTCCTCAGCAGTGCCACTATCTCTTCTGCTAAAGTACTACTATGAGTGGCAGTTAGAGATGCTTGGGGCCTGGCCTTTCTCCTCCTCAGAGTAGATTCTGGAAAGACAAAGCAATTGCACAACAGTTATCAGTTTAATGCACATATTTCCCATACATGAAAATAAGCCACTGAGTGAGAATTCCTCTACCTCTGAGCAGTGGGATATCTGAAGAACAAGTACTAAGCAGGCTCCCTAAAAATCCAAACAGTTTTTCCACAAGAAATTTCATGTCTCTTGACCTTTCATTTTTATCCCAGGATGGAAGAACTGCTTTCAATAAATGTACAGCCAGTATCTAAAAAGAGAACAAAATTAGTGTTATTCTAGTCTAAGTCACCAAATGCTAAAGAAACTCTCAAACACATAAATACAGAAGAATGATGTTCTTAAAGTTAGCTTTCTTTTGTAGTTCTTTCTACAATGCTGATTTTTTTTCCCGCTGTGGAAATTACAGAGCTACTGATCCTCATTTTGCTATGGGATATTTTAAAAGAAGTTGTGACAGTTCAGAGTCAGAAACAATTCTATTGGCACATTAAATTAGTGAACCCGATCTCTTCAATACCTAGGACATGAGACACACACACAGAGAAACAATGTGAATGACTGAAACAAATAGGAAAAATAGAATACAGAATGGAAAAGTTTGCTCAGATTGCAGACTCAGGAATTAGTACTAAGATGTATTTCAGAATGAAAGTTTCCAAGTGTCCTGCAAAGAAGCTATAATAGTTAAAATTCATGAGATATAAAGCTGAATGATGGAAGGCAGGAAGCAGCAGCCACAGTGACACCCAAAAGTAACCATTGTGAAACCAGGGCCTCCAACACAGTTCAGAAGGAATAGGCTGGCAGCTCTGAACCCCGACACTCAGTGCAGGACTGACAAGGAACAGGGGAAATTGCAGCACTGCAGTATCAAAGAGAAGATGGGGTTGCATGTTCTGAGTAGGAGCATTTCAGGTTTTGAGCTCCCTCATCTTCTACCCAGAAGACCAACACAAGGGACTAACAGTGAACAGAACGCTCCCCTTGCAAACTTCTGCCAATAACACGCCTTGGTAGAACATCAAGGTCTCATGTTTTTGTTGTTCTTAAGTTAGGTGCTGGTACATGAGGCATGGTCATTTCTCTCGAGTATTCCCTAAACAGCACAGATGACTCTATTGCACTAAGTCCTGGATGACGACAATAGTCTCAGCATATTAAAAATACTGGCAAGAATTTACTGGAAGATCACACAAAAATGAATAGGCCTTTATGATACAAAGCTTTAGTTAAAAATGCTGGTGCCTTATCAAGGAAAAGAATAAAAAGATCTTTTGCACCCTGAGCCTTAAAATTTGGCAGAGTTATTCCATAATAAAATTGCTTTTCAGCCTCATGAAAAAAGCACTAACAAGATGCTAAGGAATGGAAAAAGAGGTAAAAAAAAAACCAAAAAAAAGAGAAGAAAAGAAGAAATAAGGGGGAAGAGGACAAGGGAAATACAATACCAAAATAAGATGCAAAGATATAGCTTCTAAAGAGAGACTATAATTAAAATAATATTGACAGTTTACTATGGAAGGAGGCACAGTAGACAATACATTATTTGGTAACTTCAAATGAAATTTAACTTTTTCCTAACCATATACTTGTTATTCTTTTGTTTACTCAAATCATAGGAAACATTATATGGGAGTTTCTGGAGCATATTTTTGGAATACTATTTTGACCTTTCCTTCAATAGAACAAGGGAGTCCATAGTATCCTGAAGGCTCAAAAATTAAAGCAACGTATATTTAAAACAATAAATCCTAAATATAAAGAAAATGTTATCTTTTTTCTAACTAACTAGAAAGCAATTTATGGACATTTCCCACCTTTTAAGACAACTAAAGTCTACTCATTTTATTGCCTATTGAAGCAATTTGGAAATACACACATTACCTGTCTCTGTAGTGAAGCAGCAGTGAAGGATTCATGCCCCTCAACAATTTTCATTAGCAAAGTTATCCACTGAGATGTACTAAGAGTGCTGCACATCTGAGGCATGAGCGCTATGCTTCGAATGAATCCCAACGTGCACCAACTCCTATGCTGTTCTTTATAAACTAGTTTATTTGGCAAGGAAGCTAAAAACAAAAAGATATATACATATAACAGTTGACTTTTCCACCAGCTATGTAGTTGTCTACATACTACATGAGGCTTTTCTGGACAAATCAGAACACCAAGTTATTCCACTATCTTTACCTGACCTATTAATTTTATTAAATATGCCTTTAAAATAATTCTCATCATTACACTGTTTTCTCATTTCAAAGCAGTTAACAGCATTACTTCTGAAATTACAAAGAAGCTACAAAAAGGAGTACAACATACCCAGTCATACTGTTGTTGCCAAACACAAAAAGGCTGCTATCAAATTAATTTTCCAAGTCAACAATTCACATCTCACGCATTTCTTCTGCTTTTACCGTTTATGTTCTAAGAATGCACAGGATCACTTATATTGCCTTTAAAAATTAAAATTTTAAAAGCTCTGAAAATGCATTTACTAGCCCTCAGCCTTAAAAGGATTAAAAACTAATAATAAAAGATTCACAAACTTACAAGAAGACAACAATTCACAAAACAGAAGCACACAGCTCAATCAGACTGCTTCTATGTAATATACCTGACTTATCTATTGTTCCACTCTCCACAAGCATACGGAGTAGACCACACAAAGTCCGAGTAGCATCACTTTGCATGACTTCAGCATGGACACCAGCAGAGAGACACAGTGTCTGCAACAGGTTCACAGTACTTGTCAGCATCATGGAAGTAGGGTGGAGATTCCTTTCAACCTGTTCTCCTTCTGAAGGGAGACACAAAAGGCAAAGGAATAAATTAATACTGAGTTACTTTATTTCACAGAGGTTCTGAGACAAACGTGATGTGAACAATTTGCTAAAAATATTTTCTCTGAGATAACCTGACATGAAAAAGATACCTTATTTCTAACTACAAGAGCAAAATAGAAACCAGATATCTTGCACATATATTTTCAAGTCTTTCTCTAGCAGTACACAGCTAAAAAGAATTCCAAAGTAAGTGCCAAGAATAGAGAAACACTGTGACTAAATGTATAATTAGCAAAAATTAGCAAAAAAAGTAGTAAAAATCCTACTTCAGAATGGTATTAACATACATTAACATGTATACCTCCTGGTATCTGTAACTGAAACTATTTCAACTGCATAATACTGTTTTCTCTGAGCCATGAATAACCAATAAATGTGACACCATCTTGTCTATCTTCCTCTCTCATAGTTATATTAAGAAAGATTATGGTCAGAAGTGTAACCTATTAAGTGAATCTTCTTTGATGAAGCACTTGCTCCAGTGAAAGAAATTATTTTATATTACAAGATAATAATTTTAAAATTCAACTAAAGCTTTGCCTCCACTTTTATAAGAATTTTTTTTTATTGTATACCAGAATCATCCTCAGTGTCTGAATCCTCTGTTGTGGGCTGCGTTGCAGGTGGTGGTTCAGCTAGTTTGAGATCATATTTTCCCTCCTTTCCCATTCTGTAAGAATTTGTACTTCCAGTGTCCCACTGCACTCTAATCCAGCCATCTTCTCCCAGTTCTCCAATCACACGACCCAAACCTGGTGTAGGTCCATCCTGAAAGCAGAGGTTCAAGTTACACAATCAACAATTGCATTATTTGCAATTAGCAATATGTAATATACCTGATTTCTAATTCGTATCTAAAGTTCATAAAATAATAATGCAATTGCTCTTTTTTGCTGATAGCCTAATGATCAGGCAGTAAACATTCAACAGTGTTTCAAACATCGAGCATAAAGTTAGAAAGCATTTCACAATTTCAAAAGAATCACCCAGTAAGGTGCATATTTAGACACCCATGGTTAGATCTCTTTTGATGTCTTACATAAGTATGTTCTACATAGTTGGAAACAGATAATACAGTAGCAAACAAATTATTCAGTTTCTTATTAAATGGTAATCAGTACATGGAGGAGGACCAAAGTGTTTATTCTACCTCTTTTGTTAACTATAAATTCTGTCAAAAAGTATCCAAGCCCCTCATTAAGCCCCATTAACATATTAACTTAGGCACCCCTCAGGATGCAGAGGAAGGAAAATATGGGATGTGTAATAATGCACATATGACCCAAGTCATCAAACCCCACCTATAACATGATTGTTCCATCCCACTGGACAGGCCGAAATTTACAGTATACAAGAGTGACTTCAGGGGCAGAAAGGGCTGGAGGAGGAAAACTCTGCCTCAAGATCTGTTGACAGACTATGTCTCTCTTCTTCTCCTGAAGGGAAACCTTTATGCAAAGCTTTGCATCTCTAACTGCATTGGAGCACACCTGAGAATATTAATTTACATACACACGGATATATAGATGTGTGTGCATAAACATATATATATATATATAGTGCTATTAGACTTCTTACTATGCTTTCTGTCACAACACTCTGTAGTTGGTGCAGTTATCACTCGCAGTCCTGAACCTGCTTTTCTGGTGCTTCAATAAACCACAGTATTTGTGAATCTGGATCATGCAAGTCTTTACTGAATCCATCAGACCCTACAGTATCGCACTGGCAAACTGCACTATTTGTGCTTCTGTGCTCATGCAAGTTATCCTCTGAACTCAGACTTACAGCGCTAAATTGGGCTACAATCAGAAATTAAGGCCAGCTGCAACTAGCCCCTTTCTGAGGATCAGCTGGATGCAAGGTTTACTTTCTGTTAAATTCTCATATCCTTAATTCAACATCTTTTGAATGTAAAATGCCTTTGATCAACCAGAAATTTCACAGACAGTTCACTGAACAGAGAATTTAAATTATAACACACCCAACATCCATATGAAAGAAGGTGTTACCTGATCACCCCATTTCCAGTCTACCCCTCTCACCACTCTGGTACCAATTTTCATCATGGCTGCCAGCTCTGGTCCAGAAACAGGGAGCTGAACAGGTGTCGTTTCCTTTCTTGACTCTTCTAGGACTGTGGCAGATGCCCCATGGGAAGACGCAATCATATCTTCTTCAATATTATCGGAACTGGGCCCTAAAAGAGGAAAAAAACATGAAAAAAATTAAATCCAGCTACAAGTTTTTATACATACCTTTGTCATGCGTGAACTTTCAGGCACAAACTTCATAATATAAAAGCAGAAACAAACAGGAAAGCTGACTGAACAGATACTAAGTCAAATGACCTTTAAGAAAACTAGGATGTAATGGTTTGGAATGCACATGAATTGAAATACTTAATTTTGAACAAAAAAAGAGTGACAAATAAGAGACATTAATAACAATGACTCAATTGGTTAAATGAATCTACAAAGAGATGTTTTTTAAAAAACTTCCTGTGAGTACTCCAGTTAAGTACAAGTTACAGAAACAAATGTTTGCTATTATCTAAAAAAACTAAGAGAGAAAAACTATAGCAATTTGAATCATGGCAAAACACACCAGAGAACCTCCTCTAACAGAACAAAGAAAGCTTCAAGCTTAAATATGCAGACTGGGAACATTTTTAATGCATAGAACAAATGAAATGGAGAGTAGAGAGTAGGCAGGTTTTACTGGTTTCATTTTAAATTTTCCATTTTTCATTTATTTGTAACATTTCCACCAAAATTACACATTAACTGAAATTTTAGCAAAGGATGGCAAAAGCAAACACTTAACAGAAAAAAAAGCATGACTGAATAAAGGCTGCAATTGAATTAACCTTCCCAATCATGCTTGCAGATATGATTTTTGTATCAGGGTAAAGGTAAATAGCATTAAGTAGTACCTTTAAGATGCAGAGTAGTTCTGTAATTTGGGTACATCAATAGGTAAAAAATACAGGAAATTTGTAAAGCGTGTGTTTTCTTCCAAGTAAGAAGGAAGAACTGTACCTATCAGCCGCAGCGTGGTTTGTGTCAAGGCCAGCATGCCAGAATTGAGAAGGAGGCTCAAGGTATTCGCACCGTGCTGCAGCGTCAACATGTTCAGCATGACCAGAAGAAAACGCGCTTGTGGAATAGTTCCAAGACTTGGTCCTGCTGGATTCTCATTAGTAATTGTTTGAAGAGGAACAGGCTGCAGACCTAATTCAAAAGTAATATAAATAACAAAGTCAGCTGACATTTGGGAAATACAACTGATTAGGCTATAGATTTGTTTGATTGATGGATTAGAATATTTTTCATTCCCTACTTAGCTTTAAGAACTTACAAGCTGAAGTTCCAAGAAACCTTTTATAACTTGAATTTTAATGGTAAAATGTTACTAATGAGTAATCAATCATCTGTTGCTGGAATATCAGCAACATACTCCTAAACACTGAAAAGCAAGTTAATAGGGGGGTCAAGGTGGGAATGTTGGAATGACAGATAAAAGTCAAGGTAATTCTCAGCACAAATCAAGGAAATTGATTTTAACATCCCAATAACTGGGAACTTGAAAAAAAAGAGTAAACAATATTAATGCAAAACAATTTTCTCCACAGACAACAGCAACAAGATGAGATTCACCTAGTTCTTTGAACTTTGCATTAGCATCTAGCAAGATGTTCCGGACATTCTGAATAGCCCATGCGTACAACTTCCCAAAAGTCACTTCCAGCAGCATTCTATTAAACGGTGGGATCAGATCAACATCCTTCAAGCAGTCAGTAAGAGGTTCCCTTCAGAGAAAAACAACAGTAAGTATTGTTTTCTTATTAAAGGATTGTGGGAGCAAAAGCAACAAGAAGTTTTACCCTATATTGGCTCCTTCTGGAATAAGCCTCTGCCATCCACAGAACATAGCATACTGCACAGATGGGAGCAAAAAATTTTTAGCTGACAATTTCAGAATAGTGTCTATTCCCTCCAGACGAACTTCTGCTCTTTCCAACTGTAAAAGACAAAAAATAAACTGTCATGTAAACTGGTAATAATTGTCATAATTATGTAAACTGCCCATTTTCATTCATTTTACCTGTTTTAATAAACATTTTCTCATTTTTTCTACATCCACCGGCTCTTCTTTAAGTGCAAATTCAACAATGGTATTAAGGAGGGCAGACTGTGGATATAAGCCTTGAACATTTTGCTTCAGCCATTTGTATTTGTGGACACCTGTAACTGTACTCAAAATTGGCTGCCACTTATCCTGCAAAACAAGAAAGTAGCATGTTAAAACTTTTTAAACCATTTTAAATTACTGAAAATATAAGTTATTTCATGCAAAACAGTTTCCAAATTTAAAATACCAGGAGGGGAAAAAAAACTTCTTCACAGTCAGGAAAGAGCTTAGTATTATTTGTAACTCATTATCTTGTTTACCGTTGCTACATAAAAATTTCACGTGTTAATATTAAAAAAAAGGGGAAATAACCCATCACAGCATTTTGAAACAAAGTTTTATCTAAGATTACCAGTAATTTAAAAATTAGAGAAGATATCTTTATGCACACTAAATACATAGTACAAGCTTATTTTTAAAAATTATTTCAGTCTTCACTGAAACAACATGTCACACTTAATTATACATCCCAAACACTATTATCAGAACATTAAATGTCAAGTTATAGCAATCATGCTTAAGCTCATACCTTTTTGTCTTGTTATTTTAACCTTAATCAATCAAGGTTGATTCAAAATCTGAAATCCTACCTTGGGTGATTTGATTGGTATGGGCTTTTTATCTATAGGTACAGGACTGTGAGGTACCACACAAGATTCTTCTAAATCACTCTCTTCATTTCCAATTTTGGATTCTTCTACATCAGCAGATTCAGATTTTTTTGGCACTATTTAAAAAAAGTATTATTCTTTTATGCAGTCTGATGAGATTTTACAGTGTCATATTTTTAGGCGTGCATGATAACCTAAGCACACAGAATGCTTAAGATCTGTCTGTAATAAAATAGAAATGTATTCCTGGTGAACTCTATGTCCAACTATTACCAAATTAACCCTGGAATGACTTGCAATATGCTTTTATCTTTAAAGACAAACTTGAAAAGCACTTCGGAGTCTGTTCACCATGTTATTTCCAATTAAACCACTCTCTGACTACACTTAAATAAAACATGATTTCTAAAAAGATGTCACTTCCAGCGAAATGTTACGAAAACCAATTCAGAGGGTCTGATATCAAAGGATCATTTTTAATATACTGGAATATGAAGAAACATGCCTCAACTAAATCTGACACTCTTCTTTTGCCAGTTCTTGCTGTCAGAACCAACATGCAACCAGTGGTTTAGAAAACTTAATGAAAACACAGCAGAAAGCAAAAGATTTGGATGCTTTATCTAACAAATGTCTCAAATAGCAGCACACCCTGAAATAAGATGGATTTTCATTGTTTCAAAGAGAATACAACATTAATGCTGCCTTACCTTTTTTTTTCCTTTTTTCTCTAATGATCTTCTGAGCTACCCTTCGCCACCGCGGCAAGGAACTAAGAAGTTTAAATTTAGACATTATAGAGAGATCATTGCAAACTGCTGGGCGTAGTTCATTGAATAAGAATCTCAAACGCTCAATGACAGGAGCACACACTTCCTTGTAAGAACGTCCTTGTTCCTGATGTGTCTAGAAAAGACATTGAAAGATTATTGTATAATACATAATGAAAAATAGATAACTTTTTAATAAAACACCTCAAATGAAAATTAATCTAAACATTAGCAGCTAAGAGGCTTACCTTAATCAGTGAGCATTTTGCTTGGTAGACAACACGACACACATCCACTACAGATTTTGGTAAGGTTTTGTGCTTTACCTGGTCAACTCCAAGGGTACCAGGATGAACAAGAGACAGTGCTACATGACCTTAACGGGAAAAGACAATCTTTGAATATGCATTTTCAAAATCATCCATAGCAGAGTTTAAACTGGTCCAAACAAACACACCACAAGCCTACCTACCCAAATCTTCATGTTTCAGAAGACAACATAGTAACAGACGTCCTACTTCTTCCACAGGATGCTCAGGAGGGAATGTGATTGGTGTTGTTAAGTGACACTGTTTACAGTATCTCTCTATTTGACACAAAAAGTCCTAAGAAAACACACAACAGGTTCTGTTTAACTTTAGTTTTAAAATCCAATGAAAAGATTCAATACCACAGGCAGCATTTAAATAACACTGAATAATCTCCACAATCTGAGCTAACATTCCTGAGATACAGCACTCAGTATGTGCAATTTAACACACAGCAACTACAACTCAATACTACAAATACCCTACATCCTTCTTCCTGTATGAAGAGCAACATGGCTCAAGCAACAAAGCTACTACTGCTTTTATCTCTTCATGAGATAGTCAGGTCACAGAACATAATTTTCAATTGTCTTCTGATTAATCTTTATCCATCATTATCGCTATTCCCAAAGACTTATTTGGGGGTTTTTTTCATAAAGGAGCTGAACTCAGAGGGTTATAAAATCTGAAGATATTACAGAAGACAGTGATCAGTGTAAACCATACGATTTTCCATAATACCCACAGTTCCAACCATATGAAACCTGAACCCCAAGGCCCAGAGGGATTTTAAGACAAAGGCATACGTGAATCTTAAACATAAAATACACTTGCATCTTGGCAGAAAAAACTCCATCTTAGTTCAACTGGAGGTGAGCAGAATCTCCCAATGCTACTGAAACTTGACATGGGAAGTAATGCATTATCAATTTGCTTTCTAAGAATATTCAAATTTTTCACTCTCCCACTCAAAACATCTAAAGAAAAAATGTACTGTTATGCTATTAAGTGAAATATACACATTTTATCCATTAGTAGCACTCAACCAATCCTTCCACAAAAAGTAGTTCTGAAATAACTTCTTCAATTGCTTTGCTGTAACTTTTTGAGACTTTTCACCACCACTGTCACTCTTCAGCAACAGTTTTTGTGCACAGAACTACTGAGGGCTTACCTTCACAGTGTGATCCTGAATATTATTATCCGCAATAGCTTGGAGAAAGGGTTGTGAATGGTCGCTCAAAGTTAATCGATGTGTATATAGTTTTGATTTATTTGGGGTAGTGTTACCAGGTGAACTGCAATGGTCTTCATCTTTTTCCTCGTTGTAACTGTAATGAATCTGACTGGTTTGCAAGCCTCCAGAAAAGATTGATGACTTCAACCATTCTAAAATAAAGAAAACATGAGTGAATATTCTGATCAAAGACTATGCTATCAAGACTCAATTTCCTCTAATGAAACGTATTCACAGCTTCAACAAGATTTAGCAAGTCTTTCATTTCCTGAAACTTTATCACAGGGAAGAAAAAATACCATGTCTGTAACTGAGAATCTGTTAAGTAACAGGGCAGCCATCATCTGTTTTGAGATCCAGGGCCTTAGCTATTTTTCTGCTATTAACATTGAATTATACCTTCTATTCACCAAACCAAGACACCCAATAAGATAACATTCAATACCACATGCTTCAGGCACTCTGAATTAACAAATTAGTGAGATAGAGGAGAAAATGATGCTACATATCCTATTTTATGTCGCATATTACAAAATTCTGAATTCAACTGCTCAAAATCTTGCTAAATTACTGGGATCTTGATGAGTGTTATATTTAATGTTAAGAATACAGAATTCCTGTAGAAGATATCAAGACTAAAGAAGAGCTAAATTTTCAGGTAATTTATTTGTCCTTTGTCTTTTTCTTGCATGCTTCCACTAGTATTTATCACTTATTAAAGCTCAAAATGATATCCCACTTACTGGCACATTCAATTTCCAGAGGAGAAAGTGGTGTGCTCATTGCCAGGTAGGAAGCATGCAGTCCAAGGAGAAGACCCAAATTCCGTTCTGTGTCTATCAGAGGCGATGACAAAGTACTGAGATCTGGTGTTGTAATCACTTCTTGGTCAGGCTGCAAAAATGAAATAGGAATTGTAAGCTAGAACTGAGCTGCAACAAGAATCTCACAGCAAAGTAATGTTTTACTTTAGAAAGCATTTACCCACTGGTAACATTTTTACCTCTATATATTGGCCAACACAGAAGGCGTGCATTGATTCCCGTGTGTCCTCAAATTGCAAAGCAGCTTCCAAAGCGACAACTGGGTCCTCACCAGCAAACTGAGCTAATGAAAGAATGAGGTAGTTAGTACAGTATCTAAAAATCTGTTCATTCCACCTAGTTTTGAAACAAAAGTAATTTGTGTCTTTAAGTCAGATGAAAATTCTCACCAAGTATGCTACTGCCAGTTAAAGACTGGGTTTGGAAGTCCTTTATATCATACACTTTCCCATCAATCACCGTCCAAAATCCTCCATCTTTGTTGTGGTTCTCTAGATCAGCCTTACGTATAAGTGTCACCTCCTCATTATTTCTGCAACTCTGGCCAGTAAAAAATGAACCTACCCATATAAAATAGAAAAGAGAATTTATCAACAGAAAATCAGAAAGTAAGGGGTTTCTTCCTGAACATTCTTTAATAGTTGACTAATCCAATTCTTCACCTCTGTTCAAAGGCTGCTTGTTTTTTCATATGCTCAGAAGTAAAAATGTCTATTAATATGTTCCTATCTACATATTACGCAATTAAATTTTCTGTATACTGTGCTCTTTTATGCACTAATCTCTAATGTCACTTAGCATTGCCCAGCTATATGGCTGTTTTGTGTGGAGGTGGAGCAGAACAATCAGTTTTCTGGCAAATCACTGCTCTAATCGCTTCTGCCTCCAAATTACTTCAGTTTTATTACTCACTTGCCTGCAAGGAATTTGTTGAATTTATTTCAGCCTAATTCAGAGTTTTCTAAAGTTTTCTAATTCAGAGTTTTCTAATATAAAAGATGCTTCTCTTTTGACCACAGGCACAGCTCATATTACAAAATGCCCTGAAAAAATAAAAATTCCTTATTTCAAACCTTTCATATTACTCATCTTTTGTGTTAGATAGAATTTAGTAACAAAATGCCTAGATTTTCACTGCAATTTTCCACACTCAAAATACGAAATGATGTAAACTACTTGAAAAAGCTGCATTTCTACTCTGCTTAATCCCACTTCTGTATATAACTTCCTTAAGAATATACTGACAGAAATAAATACTGCCATATGACTGTCATGTAAGTTGGTTAATAAAACTTTGTACTCTGAAGTAGCATTCCCTTCCTGAGAGCAGTTCATGAACACTCATCATTTTTATACAGCTACTTCATGAAAGCAGTCCAGATGCTACAAAGTACATACCCATTATTCCTGGCCATGCCAAATCCTCATTGTCATCCCTTTCCTTTCCAGGGGCTAAGTGGTTAAATCTGTCTAGATGTTCTAGCAAGCCAGCCAACAGAGGGATAGCACCAGCTTCCTGCATTAATCCAGCATTCTTACTGAGGAGTAGCACTATAGAAACCACCAATTCCGGAAGAAGAATGCCTGAAAGAGAAAACACGGAAGATATTCACATTTAGCTCAAGTTCTACATTCATTGCATTGCAGAAGTAAATCACCATCAATATATTTTGCATTTGATTACTGCTAAGTACAAAGCTCTTGCCTTCCTCGTTGACCTCCTTCTCTTCCATTAACAAAAAAATTAAACTGACTCCTTCTTAGTCATCTAGAACTTCCAAGAATGTCTTAAAATTCCATGGAAGGGGAAGAAAGGAGGACAACAAGTAAAAACCAACCTGTTAAATCTCCATCCACAACACGAGATACTTCTGCAAAATGCCTGTGACTGGTACAAGCAATGCTGGTTGCCACGGGAAGTATATCACCAATGTGAGTGCACAAAAGAGCACTGTATTTCTTCAATAAAGAGCCAACACCTAAAAGGTCAGGACCTGTATAAAAATAAAGGAAGAGCACAGAAAATCATCACAGTCAGATTTAAGAAACAGACTTCAAAAGCTGTCCAACTCTTCTGAAATTAGGACATTCGATATCAGCACTAATTTAAGAAATCACTTCTTTTAAAAATTTATAGGAAGTTTATTATCTAGATCCTACTACCTAACGAAAAAAAATTCCACTTACAGAAAACCATGTAAACAAACCACTTTCAAACACTGTTCAGAAAGACTCAGCAACGCGGCTGCTAAAATGAGACAAGAAGATAAACTAAAATACAAAACTGCTGTCCTGTAACAGATATTATAGAAATACTTGGCGAGAGGTCAGGAGCATTTTGTTTGCCTTTTTTTAAAAAACAACAACTTACTGTATGTATTAGGGACCTGGCCAACACAATCTGCTGGGTAAAGTTTGCTAACAAGCAGACGCTGAAAACGGAGCAACAGGTCCAAAGAAGCAGATCTCTCCTTGCTGTAAAGTTCTTGGTCCATGCAGGAAGAAATGCGACGAGCAACATCTTTTAGTTTGGCTATCGTCTGTGAAGCAATGTTCCTAAGTGGTATGAAGAAAGTATCACAAAGTACTTAAAGGGAGCTCAGAGTGAGTACAGTCCACAGTCAATGGGTTAAGCTTTTGCTGAAATTTTGCGTAAATATATAAGAAACCTATGCAAAGCTTCTATGCAGAACTTTTACTTCTTTGCACCATAGTACTTAAAAAGTCAATGGTTTGGTGGTCACGTTTTGGTTAATAGGATTTGTAAAATACCTCACACTTGTGTGTTTTGCCATCACTCACTACAAAACACAACCTGACAATTTTCACCGAGAGACTGCAACGAAAATCATAACACTACATAGCTCAAAAGAATCTCAGTATTGATTAAATTACATGGTTGCCATCAAAATTAAGTGAAAAACTACAATAAATTTCTTGGTAAACTCAATTACTTCCTGCTATACATGCTACATGTTAAGTAGTCCTGTAGCTCCACTGGCAGATATAAAGAAGCTTTGCTCTCTGCATCCTATTTGGTCATGCATTCACAACTCTCAGTCAAGAATTTAAAATTCATGTTTCTTCCCCACTCACAGTCTCCTTAAGGCAGTTCTAAATAAATATGACAAAATATTCAGTTCTAAATAAATTTGTGGTGATTCTCATACTTTGTAAAGACAGGTTTTTAAACATCTGTCCTATATTTGGTACAAAAACTTTCAGATACTTCTTCCAGGGAAGAAGTATCAAAATCTATAAAAGCAAGGCAGTAAGTCTTTCTAAAACTGGGTAATTAAGTATAGAACATTGCTCCTTAGCAAACATAACATAGCAGAACTACAGATCAGCTAGGAGAATGTTCAATATTTTGAATTCTGAGGAGGTGAAAATGCTAGCAGAAGACTTTATTTGCTAACTAAAATTAACCAGTCTTTAGCTGACTGGTTCATAGAATATCTAAATATATCTTCTGTACCAAAGTAAAATATAAATTCAAAGCAATCACCTTAGTAACTGCTGAATTAACTGAACTAATGGTAAACTTTGTTTTCCTGCAGATTCATAGATTCCAGTATTAATGAGGTCTTTGTCCAGTGGAGTTCTGCTCCTATGAAGTGTTGATGCATTTGCTTCTTGTTCATCAATCTCTTTTTCTTTCTGTGCTTCTTTTTTTGCTTCAATATCCTAAAAAAAGTAAAACAAGTTAAAGAAAATATACAAACTTCCACTATGATTATGAAATATTTTGCTAACAACTATTCAAAGTAACAAGATCAAGTTACTTTTACCTATGGCAGACACGAAACAATTCCTACCAGCCAAAATGTGTATTGTACATTCCGTAACAACCACACGGGCACACTTTTTTAAAAGCAATCATAATATAAAAAGAAAAGTGAAGGGAGACATGAGGGTGGTGAAAGTAAAAAAGAAACTCCACAAAACCATGGTGGACACATGCCAGTAGCTGCTGCACAGTTCACAGCTGAAGGCACATTTACTCTTTATTTGTAAAAGTAACAAATTCAGTGCCCTGCAGAAGAACCTGAACTGCAAAGCTGATGAAACACACCTGAATTTCTGCAGTAATAGCAGCGTTTAGTGCAGACTCTAAGCCTCCATCAGCCATCAAGCTGCCCACCAAGAGGTCAATCATAAATCTACGTCCTGGGCTTACATTCATTTCATTTCCTGAAACTGAGAATGGAAGAAGCTATTAATGTAGTCAAAACGCAAGGACCAAACAAAGAGGCGTCAATCAGAGGACCAACCTGCACTGGGCAGGAGTGCTGAGAGTGCCCTGGCGCGCTCCTCCGCTGTCGGCAGCAACACAGACCAGCCACTCTGCAGCACTGCCTGAGCCGCCGACTGCACAGTGTTGAGAACCCCAGCGTTGCTTGCCAATGTTACCACTGTCTGCTTCAGGCTGTTGAGCAGGATACTGCCCAAACCCAAGCCAAGGCATTCTGGATCCACCTGATGACTAATGGCAGCATGAAGCTGAAAAAAAAGGGGAAAAAAAAAGGCAAATTTTAATTAACATATGGACTTGGTGGAGATGTGGGGAAGTCAATCCTGGAGCAAGTAAGTTCAGTGACCAAGATACAAACTTTCACCTGCAAATCTGTAAAATTAAAGGGAAATACTGGCTTGCCCACATACTGAATTTAAACCAATACTCAAAGACTACAAATGGTAGCTATAAGATCCAAAGTTCTGAAGTAAACCTAAAGAATAACCTAAACTGTTTATGCATCACTACATTATGCTAGGAAAAAAAGCACATTTTCAGAGACTGTCAGACACCAATTAAAAGGTCATCAATTTTTAAAAATGCTATTTAAAATTCATGAAAATGCTCAAAATCTCTGAGTAAGTATACAAGGCTTAATCCATTTAGAAACCATTTTTATAGCTCATTCTTAATGAAACCCAAAAGCTGTCAAGAAGAAAAAAAAACAACCACTAGATGTCACATTCCAAAGAGTATAAAATGATAGGGTAGTTATTTCACTTTTTAAAAATCAATAGAAGTGTGTTAAGGCACATTAAAGGTCACTGTTTCCACCCAAGCAACTTAGTGAAAACATCTCAGTGAGTGCTCAGTGTGTAAGAAATAGAAGGTACCTGAAGTCTTAGAAGGTTTAATGTTGCCACAGCCATACACTCCTTTTCCTGAGGAGGGGGCCAGTCAGAGGATCCATCCATTCCCTCAGTCACCTGTCTTAGTAACAGATCCAGCTGCTCAAATGTCATGGGGCAAACATCAACAACAAAAGGCACCCGCAAGCCTATTGACCACTCTGAACACGATGACCAAGCAAAACTCTATAAATGGAAACAATACACAAAGTTCCAGTTAGTTTTTCTCTAAAGAGGATACTGATTACAGACAGGAGTGTGGAGCTAAATCTGCCTTCAAGCAGTAACAGATGATGTGGAAATAATACCAGCACAACTGTTGAAGAGAATGCTCTACTTGCATCTTTGTAAACATACATAAAACCCTACCAATCCAGAACTCTCTTATCACATTTTCCAGTGTGTCGTCACACCCAGTCCAGATACCTCACTATTTTTGCCACAGGAAACATCCTGCTGACAAATCCTCAGTTGCTGTACCAGACAAAACAAAACAGGTAAATACTTCTCAGAATACTCAACAGAGAGAAAGCTAATCACCACTTTTTGGCAGAACAACTGCACAAGACTTGTTTCTTACAAAGCCTTCATTTATTCAGAGTAAGAAATAAGAATACGGAAAGTCATGCAAGCACAGAAAGACAGACCAGGATTAGAATACAGAACTAACCTCAGCAGGCGGTAAAACCAAATCATTCACAAATAAAACCTACCTGAGCAGGTCCACAAGCGATTCCAACAATATGCTTTGTGTCTAATCCTGGGAGAGCTGCAGGCTCTGGTTTAGTGATACGCAAAGTATCAAAATGCTGACACTGATCATTGCTTCCCCAGCTGTGCACTTCACTGTCTTCAGTCAATGCTAAACAATGGGTAGATCCAGCTGCCACATCTATCACTTTCTTTCCTACAGGAAATTTATATATTGAAAATATAACTTTAATATTACAATCATTGACAGAAAAATGAGCAGAGGTAAGGAAAATGCTGCTAATTACAATCATGCTTAAGTAGGAACATATTATGGCTGTCAAGAGTCTCATTTTTGCCTCAGTAGTGGATTGGGGGGAAAAAAAAAAGCATAAACCGAGAGATAAGTAAGTACAAAAGTTTACAAGTTTAAAAAAATCTTCTACTTTGTGTCCCTTCTACTTAGAAACTTGTAAGGTTCATTAAAAGTTCTCCCTATCTGTGATGAGAGACTGTAAAGTATTTGCAGTCACTAGTTCAGAAGTTATTCTCATTTAGATTATTCAACATATATAAGTAACAATTTAAAGGAAAGATATAGCAATAAAAAAAGGTTTCTTCCTCATCTTTCCCTACAGAACCTCAGGTGTCTCACAAATGGAAGAAGTTCTTTTCACTCTTTTACAAACTCATCATAAGTTTTGGCACAAACACAATTTTAGTGACATTATTTGTTGTCTGTTATTTTCATTTATTCCATTCACCTGCCTCAGTCTAAGTTTGTATTATAAATATATTTATTTGCATGACAGTGCAAACATACATGCTTTAAATACGCATTTCTGTGAACCTAATAAAAGCAATAAGAATAAAGAGAACACAAGACAGGCAGCATTCTAAGAAGTCATAACAGTGTCCTTAAGTGCTAAAATCTTGCAGGTGTAAATGCAGAAGTGACAGGAAATGCATACTATTACCTTTTTCAACGCTACCAGCATAAAATATGACAGAATAGATGGTATCATCACTCTTAAAGGTGAGTTCATTTGTGTCCCATACAAAGCTCCAACAGCAGCAAAAGGAACTTTGGAATATTTCCAGCTCTGATAATTACCTTTCAAGCCTTCCAGCAGTTTGGGATATCGAACATGCTCTTCTGTTCCATGCCCAAGTCTCTGATTGTCACCTTTTCCCCAGGTGTAGACCTGGCCATCTTTGGTTAAAGCAATAGAAAACTGACTCCCACACCGTACTTTCACAATGTCCAGATCTTGAAGTTTTTCTATCAACTTGGGAGTCTTGCAACCATCACTACCTCCTCTTCCCAGTTTTCCATAGTCTCCATCACCCCAAGACCACACCTGACCTTTAAATCAGAAGAAAACAAAAAAATAAATTACATGAAAAAGCAGTGTAATAAGTCATCTGTTTTAACAAGTAAGTTCTTAAAAATCTGAGAGTCTATAATAAGCAAAATTTTAAATTGTATTTTAAGAATAGAAGTTACAAATTAATTTCTAATTGTTTGTGACAATAAGAAAGAATAACATTTGAAAAGTTTTCATGCTGACAAAACTAAACATAAAAAGTGCAACATATAACATGCACTGAAAATTTATGAGCGTCTGGAAAGTCCTTCTTACAAATATATGAAGCATAGGATTTACTGTCAAGTAAGTTAAAAATTATTTTTATTTATATAAAATAAAAGCAATATATATGCTTCAATTTTAATATTTATAAGAATTTATAAAATGTTTTCCACATCAGATGGTCAAATTGTCTGTGAAACCTATTTTAATTTTCATTTTATGTCATTCAAGCATTTCTCAAAATGTAATGAAATCACCACGTCTATCTTTTGTAAATACACTATTAAATCTAAGTTCTGATGTAGGAACTTAGTCAAGTCATTCTGTATCTGCAGTAAATAAAATTATAGCTCAAGAATGGTAAACCCATGCATGTCTAAAAGGGAAGTCTTGTTTTACATTTGGATGCATTTGTGTTCCCTACTTGTGTAAGGTTGTTTCTAAGGTACACTGATAAACAATGCAAGCATGCAAGGCAAAGACCAAGCGAAAAAAAATATATATATAAAAATTGGTTTCCATTTCCTGTATGAGCAAACATTTCAGTTTTTAAATAATGCACATTATATTAGCCAGCTACATTTCAAAGGAACAACTAGCTTCCAAGCAACTAGCTTCTAGCAACTGGCAACTAGCTTCTGCTTTCTAAGAGATGACTTTGGGGATTAACTTCACACAATGAAATGCAGGTTTTGAATCTGTCTCATCCTAGGCAACTTGGTCAGGGATGTTGGAAAGATAAACTTCCATGCAGCTTCTCTTTGATACTTCCAAAGGGTTAACAGAGACAGCTCTCCTACTCTGAATTCTGGCTCTTGTGATAACATGAGATATTGGCACTTATATAGTAAATTAATAAAATTTAGACACATGCACATATATGCATTATTTTGTGTGTCCATTATACATTTACATGGCTATTTTAAATATATATACACCATAAATCAATATCGTTGCATATTCAAAAGGAACATACTACATATCTATGCATGGAAATATACTGCAACATTATATGCAAAATATATAAATGTACATACATACTTTCGCAGAAGGAATTTCAGCTTCAAACTCTAAGAGAATTCAAGAAATAAGCATATCTGCAGTATAAGTATGTTCAGAGTAAAGAGAAAGAAGGTAAGCTCATTTTAAGTTTTGTTTGCTACTAACCATTTTCAGTAACTGCAAGAGTCTGAGCATCTCCACTCCCACATGACACATCAATAACTTTGAGTCCTTTCAGCCCCGTGACCAGCATTGGGATGGTCTGATCTTCACTGGAACCTTCAAAACAAAGTAGTTCTGTGAGAAGCAAAACCCAGAAACCCAGGTTCGTTTGTTTGGTTTTTTCACTTGTTTGTTTTTGGACATTTTGTTATACGGGTGCAGGACAGTGTTGTTTAGTTTTGTTTTCAGATTTCAGTTATCATGACTAAGCTCCCATATGGTTTCTGAGACATACAACAAGGATTTAGCCCATGAAATGGTCTTAGATTCACAAGGAAAGGAACAGAGAACACTGCAGATTTTTCTTCTCCATCCAGTTGCTTATTTCCAGGTAACTCACAGGAATTTAGTGGGTTTGAGACAATCCCTCCCCATAATTATTTCAATTCACATGAAGCCGCACAAGGTTCTCAAATCAGCTTTAGGTGGGATGAAAGATCATTTGCAACAGGCATTAAACAATGCTTTAACAACTTATTTGAAGATGTCACCTAACTCACCATGACCAAGCCTGCCATAGTTTCCTCGTCCCCATGTATACAGCTCTCCCTCAGCAGTAATGGCTGCACTATAGGTGCTTCCACAAGCAATATGAACAACATGTTTCCCAGCCTGCTTCCCAGATAAAGCAGATATCATCTTAGGTTCCTCCAGAGGACTATTTAAAGAGAAGGTGACATATTTCACAAAAGGTGATTTGATGAGAAGTTGATAAAAGGTGCGACATACTCATTAGAATTGCTGCAATTCTACCTGCAAGCCTTATTATTAGTCTGAAGTACTAAAATATAAATAGAGTCACACAAGCCAAAATTAAGTTTAAATTGTTCAACAATATACAAACCACTGAAGGAATGCATAACAACTGCAACTTCTGTTTCCAATTCAGTTCATGCAGAGTTTTTAAAAAAATATTTGCCTACTGTTAAAAACACTACCTGTAATTACTGTACCTCAACAATTAATTTAATGACACTGATAACCCTCGTGCAGTCTCTCTCTTGCTTCAGAGGGAATTGTGCACTGGGGGAAGACACTTAAAATCTCTAAAATGTATTGATGTACACACCCTATACAATACTGCTGTAGAAGATTGCTTCTACACAAAAGCAGGACAGTGATGTCCAGCAAAAATGAATAATGCACAACATGACTGCATAAAAAATGATGACGCCACTCCAACATATGAGTCAGTGTTTCAGAGAGAATGTGCTCTGGATTCACAAAACCATTAATAAAAGGCCTAATAACAGTGCTCACTAGTACACCTTCTACCTTCAAGTATTCCAGAAAATAGTGTTAGTACAGAACTGGGAATATTCCAGACAGAGAAAACATGCAGGGAGAACACAACTTCTGTTCCATAACTGAGACAAATGTCAAATGCCAAACATTGCATATATACACAACAAAATAATTTTTATTTTTGAATTCAGAACACTTGCAAATATATGTTATGATTATTTTTAATACATACACTGTATCCCCATGACCTAGTCTTCCACCATCTCCACAACCCCAAGAGAAAACTTCACCATTTGCTGACAAAGCCAGATAGTGATGCCCATCTGAATGTGCTGCTATCTTCACAATATTTCTGGAAGCTAGGCTCTGTACCAGCTGTGGTCCCTGCAAACCGAGCAAAAGGAATATGCTTACAAAAACTGCTGATATTTTCCATCCCATCAAAGTTTTGATAAACTTTGCTCTCTAATTAATGAGGTGAAGTCATGAAGAAAAAAATGGGCAAATATGAGAAAAGCTATGTCTTGAAGTTATTTGTTCCCATCCTTACAAGGTCTTCAGTACATATGAAAATGGTGTTTATCTTAACATTACAGGCTATCTTAGTGACAAAATATATTACAGTATATATTTGTTTGAGAAACTACACAGCTTGTACACAGTTATATCACCAAAGTAACATCCATTTCATTTCTGCCTAGAAGTTACCAAGGTGAGCACACCAATAAAAGCAATTACCATTGTATCCATAACCTCTAGCCTGACAGAAATTACAGAATCCATATGCATTTCATCAAACCAACCAAGAGACAAACCCCACTACTTCAGAAAATTCAAATATAACAGTACAGAAGCTCACAAAAGTCAGCATGTTTCCATCTACTTTCTTAAGAAATTGTAAATATTTAGAAGAGCAGACTTAAGAGGTAATGCAGAAGAAAACAAATTTTTAAAAACATGTGAAAGCTCTCACCAGAGTATCGCTGTTATATGCCTGTGTATAAACTCTTCCATTTCTAGATAATATCAGAAAACGTTTCTCTGCACAAGCAACCTGTACAACACCAAGGTTGGCCAGTCCTTCACATTGAATTGGACCACTCACATTAGCATAGTATTTCCAACCTATCAATCCCCAAGCAATGACCTCTTGCAACGATCCCTAGGAAATAAGAAATTATGTAAGTACTAGATTTTGTAATATACAACTTAATAAAGTGCATAGAGAAATTATTTTTTAAACCTTTATATGCCAAATATATTCAAAACTGAGACTGTCATTCCTGCCAATAGTCAATAAAATCTACCTAATTAGAAGATACCAAAAATAAAGACTCACATGCATTATTTTCAGTTCAGTTTGGTGCTAAATGAACTGTATGTAACTACATTAAGAGATTCTAAGATTTTTCAAGTTGGAAAGTTAGGTATCTACTTTTTACTTTCTTTTATGTTTTTACTATGTCAGACCTCCAATATTTAAAAAGTCTGGTCTTGAGAATTTACTCTGAGAAAACCCAGGGAACAGCTCAAAATATGGCAGAATTAGCCAGTGTGGTAAGAAAGAATGGTTCATAAACCATAAAATTGCACTCCAAGGCTGATTAAAAAGGGCTGATGTAATAAAAGTTACCCAAGTAAGACAAATTTCAGAACTCGAGGTTATGTTTTGAAAATCAGAAAGGAATTTGAAGAATTTTAGGAGCTGTTTTCCTTGCATTCTGAAATTCAGTTATGCTTTTAGGGAAAACATCTTACTGAACTTGATATTGCAAACAACTACCTTATGAGATGTAGGAGAGCTACACTGTGGAGGCATACATGGAGTGGCAAGGCGGTCTAAATGGGCCATGATCACCACAGCTGTTTGTCTCAGATCAATCGCCAGCTCATTGTCCTGTGGCAAAGTCAGATACCTCAGAAAACTTTCATTTGGACTTAGAGGGTAAGTCAGGAGCTGGAAAAGAGAAATGAGCAGTGAGAAAAACATTCAAGGTCTATCTATGAGACTACACGTGCTGATACACAAACTTTAGACAAGATGACTATATGCACAAGTGTAAGAGAAAATAAATTAACTCTGCACATCCTTTTCTTTACATTAGAGAAAAATTTGAAACATGCATGTTGAGAAAATAGTCAGATTGTGAATACAATAGAAAGTTACAAGCATAATAAAGTTGATTTCTGTTTTATCAACCTCAGTAATATTCACTAAGAGTCATAGTTCAATTAAGTTTAAACACAACAAAATAAAAACAATTCAAATCGGCAGAAAAGTTACTTAGCCACATCTAAGTTCATGATCACAACAGCAGTAACTATGAAACACAATGCTTACCTCTAACCATCCTGTGATATTCCTCCTCCTACCTCTAGGAACTCAAATGTTCACATGAAAAACCAAACAACCATGCGTATATACACCTTACACGGAAAACACCACTGCCGATCTTGTTTCAATAATTTTATGATTATTTTAGCTAGGCAAATGAAATTTGATTCCAGCATAATGCCGCTTCCAAATGATCCAAGAATAAGTACCTGAATCTCTTCCTCAGTATTGGGCACGTCTTTATTACATATGATACTCTGAAATCTTTGCAGCAAAGGTAGAAGGGGTGCACTTGTGCCCTGTGCAGATCGCTCATTATCCGTTTCCCTTGTTCCATTATCCCAAAGTTGAAGCAGCAACATAACTGCAGACAACATTTGGCTGAAAGAGGGAATCAACATTTTCTATTAACAAGCCTTGCTAAAAACACTGGGTTAGATTATCCATACAATTTACTTTCTACATTTTGAAGTTTAGCAAAATCGGTTGTCAGGGCTTTCTGTTTTAAACAAATTATCAAAATATAAAAAATGGATTTCGCAATCTAAATAGTATTAGATCTCAATCATCACTGCATTAGTGAAAAAATTCACATGCTATGAAACACAATTATTACATTAAACCCAAATCCATGAAAACTGCAGATTGCTCAGCCCATTCCAACAGATGGTGATGGTTAAAATTCAGCGTGCTTGTGCTTCTCACCTTAGTGTCCCCCTCTGCACTGCCAGTTCAAGCAATATGGCAAGTGCCAAGTGCTGGTCTTGCAAAGGAATATTTCCTGGCCCTTTGGTACTGGGAGCTCCATGCACATCTCTATTTAAAAGTCAAACAATATACATTAAATAACAGGAAATAATATGTAATTGTTTACCAAAAGCATGTACAGCACCCCAAGAACCACTAAACTTACATTAAAATATAAAAGTGGTGATGAAAGCAGCTGAGAAGAAAAGCCCACACAATCCAAACTACATCAAGCTTTAGAGTGGCAGCTAGGCTTTTAAAAATGCCCCAAGCCTTACTATCTATCTACAGTTCTATTAAACATGCTAAGAACATGAAAAACATTTTTCACAGGTGAAATTCAAGTATGTTTTATGATATTCACCTTAAGGGCCTAGTTCTAGTAGTGGAAAGACAATTTCTAGCACATACTGCAAAAAGGTAGCTTGAAGCCTACTTAAGCAACAGGGAAGAGTAGGGGACTGTTCAAAGTTCAACATGAGTGTATTTTCCGTACTGCACAAAAATCTGCATTATATTACTAAACTTGAAAGGCACAATTGAGAGTGGACATCTACAGTATTACCAAAGCATTCTTTTGCGTATATGTTTACATTAGTAAAACACATTTGGGTAAGTCTTCCTGCAGTGATTCAGATTATTCCAATTCAGATTTTTCTTAAGCAGCTAAAATTAAATCATAAAGAGAATAATTTCAATAGCTTATTCATATTTTGCTTGCTTGTATAACAACATTAGAAAAGGAAATCTTTCCGATTTTCTGTAAACCATTATGTTTATACCACCTATGCTTCTGAGAGATGCAAGCTTGCCATTTAACAGCTCAAAAAAAGAAACTTACCCAGTCACAACAGACCTTAGGAATTTAGTAGCTCTTTCTACCACTTCCAGCCACACAGAAGATACAGTCCCTTCATCAAAAAGGGACGCCTCTGGTAGAGCTCTCAGTGCATCAAGTGATTCCTGTAACAATTCACTGCACAAGTCTGCATCTTCACCTAAGGAACACAGCAACAGCATGTACACTCCCGTCTTTGGAGAAGTTATAGAAATTGTTATACACAGTATTTTGTGGAGCATTTTTTCAACACAAGTTACTTTCTAAAAAGTTCTCAATTTTCACATGAACATTTGACTGTTAAGGTTCTGCAGAAATCGTCACTAAAAAAAAAATTTTGGAAAGGTGAAAACCCAAACCAGCTCATTCCACTATGCAGTCACTGAGAAAAGAGGAGAACTAGGGCTGGTTGGACAGAGTAAGCCCACACCTGCCATCTGACCAAACGATGCAGACTGAGACAGGCAGGTTAAGCAGCACAGGTGACAATTTTGCCAACCTCTGTAATTTGACAATTGCTGACAAGTACACAAACTTAACACAAGCTTCACACTCAAACTTTCTCTAAGCTGCTACTATCATGTAATAATATAGTGGCTTGACCTTGTCTGAAGAGTCAATCCAACTTTTCTGAAACTTGGCATTAAAAATACATGCTTTTCATGAAATCCCAATTTACCCTCCTAAGCATAAAATATCCCAGAAAAACACAACATTGATACTGGCTTGGATGACTTTGATCAGCATCAACGTTGTTGGGCACAGTATCACATAAATGCAATTATGTAAATCCATTATGTATAAATTTATAGTTCTATGCAAATATTTAACACACACACACATGCTTTAATGAGTCACCTGGCTTCAAATGAAAAATATTTGCAATATGCTCAACAGTAGACCTACCTGACCTCCAGGCTCTACGAAGGAAAGCAAATGCAAATGAAAGTGCTGCTCGGGATCCAACGCGTGCAAGTCCTTCTACACCTTTGCCTACAGGTCTTGAGCTAAATAAAATTATGTATGAATAGTTTCAATACAATTTATATTATAATAATATATGTTTCTGTTATGACTATTTTATATAACTTATATATTCAACAATTTCGTAATTTAGCCATATGCATGCATATACAAGTACACAATTTCTATTTGTAAAGAATTGTAACTGTGTCTTGAGAATCAGGGTGAACAACATCAAAATGTCAGCAACCAAAATTCAACTTCAACCACTTCAAAGAACCAATTCAATATCCCATGTCAAAAAGCTTCACAGAGAAAAGTATAAACAAGATTGGCATAATGGACTGCCGTCCAAAACATGCCCATAGCCAGTCAAAGTGAAATTATGATGCTTTACTCAAAATACATAAACATAAGGTACTTCACGTACTAATTTTTTAGCTGGGAAATCTATATTTTTAGTTAGTTTGGACTGCATAAACTAAGCTTGTAGACTTTTTGAAATTCATCTTTAATTATTGATAATTAATTCCACCCATTTTGTCATTCCTCATCTTTCTATTCAAGTGTCAATGCTACAAATCTTTCTTTGCAGTTTCTGTATTGACAATGTGTGTAAGGAAGACACAGAGCTTCAACTTTTGGTACTATCCACTGGAGTCACATACATTTCTGTTAACTTCTCTTTTCATGCTGACAATCACATTAATTTAAGTAAGCTCCCCTCTGTAATCAGCAACAGGAGATTCCCTACTGCTTCCAATACTGAACCACCAAGTCTGTTTTGGTTCGTTGTGACATTACAAAGGAAGTGAACTGCTTAGGACTTTTCTAAGAAACTGTACTTGCATTTTTAGCAATCTGATAATTTAAACATATCAGTGCTCTTTTTAATCAGAGCTGAAAAAAATTTCAAGAGAACACTCTATTCAGAGAAAGATATCCTTGCCAGAACTCCAAATCCATAATAACTAGCTGTGAGATCTACTTACATTCTCCTTTCATATCTGAAGCTAGAGACAATCAAAGAAAAATATCCCTAGCCAAATTGCTTGTTCTGTCAGACAGCTACTGAACACTTTCTTTAATGCTTTATCTGACAGAGTTTTCTAATTTTAGGTCTAGATAGCTATCCAGACACGAAAAGTAATCAGATGATTTTTTTATTCAGTTACTTCTCTTGAAACAGTTGCATATAAAATGTACAATTACATCATTTCTCACTGAAACGAAGTAAAACTATGTTCAGCTTTTTTGTATTTATATTAAATAGTTGCATATAAAATGCACAATTACATCATTTCTCACCCACACCAAGGAAAACTATGTTCTGCTTTTGTGTATTTGTGTTTTCTAATGTATGTGCTTTAACTAAGCAACTATTGAAAAAAATATATTCATATTATTCAAACTATGTAATTCCTATTAGCACCATTTCTGAAATAGGCTTCTCCATACTTTCTAGCTGAGTAGAACAAAATAAATACTTCAATAAATGTATACTTATAGCTCAAAGACTAATATCTACAGCAAAGTATTACAATAAAAACCTACTAGTACAAACAGAGACACTGTAAGAAAGCACTAGACAAGAAAGACTGCATGGCAGATAACACCACTTAATACAGTAAAGCCATCTTAAGAAATAACAAGTTTTTTTTACCAGCAACGTTTCACAAGGAGGAATAAATCACATTAAGCTCTCACAGACAGGTTGATAACCTTTCTTTAACTTTTCTAATGGATTAACTTGTTCATGCATGTGTTACTACCTTTTCTTATCCACAGCAGGCAGAGGAACACTACTGCTTTTCCACTTTACTTTGACGTTCTCCTGAAGAACTGCTCTATTCAAAGCAATGAAATATCGTTCCAGGATAACCAGCCTCTGCTTTAGCCTCATAGCTGAGAGAGCTGTTGTTGCAGTTTGTGTGGCCAGAGCTTGCTGTTCCTTCACTAGTACTTGAAGGCACTCCTTCAATTCATTCACATCTAAGAATCAGAGAGAGAACATTTTATGGGTATTCATCTTTATTATATACAATATCAAGAAAAATAAAGACAAACTGAAAACTGTAAATTGACCAGAAGTTTGAACCCAGTGAAATTCCCTGTTTCCATATTTAATGCACATGATATGACATAGATACAATCATACTTCAACAGGTGTTTAGACAAAGGTTATCATCAAAACTGATTTTGTCTAAAAAATCTAAACCTAAATATTTCATGTCTAAAATTAAAACATCACACGAAATATTTACGCATTTCAAAAAATCAAGTTAGACAGCAATTCTTATCATCATCCAACCTCAGAGTCAGACTTCCCTTAAGTGCAGGCAAGTCCCTTGCAAGTCCCCACAAGAATATGCTTTCATTTTGCACCAATACACATTATCTTCAGTTTCTCAGAAGTTATAACACTACTCTCAGAAGCTCTGGGATCACTGCCAAGAGCTGCTATGCTTCTGAAACAAATAATGTCAGAAATTTAAGATGCTTTCAAGTACTATTAGCAAATGAAAGATCTGACTTATGTACCAGCACTAGAATATTAACTCTTCTTTCTCTTCATCAAAGTACGGAACAGCCCAAAGTTCTAGTATTCTAATAATGGATGGTAACAAGTACAGTGCCAAAAACAACAACAAAAAACCACTCTAAAACAAAAACTTGGAAACTGTATTTTTATATACTCTGTAGCTTTAACTCCTAGGACAAATGTCAACAAAGTACATTCCTAAAGGGATTTTTTTCTGTCCCTTCATTAACAGTCTGATCACTGAGTCACCCCACTCTGCTTTGCACTGCATTACTATACTTGTCGCTAAGCCAACCACATTTGTTGCCTGGCTGCTACACAAAAGTACCTTTGTTTTAACTGACACCTGAACTAAGGGGTATGAAGAAAACCATATGTCTGCAGACATGTAACAACAGTTTGGGAGAAGATGGACGCACTTCAAAAAAAATTTTCAAAAAACAACCCCAAAACCAACCTATTTTTTTGAAGTGCCTCCAAACTACAGAAATTTAGACACATTTATGGTATTCTCTATTGTTAAAAACATTATCTAATGAGGTATAACTTTTTTTGCAACTGCAACTCTAAAAAAGTATTTCTAAGTTTTGTCCCCACTTTGCAACACATCTTTGTGTACCCAGGAAAGAATTCAAGCAGCCTGCTCTGTCACTGGATCACACTGCACAGTCACTTACAGTCTGCTGTCAGCCATCACCCCAGCCTGTTTTCAACATTGCTACTCACATTTCACGATTTCATAATGTGTTAGATTCCTTTCCCTGAGGCAATTCACATCTTTCCACCTGACTATGAGGGACAACTTATTTTTTCCAACAAGAAAGAATAGATTAAAAAGCGTTCCTTGCCATCTAGACCTCTCAGATGAAAGCAATAGCAGCAATCACACACGCTGGCTCAAACAACAAGAAATATGACAAAACTAACAAGAAATTTTACAAAAAGCACCACACAATCCTTAATTTTCGCTCTACAAAATTTCCCAAAGAACTCTGTAGCACAGTTGAATATCAAATTACATACATACAGCTTGTCCAGATCACAATGTAAAGTAAAACTTAAATAAAACAGAAGCTTAGCAAAAGCATGTTTGATTTCTTTGGTTTGGGTTTTTAAATTGTCCCTCAACATTACAGCCATATAGAACCTTACTCTGTATCTATATGCCAATACCCAGTCTGAAGCTTCAGGTTGATCCAACTGAAATTGTGTTTCATTAAATACAATCTTCAGGGGAAAAAAAAAAAACTAATCTCATTATACTGTTAGCATTACTTAGAACACTAAAGCAGAAGATTCCACAGAATAGAAACTACATGTTCTGAGGCTGCTGCTGTCATCTTAGGTGTGCCTTGGTCTTCATTTTGCAAGTAAAAACACAAAAAACCCCATACTTGAGTTCGTACTTCAGAGTACCTCAACAGAACACAGTCAGTACTGACATCCCAGTTTCATGATCCCTCTAAGCAAACCATCCAAAGCCATAAAAATCGGGACTTTTTTCCTCTCTTCCTGAACACTAAAGTCCTATCAACCTCTAAACAGCACTAAGCTACAACAGCGAAGTACAAAATGACAATGCTCTCTTATTCACAAAGAGATTTTGCATAACACTTTTGGTTTTGACAAATAATTTTATCCTGCAGATTCATTTCCCAAATTATGGTCTCATTTACCTATAGGAAAAGTAAATAAATAGTCAATGAAGAAAAAGGAAGGCACTTCAACACTAATGTTTGGTGCTACAGAAAACAAGCACTGGCTAATAGACTCAGCAGAGTCTGTCAAGTAATACAGAGCTATAGCATTCATCCTTCATTCCTGCCTGGCAAGTTACCTAACTGTGGAAACCCTCTAAAATTGTTTCTGAGAGTTGAAGACTTAGGTGAAAAAGCCCTTTGTTTCAAAACAACACACTTATGAAACATCCATCATGGGGATTACGAGAAAGAAACACTTAGGACAAGCAGAGACCACCTATCCACCAATGCTCCAGCAATTACTTTACAAGGAACTTTCCCTGAAAGCCTACAACTGCATACCTTTCAAACCACATTCAATCAGACACAATGACATCCAGGTGTTACATAAATGAAGAAAGATAAATTTCTTGTCAGTAGAATCACCTTGTTAAGGTTTAGGGTTTGACATACTTCAGTGCTCTCAGGGGGTGAAGGATGTGCCTTCACAATCACAAATAGCTACAATTTCAGGAAGCCTTTCTACCAAAATTAAACAATTCTGGTCATACATATTTTACACAAACTTCCTTAGTATTTCATGAATGCAAAACAAAGTTCATATACAAAATGTAGTAAAGGCTGGAACAGGTTACGGTATCCTTATAACTCAGACATCTAAAAACTGAACAAAGGACTGTCTTGTTTTATTAAAAGTAACACTATTTTTAAGTGAGATGTATCTATACACTTCCTCACTTTAAATTTTCCCTTATTCCACAAGTAAATTTATCTTTACAAAAAATCTAGTTAACCTTTCAAAAAATTTAAATACATCTGGGAATCAACCCAGTAAAACTCATTTCAATAAACCCTCAAATCTGAGCAACACTTGTTACCAATAAACTGAACAGTCTAATGAGAGAATAGCTTATTAATAGTAACGATTCAAATTTCATGTGAGAAGGTTACAGGCAACTCTTTAAACAAAACTGTTCATATGTCACTACACCAGCCCTTGATGCTAACCATCCTTTGCAACGCTATGCTTTGCCAGTTATTCTGTGAAGAGTGGAGACACAATACCTACCTCATCTGCACCTGCACTGTAGGAGCTAGAGTCTACCATTCCAGTTCAAATTCTCAAACCACTGTCAGCACAATACTTGTGAAGTGGCAGCTACAGCCAGGTATGTTGCTGGCTGCAATAGAGATAGGTAAGGGTTTTACCCTCTTCTGTTAAAATTTATCACATCTCTCCCTCCCCTCAGCAAACAACCACACATCTTCACTTCTTAATCCCTCCTGCCCAAAGTTCTCTGCATTAGAAGGGAAAACACTGCAACTGTTTAACCCAGTCTATTTGACAGAACAGTGTTAAGAAGTGACATGTTATTTAGATACTTAAGCAAAACAGGGGGCAAAACAAATAGCTGAAGACAGCAGCTTCTCAGCCACAGCCAGAACACTAACCTGACATGACCTTAAGATAGGTAGCCTGTCCAAAGGCATGTTTGCTCCTGTTCTGGCAGCACAAAGAAATAATTTAACATGCTTCGTGGTTTCTTAACACTCACTTCATTAGCCCTTTTAGGGAATGCCACAGGCTTCTGATAGGTAAATTAGGCACCTTAAAAATGCCAATATCAGACTGAAACGTTTCAAGGTTAACTCACAAACTTTAGTAAAAGCAAATATAGATATTACCGTGTGGAGAAATTTCAGACCTGGAAACACATTTCGAGCAGAATTTGGCATGAATCTACTGTTATAATGAGTACACATTCCTCGCACCAGCAGAACTAATGTGCTCTAATTTCCTATCGGATTTTATTTTGTCTTCTCTTTCCCCTTCCACTACACACTATTTCCACTGGACAAAGAGGAGATAAAGGATGCAGTTGGCTTGGCTTAACAAGTTTCTAATGACCCTTCAAACTTCTAGAATGAGCAAATTCAAAAGTAAGAGGGAAGGACAAAAATGCAATCACATATACATAATTTCCTTCAGAAACCAAACCTAAAGACAGTTTTAAAGTTATTTTATACCAACCAAGAATGTAACGCCTGAAGGGCATTTAGCTTTCTGCTGTCTGCTCCCCTGTTCAAAAGATGACCATCATCAGACTTCACCTCACTAGTATTCAGCAGGAGAAATATTGATCAGCGTGCATTCAGAACGCATCTCATTATGCAGCCGGGTGCAGCAAGATGGTGAAGGGTCTGAAGGGGAAGCCTTATGACAACCAGCTGAGGACACTTGGCTTTTTCAGCGTGGAGGAGACCGAGGGGAGACCTCACTGTGGTCTTCAACATCTTCGTGAGGTGAAGCAGAGAGGGAAGTACCAGTCCTTCAGTCTTGTGACCAGTGACAGGACTCAAGGATATGCGATAAAGGTAAGTCAGGGGAGGTTTAGGTTGGATATCAGGAAAAATTTTTTCTCTCATAGGGTGGTTGGGCACTGGAACGGGCTCCCCAGGGAAAGGATCATAGCAGAAGCCTGACAGAGTTTGAGAAGCATTTGGAAAACGCACTCAGGCACATGGTGTGACTTTTGGGGTGTCCTGGGCAGGGCCCAGAGTTGGACTCAAATGATCCTCATGGGTCCCTTTCAACTCAGCATATTCTATGATTCTATAGTTTTCAAAGTTTCAGATCATCAGCAAAACTTGTTTAAATTGATGTACTAATACTCATGCACAGAACAAAATAGCAAGAACTTAAATTCTTATCTGTGTAAAAATACAAACTTGTACATTCGTTAAGGGTGTACACAACAACCAAACAGGTATTTGGAGCTGGACAAGTAGTTTCAAGCTGGGGTAGAGGGAACAGGATGGGATGACAATGCAAAGGCAAAAAAGTAAAAGAAAATACAAGGATGAAGGACCTCTGAGAAATGTATAACAGAGGAGGTCAAATTTCATCCTTTGAGTCAGCATTTCTAAATCTAAACTTGAAAGTACTAATCAAGAAATTTGATAAAAGCAGAAAATATCACAATGAAGAAGGTTAAAAGGGTTTTTTCAAAGTCATTATTACTTTTTAATTACTTCTGTACACAGAGTAAATTTAGATTTAATCATGTAACTAAAAGCCCCTTACAGGATGGAAGTTCTGCCTATCTCCTCCTCTCTCACAAAACAAATGCAGAAACACAAGTGCGCTTGGTAATGACAGGTACCTCCACAAGGTCAGTGAAGTCACATGGTTAATTTTAACCTTGCCTCTTCAGTACCGTATTAAATGCTATAAAGCATTTCTTGGTGCAATCAGCTGTACTAACAATATCAGAAAAATAAGATGCAACATTGTCTGTGAGCAGTTTGACTCAATATAGCCAACTTTAAGCATATTATGACTAAGAAAAAGAAGCCCAAGAAGATGAAATGCTGCTGTCTTCTGTAGGCTTTAAACAACTACTTCAAAGTGTTTCCTCTTTTCTCCCCATACCTCGGGCTGAACACCTGAACTTCAGATCATGTAAAATGCTAAAACTTAAATATCTTCAGAAAAGAAAATTGATGAAGGTAGTAAATGAGGATTTTTAGGAAGAATCAGAGGAACTGCTTTATGAATGTACTGAACCTGGTATGAATACAATAGGCAGAAGGTGTTTTAAAGGAGCATTCATGTCAAAAATGAATAGTTCAACAGTGATATCAGGAAAGAGCTGAATACAAAATGGAAGAACATTAAGATGCAAAAGAGAAAGAACACACCTTAAAGTCAAATAACGACTTACACATGTATTTAATATTATCTTATGTATTCTTACAGTGCCTAGAACAGTAAGACCCTCACAAAAAAAAAAAGAAAAGAAAAGAAAAGAAAAAACTATGACCTCTTTGCCCTGTTCTGACAACACAGTGATTTCAGCATAAATGAGACCTAGAGAAAGCATTTTGCTTTTCTGAACTTGGGCCAGGATGACAAAACAAGCATGGAGCTGAGGGGTACATAAAGTACTATTTCTCAACACATTTAATGAACAGATTTTTCTCTGTGCTCTCACAATCTCTTAGCCCTCATGGAGGAGGAGTGTCACAAGGCCCACTGACCTAGATTAGCCTGTGGAAGTTCAACAGCAAGATCCTCCACACTTGGCAAAATAAGATTGTATTACAGCACTTCTAAAACACAGATATACAGTGTCTAATATCTAGTTACTATTTTCATAATGTAAGGCTGTAAATCATTAAACTCAGTAGAAGCACTTCAGTGTATTGGCCTGAAACACTGACTTTAAATGCCTCTTCAGTTCTTTGTAATATAACTTCAAATCTCCGTGTCCAAATTATACCCTACTTGTAAAGGAGTATAAACCATAACTGAAAATGTAGTAGGTCTTTAATTCTTCCTTGATCAGCAATAACATATGTAAGAAACAATTCTCCATTTTAAAAGTTTCTTCATGGTTTTGACAAGGAAATGTTTAGAAGTTTATTTTTTGAAGGATAACAGAAGAAATGCTTAAAATTGTTCTCATTTTAGGAAATATTTACAGAAAGTATCAAAATGGAACTGATTTTGTATAATTTTTTCAAAATTAATTACCACGCCACAAAAACCAGAATGGCTCAAAAGGCAGCTGTTAGCTGTAGTTCTGACGAATGCAAAACAAAAATTAACAAAGTAACCTACAATCATGAACAAAAACCACCTGTAACACTTGTTTGTATAAATAAACTGCAAGTGTGTTCATAGCACTGTTAAAGCATTTTTTCACAGCTAGGTGATACAAACTTCAAGCACAAATGGTAACAGAGACCTAGGAATACAAATTTATTTCTGACAAATTACAAAGTCTTCACAAATTATTTCTAGAATAAGAATGCATATATGGAGCAATAAACCATACTACATATAAGCACTGAAAGTAACTACAAGACAGTAAGCTATTTCTTTCTGAAAACTCCAAACACACATGCATCCTTATTTTTCCTGAAAAAACCATTTTTCAATTTTTTATAAAATAATTGGAGGGCAAGCTTAAAGGCCAAGTCTTGTCCAAAACACTTTGGTCAGCTGGAAGAAATTTGGTAAGATACCTGACATTTAGATTACCATTTATTTTACTTTTCAGCAACACCCATTAAATAAGAATATAAGACATAAATAATGCAACCTTCAGCTCATATCTCTTCAACACATTCAATTCTTGCTCCCTCTTCCACTTTAGTGGCAATTCTTATCATTCCTGATATACTGCAAGATTCTGTCCCACTAACCAGAGTGACAGCAAATCCATCTGTCCTCCTGTCCTTAAGAGAAGGGAGCAAGCAGGCTGGCACAGAGCAGAGGACAGCAGACTGGCAGCTGACCTATGGCTCAACAGAAACAAATATCTCCCTTAGCAAACACAGCTACACAGATGCAGATTCTGGCACTGAAGAGATAATACTTTTCCCAGGGATCTTCAAGTGCTTCTGGGTGAAGTGGCACAACAGATGTCTCTGAAGTTTGTACATGCCAACATCTGAATCAGGCAACATCATGTACTAGGAAATGTAAAATAAACTACTGAACTGAGGCTTCTTCTGATCTGCTATTTTTAAACATGGGTAAGCAATTTTAGACAATGAACTGCTGCTCTACAGTAACAAACAGCCACGAACTTCAGCTGGCTTCAATATCAAAAGTAGTATTTTATAGACCCCTATACGAAGATGTAAGCACACAAACCAATTTTCCACTGCCACCACAGGTGCAATTACTGTCAGCAAAGGTCAGGACAAACAGTTAATAGAACTAACCATTTCCACCTTCCTCTCATGATTCTCACAAGCCTATCTACTAGACTATGCAAACAAAGAGCAAAATCACCTATTAAACCTTTATTGCCTGCAAAACTTCAGGCTTCAGAAACTAAGTCATTTCTTTTTAATGTCTGCAACTGGAAAGAAACATTCTGAAGACGCTGGAACTTTTCACTGTATAACTTCATTTATTCCAAGTCAGTTTATCATTCCTTCAAATAGCCTGAAAAGTGGAAATTGACTCTTCAAGTCAAGAGTCTAATTAAATCTGAAATTAATTACAGCAAATGTTTAATTTCAATCAGTTAACCACATATCCAACTTATTTCACTAACCTAACAGATGCATCTGTCAGCAAGTACATTTGATAAAAATACTTCCTGATGCTACAAAAGTAGTGATCAATACAGAATATGTAGTGTCAGTGACAATGACCAAAACACCTGTAATACCTGGTTGTTTACCCCACACCCAACTCTCAACAATCGATTTGGCCCTGTAAGTGGGCAGGGGAGTCTCTTCTTCATCTTTCTTTTCTTTGTCGTTTTGCTCTTCTTTCTTTGATGCAGTTTGGCACTCAGTGCTATCATCTAAAGAAAACAAAAGGGAGGGGGAAAAAAAAAAAAAAAGACCAGTTAAGCTACTTCAATTCAGGCTGGAATTCAGGTCTAGATTACAAACGTAAAGATAAAATCCCCAGCCCACAAGCTTAGAGAAATATTGTCTATCATTAAAAGAACAGGGTGGGGGGAAGTATTATTGTACCATGTTAACTGTCACAGATGCTGGGTCTCATGTTACATTTTGTAAGACAGTGACCTTGCAACCCAGAAATCACTTCTGTAATCTCCTCAAGATGATGAACGTTTAATATAGATACCATCATGCAAGACTTGCAAAGTATTTACAATACACAGTCCTGCAAAGGATCCACATTCAGTCAGATTTTGCTCCCAACGACTGATATTCCTGTAGTATTTACTTGTTTTTAGATTCCATTTCCAACAGAATTTAAAAAAGATAACAATTGCCTTAGTTTCAAAATCAAGGAGAGCTATATATTGGCATTTACACTAGTTTTATGCAGCGGTATTTCAACATCTAAAATATTTAGCATCTTATTAATTACTAGCAAGTAATGAAAATAATACCACCATTTTCTGCCCAAGCAACAAAACAGCACGTGCAATCCTTTAGAGACTACTTTCACAAGACAGAGCACAGACATCAGTCACTTACCTCTGTAATCAAAGGCTGCATGAAAGTCCCAATTTTTTAAACACAGTAGAACTAGACAGCTGGAAGTTTCTCCTTATTTATACTGGTAATATGGGTTTTCATATCCATACCTCCAGTCAGTTCAATGCATAAGATTGCCTTGCAACTAAGGGACACATGGCCAACTACTTTCCTTACCCTGACCTTTTTTTCCAAACCAGACCACCCAAAATTTCTCAAGTCTAGCATTTGAAACTTATCCACGAAGAGTTTCGTTCCAGCCGTTTTTACCTGGCTCTTAAAACTGACCAATCCTATCTGCCAGTCTAGCTCAGAGACTCCCTCCCTAAATGTCCTGGCCACAACATGACAAAACACTAGTGATTATTTGTCTTTTTTCCTCTCTCACCCCACACACTCCCAAAAAAAAATTTCCACATTTGTACCAGCATAAATCAAAAGAAAATAATAAGCAAGAGGTTTACAGCAGTAGCCAGACATGGAACATCTGACTGCAGCCTGCCCCACACAGCATGAGAGCAAAGGCTCTCATTACCTCAGAACACACAAATATACCTATCACAATGTACAAAAGCATTCAACTATTCTTTCCATCTGACCTGAATGAAAATTAATGCTTAATCTGGTTGTAACTGGATCTGCAATTGCCTCTCTGTTAAGATTTTTTTTTTTAACTGAAGACAATAGTACCTCCCAAAATAAAGCTTTTTTGGCAAGCCTTAATTACACAAATTTTAAATTAAAGCCAATGTTTCCTAACCTATAACTGACACTAGTGCTGAGGAGGTGGAAGATGAAGACTGAAAGGCAGGAAAAAAGGAAAGGAGACATAATTGCAGTATCCATGATGGGGCTGAGATTGCGGGTCAAGAAAGAGAGAGCAAAGTCACTTGAGAACAGGAAAATGCAATTTGGATATCCCTCTTCCAAGTGGCAATCAGAGAATATAACTGTGTCCCTCAAACAGTGAGGAACAGCCTATGAGTCACCAGCTTGATAACAATGCCCAAAATGTGATTCAATCCAGCTGTTTCTATTCAAGGCACAAGCAAATAACAAAGGTACAGGATCCATTAGAGACCAAGGACCCAGTTCAGCCCAGCTGGCTCAGAGTATTTCCACAGTAAAACCATAATCTCACTGTTTCTCCACTCACCCACTCATCTAGAAACACACTTTGCAGGGTCTGGAATTTTAGTTAGTGAGCAGAAGGGTGCTGTGCCAAGACACTGTTTTGCAGCAGCTGTAGAAGAACTTGTTACGCTTTTAACAGATCCTTGGCAAAGGATGACAACCAAGGGCTACAAACTTAGTCATTCAGTCGAACTCCTCACTGCAAATAGAGAAGGTCCCAATCCAGGTGGCAACTCAAGCTTCGTACAGAATAAAAACAACCCTGACATAAAAATACACAGGTGGATTTTTTTTTTTTAAATGTCTGTGTGAACCAAAAAGAGGAGCAATGAGAGGAAAAGCTAGAAGGAGATGAGCTAAAAAAAAAAATCACATTAAAAGACCATGTCAAATAGTTCCACAAAGACAGTTCACTACACTTGTAAAAAAACACTTGCCACATAACAGACAAAGCTGGTATCAGTCTAGATTGAAAGCAGTAACACAGACATCATAATCATGGAAGTTTTGTTATGCTTCATGAAAGATTTTTAAACAGGGAGACCCAAAGATTTTTCAGAGAGGCAGGGAAGAGAAAAATCTTGAGCAAAGCCAGAACAGACCAAAGTAACAAGCAGTAAGACAGTTTTCAAAGCAATGCACACAAAAATACAGTGCAGTGTGTCAGCATAACTTAATTTTGTGAATATTGTGGTGGGGAAAACAACTGCATCACATTTCCCTGAGAGAACTTTCTCTTCATTATATTTTAGTTTACAGCCTTACACCTCTCAGCTGAGGCAGGTAGGCATAGCCAGTCAAAACTGAGCAACTGAAGTAACCATTCTCAACCAGAAACTGATTCCCAAATCAAAGCCCAGTAGCTCACCATGTGTGCACTATCTGCTATAATCGGAGGATAAAAAGTAAGCACTAAAAATGGAACCCACATTTCATAATCAATGAAGAAAAAACCTGACACTGCATAGCCGCCTCCACCACCTGTTATAGTATAGTCTTGTGCTGCTCTGAAATGCCAATGAACTCAAGTAGTTGGGAGTTCCTCAGCAGAAAGAGAAAGCCTGCAACACTTTCCCTGCAGATGTTGCCACTGACAGGGCAAAAAGTTACACAGTGTGCTTTAGACAAGGGCTGTATTTTATAACCACCCTAAACCAGTATTTGGCACTCCCAGATTCAGGAAATATTTCAGTTGCAATGTATTTTCTGTCAAAAATCCTTTACTGTTTACACACACACACATTATATACATACATACACAAAATTGATAGTTATTTGCGAGGGAAGGATACATGCCTTACCCTTCACTGTAAAGGCTAAACTGTGTTTATACAGCCTTCTAGATTAAGTCAAGATGAGAAGACTCTGATATCCTATCCCTAATCAGAAACAAAGTATCTTTTCTTCCCTGGTATACTCCCTTTTTCTTTAAATCCATTCTTTAAATTATTTTTTGAACTTACAATAGAGCATTTAACACTTACGAAGTCAAACAGTCCAACAGAGTGACTACAGACTTCCCTATCCTGCAGAGTATGACAATACACAGCTGAGCACTGAATTCTTGAGTCACTCAGTACAGCCCATAGCTGGCTCAGGGGAAGTAGAAAAGTGGCACTTCTCACTTTTAACAAGTTCTCCCTTACACAAAAAAGGAGGCTCAAAGCAGGAGCCTGCCTACAAGCGAGCAGACTACTACAGTTTGATTTATGATGTGGTCTGAACAGCAGCCACCATAACAAATTCCCACATACTGCTATTCTTGTCATAAGTACTTCGTTTCTGCCAGCCTCTCTGGAATTGCTTGTGGCATTTGAACTTTAACCTGCTTGCAGGTGTAACACTGAATGAGGTTTGTGGATTCAGTGGCACCAGGCTGAGAAAGTTAGAGAACTTATTCCAACTTTCAGGAAAGGGTGGACAGAAAAGGAAGCCCACAGTGTTTACTAAAGGCAGGACAGAGGTATGAAGCTGACAATTTTGTATTTTTGTCCTGAAATTTAAAATAGCTAACTGAAACAGAAGTTTCCACCTATGACGTTTGAGGAATCAAAAATAAGTAAGAAATAGCAACCCACAAAAGAGACCGGTGTTAGTTGACTGGTATGACTTAAAAATTTACAATAACAGTTCTCTAACTTGAAAACTTACGAGGAAAAATATTATTTAATATTTTTTATTATTTTCAGTACATAGCTTCCTGTATACAAGGTATTAATCTAATAAAAAATTCCTGAGGGCAGCCTGATTATCTTTTAAGTACATGCAATGCTGCAAGTGCACCTGTATTTGGACATCATTACTGTCACAGCTGTGTCCTCAGATGATACTTGGAAACATGCAAACACATTCTGTTGAACACATCTATCAAACATGTTTTTCTGAAAGTGCCCTCAATTCAAAACAAAGAGATCATTCCTAACCAAATGCTCTTGCAAACAGGAGGAAAAAAAAATGCACTACTATATTCTTCCTAGAGAGAAAAAAGAATAGCTTTTTTGCTATCATTAGCATGTTCTTCCAGTCTATTGCCACTACTAATATCTACTGACAGAAAGAAGTGCCTCTTCTGAACAGTCCAGTCAGCAACAACAGAGAGCTATAGCACTAGTGAAGAAATAGACTTATAATGGATGGGCTTAAATCAAAACTTCTTAAAACAGACTGAATAAAAGGGACTACATACAGCAACCTCTCTTGTTTATCTCCAGATTAGTCAATTTAGCAGCGAAGTCTGGATATTGACATTAATACATATTGCTTTTCATATAAAACCACTGGGTTTCACATAAATCTCATTAACTGTATATATTTTTCCCTCTCCTCTTGAATTATATTTGTAGATCATTTATGCAAAAAAAGTAAGTACCAACTAAACAGATTTAAATACTTTAGATTTTAATTTCATGAAACTCAACTTGAGCTGCAATTTCAGAGGTACAAACTGACCACCAATTTTTCCAGTTCCATGATTCACTACTGCCTAACAGAATCAAACATATAATCTGTTTGACACTGACCAATAATAGCCTTGACTAGCTTTTTCTTCTCAAAGCTCAAGTCTGGTAAGCAAGATAGCTGTGTTTCTGAATCCTGTAGGCCAACACAACAGCATTTACGAAGGCTGACTTCACTGAAACACAGTTCTTAGATTAACCCTAAGAGTTAAGAGACTGAAAAAGCTGTTTTTTAAATTTCTAAACTACTGCACTGTTTCAGGAAATAGGTATTTTATAAGTACCTAGGCAGAAGAACATACACCCTCCAGCTGTGGAAAGGAACAGGTATCATCTGTGCTATTTAATACCTACATTTAAAAGCACTACAGCACCATAACTAACAAAAATCTCAGTATTCTGCAGCTACTTAGCTATACAGATATTGGAAGAATAGTTTCCTGTCAAAGACTAGCACAGGTACAACTCCAAAAACAATGTGTAAGAATCTGGCATTTAAAAAAAAAAAAATCAATTCATCAATTTCATTTGCAAAGCAGGTATTTACTTCATTATGGTCTTTGGTACTACAGATGTTTGTTACCTTTCTTCTACATGGAAGCACAGTATGTTGAATTGTTATACTATGACCATCACAACACCTCTATCATGAGCTGTCAGTTAATGAGAAAGCATTTCCTACAATTCATTTTGGAGGTGATCCTTCCCTTTATTGCATCAAGTTTGAAATGCCTTTTATTAATATACATAGAACTAGCCCATCCAAACAAAATATTAAGCTACTTCTACTCATTTCATGAGCAGCTTTGCAGTAGCCTTTCTGATAAGATCAGCTGTATTTGCACCCAGTGTCAACAATAATATTCCAAAGGGTCATCAGCAGAAGGAAGACAAACGTTTTCTAACTCTGAAACAGTTAGGAGCATAACCAGGTCTTCACTACAGCATGCAGCCACTCATAACCTACAAAGCTCATACTCTTGATAACAAAATGTATAATTCATTCTTGTCTCATAAATCATTTATTGTATCTTATTTCCTGTAGAAATTACCTCATCTAGTCAAAAAACATCCATTCCTCCTATTTTTAAAGGAGGCATACTTTAAAAATGGTCTACATGAGTAATTCAGCATTACTGGTTTGAAATACCATGTCTATCCAACAGTACACTTTAGGAAGTAATAGATGTTAAAATAATAGTTCACTGTTACCAAAGGCAGTATTTCTACCCATCTCCTCATTTATTTGGGAATCTTAAAAATTACTGACCAAACTTAGCTAACCATTTGGTGAGTCCATTTCAGCCAGACTAGGAAACAAATGTTTTCCTTTTCGACCAGTTTAATTTCTGTTCAATAAGGAGTCAAAGGAGCACCAGAATAAGAAGATAAAAAGGCAAGAGCAGAATCACCCCATTCCAGCACTGTCCATCACAAAACAAAAATCCACCTCCACCAAAGTAATCTCTCTAAACAGATGTATTACTCTGCCATTTGCAGTGTTTGAACTACTCTCAAGTACACTGGAAGACCAAAAAAAAAGAAACAAAACAAACCAAAAACCATACTACATTCTCAGGCAGATTGTGGACAATTTTTCAGCTGACCTTTCGGTTACTTTCTGAAGATTGTAAACAAAATTAGAAATAGTAGTATTGGCTTTATCCCATTCCTCAGTCCACTTCCTTTAAACAAAGGCTTCAGCTGTAAACACACCAAGCATACCAAACAAAAAGACACTGCCAAGCCTCTCTCATAATAACATGCCCAGTTATGAAGTTAAATTTCACAAGGCTGGAACAGATTTAAGCCTTCTTTTTGAAGCTTAGACATGACCTTTCTCTACACTTTTAAGAAATCACTTCCAATTGTATTTAATTCAAAACATTAACACCTGGAAATTGTATAAACAGGTGACAATAAAGCAAAGTTTTGCGACAGTATGGAAGCTGAAGTCCATTTTCATCATCACAATGAAAGAAAAAAATTAACAAATAAAAAGAAATTTAAAATCCATACCTTTTCTTGGAGGTAGTTCACCACTCTGTATTAATTCTGTTCCAGGATATACAATCTCTCCATCTTTTACCATTTCATTCCACAAGCCACATAGTCCATCTCGTGTAAAAGCGAGCTGTTAAAAATAATACATTATATAAAGTTACAACAATTTTCTCTCAAGGCAACTCAAGCTAACATTTAAAACACATCTGATTTTATATTTTATCCCAGAAGAAAGAAAGCACATGTACCATCTCACCAGAAATGTATTCCCTCATTGTGTGTGTGTATAACAGGGATTTAAATGATCTTTAGAATCTGTTTGCCTCGCTGTGCTATTTTCAGGTTAAAAGTGCAAACCAGCAAATTTTAAATAGGTTCAAGTCCAGCCAAATCAACCTTTTTTGGTGACAAATTTTCATCAAAAGCATGGATTTGGTCACCTCAGAACTATCCACCCATTCAAGATGACATCAATTGGGGGCTGGGTGGCAGTGGGGGGGATGTGGGGTGTCCTTTTTCCCTGCAGGAAAAGCTATTCAAACAAAGTCAAGCTGCATAAAGTCTCAAGACAGAGACGTATACAGTCCCCTCGCCAACCAGCAACTGAAGAGCTGGGCATCTTAACCAGCATGATGACATCAAGGCACAGATTTGTAAATGAATTCAGCCGGTTCAATCTGGTCCTGCTGTGCAAAGCATCTCTCACAACCCTCCCTCTTCTTTCCAACTGCTACAATGCCTCCTCTCCCACGAAGAACCGGATTATGGAATGGATCAAGCCTGAAATCAGCTGCACCCAGAGGAAGAGCAAAGGGCTGCCTCAGCCCAGGTCAGCTCCCAATAAACTCCACGTTCAAGAGGACAAGTACTGGCAACAGAATAGACTCTGCCAGCTGGAACCACTCACAAAAGCACTGGCTGTAACACAAGTCTCCTAATGATTTAGGAATTTGGATCTCCCTTGAAGAATCCTAACGACTAGGATAACGTCTCTTCTACTGATGTTGTTTCCTGCTTTATAAAATGTTGCAAAACAGGTATCTACATCTCAAGTGAATTCCATAAATAACCAGGCTATAACTCGCAACTGTTATAGCATATGGGAGGCGGACCGGAGATGAAATTGAAAAACAGAATACTTTCTGCATACCAAAGTGGTGCTGTGGACCACATTAAAAAAAAACAAAACAAAAAACACCTGCTGAAGGCTTATTCAGGAGCATCTTTGTGTTATGTAACTAGCATTCAAATCCAAACTGTTGTAGCTACAAAGTAATACAAAGATGTGGCTTACAACCGCCATATTTACCATTACGCACTGAATTCCACTTGTCTCTAGGAAATAACTCAAAATAAAATATATTGTAATGATTCAAGATTACAGGTTTTAAGAGACACACTCACAAGCAGGGAAGACATTTGCTGATCCAGCTCATCTCAGTTAATACGAAGAATTAAAGACAAGTTGCATGCTTTCACACCACTGTAACACACTAAATGACCACAGTAGTTTCTTGACTTCATATTGCACACTTCAGACATCCACTCCAACATGTATTAATGATTTCAGTAATTCTTTAACCATAAAATACGAGTTGACACATTTTATGTGTCTTTCACTTACTATTGCCTGATCTCGGGGGCATAAGACGGAAAAGAATCATGCAGTGTGAGCTAGACATTATTCATGTTATCTGTGGTTTATCAATTGTACAGCACCAGAATCAACTCTGACCATGCTTTACTGAACGGTACAGTCCCTGTTCTTCAATGCTAAACAGCACAAAGAGCTTTTGCAAAGATTTGTGTTTTGCTAAAAGCTTTACATTTGGCTTAATTTTCTGAAAATTGTAATAATCTGAAGTTGCATTTCAACAATGAAAAAAATCATTCACCATTAACTGATTTTCTTGAATATGTCTATGAATATTTCAACAATAAATGGTGTTCACTTTTTTCCTTCTTCAGATGTCGTCATATACTTTAGGGGGGCATCTAAAGAATTAATTTTTCATAATTTTTTTCTTGTGTAAAATAGCAAAACAACTGTATCACTGATTTTGGCTCATACAGTGGTGATTATTTTTTTTAACTTTCACCTGTTTAAATGCTAACCTGTGTAAAACACAAGCTTGAAAAATAGCAAGGGAAGCAACCCTCCAGATGGGTTGCATAATAAATTATAGTTTTCACAAATGAAAGATCTTTCTCTAATACACTGTCTTTTTCACAGAATTTATTTTACATTCTCAGATGACGTTGGTATGGAAAATTATTCTCACAGCCCATAGAATCTAAATGTGTACAGGCTTCAAATGCCAGGTTCTTCAAAATACAGCACTGTTCTATTTCAGAAAACTTATTATTTTTGAAAGCATTAATATAAAGCAGGATCAGGAATGATTTTCTCCACTTTAACCTCTAATCCTTTTACATGGCACAAAGTTCACTCAAGTCTTTCGTGCAACTGAAAACTGAAAAAGTAAACAAAATGCCTTGGGTTTGGTTCAAATTCTTATCAAAGTAATTTTCTTGGTATGTTGCAAAAAGATAGAGGAACCACCAAGACTAGAGGTCACAGAGTTCCACCTCCTTCTGCAAATACCTCACCACAAGAAGACTTCAGATAAACAATTTTGCCTACTACTCAGGTTTTAGTTAACATTTGGTCAGCAGTTCAGTGTTGGGGGAAAAGGAGAAAGGAAACATGTTTGAAAGTAAAGAAACACTGGACTTACAGCAATAATCAAAGCAACCAACTGAAAGGATAATTAACAAACAGTATTTACAACCAATTCATTCGTCACAACTGAGGGCAACTTAATTTCAGCCTAAATTAACTATTAATCTACTCAATATTCAACAGATATACAATATTTGCTATAAATAATAGCCAAAAGTAAAAGAAAATGCTGAGGTTTCAAGTGATAAATGATTTAAGAGATTTTATTTTCATGATCTCAAAATTATCTAATCATAATAGAAAATTAAGCTCCCTTAAGAGAAATATTTCTTTTAGCCAACAGAAATGGGGAGGAGCGGTTGATATAAAAGAGGGTCGTGCTGACATCCAGGGGGACCTTGACAAACTGGAGAAATGGGTTGGCAAGAAGTGCAAAGTCCTACAACTGGGGAGGAACAGCCCCAGGCACCAGTACAGACTGGGGGATGCCCTGCTGGAAAACAGCTTTGCAGGAAAGAACCTGGGGGTCCTGGTGGGGACCAAATTGAACATGAACCACCGATGTGCCCTTGACATGAAGAATGTAAATGTATGACCTGGGCTGCATTAGGAGTGTTGCCAGGTTTGGGGAGGTGATCCTTCCCCTCTGTTCTGCACCTGGAATGCTGGGTCCAGTGCTGGGCTCAGTGTGAGAGACATGGACAAAAAGGAGAGAGCCCAGCAAAAGGCCATGAAAATGATTAAGGGACTGGAACACCCTTTTTATGAGGAAAGCCAGAGAGAAAGGGCTCGGAAGGAAAACTCATCTACATATCCATATATATATATAAAATCTGAAAGGAAGGTGTAATAAAGATGGATCCAGGCTTTGCTCAGAGGTACCCAGTGAGAAGACCATAGGGAACAGACATAAACTGAAACACAGGAGCTTCCCTCTGACCACCAGGAAGGAAACACATTTTCACTGTGAGACGGTGACCAAGCACAGGCACAAGGTGCCCAGGGAGGCTGTAGATTTTCCATTCTTGGAGATATTCAAAAGACATTCAAACATGGGCCTGGGCAATGGGCTCTAGGCTGCCCTGCTTGAGCTGGGGGATTGGAACAGATGACCTCCAGAGGTCCCTTCCAATCTCAAACATTTGTGACCCTGCAAAACTGCAGCTGAAGATAACACTCATCTGTGTGGTAGAAGAGTCAAATGTCTCTGACTTCACAATCCCGCATTTTTTTCTTCCTGCAGTATTTTATGACTATCTTAACCAGACCAAGTACATACTACTTCCTTTTGCTCCCACCAACACCTCTTGCATTCAGTCATTTGTAAGGAGTCTATCAGTATACCTCAAGTGTTCAAACTAGAGAATCAGAACTTTGTTCAGAACAAATCTGAAGATTTCTCTGGTTTCTGTTTTCAAAAAAAAAAAAGGTACTTCTTCCACCAAATTATTTGGTGAATGTTCACAAGGCAATTAGTGGTAGGGTGCAAGAGAAGAAAAACACATTTGGTGTCTTCATTGTCCCTGACATTCTGGAGTTCCAAACACAATAGCAGCTACTTTTGTTTTGTACCACCTAACACTTTCACTAGTCAGCTTGATTTACACGAACATCTTTCCCTCTAATAATTTAGTAACTTCATGTGTAAATGTTTAAAGGGATGAACTTAAAACAAACTCAGAAGTTAACAAATTAAGACTATTTAAGTTTCCACTGAACTTTTGCAACTGACAACAGTTCCAGAGATGCACCCTCTCTAAATCTCCCCCTCAAGGCCCTGCTTGCCCCGCCATTTACATGTTTCCTTCTGAAGACCAGAGCAGCAGCTCTATACTCCATTACAACTATCCACTGCCTTGCAACTTTGGCCCATGTTTTTAATCCTCCTACTCACTCCCCATGCTAAAAGTCTCCCTTGTCCTTTCCCATGACATCTACTGACCTCCTCTCAATCCCCATCTCCTACGCATCTCACCTTCAGAAATCCAAGCCTCTTCTATCATTTGTCACACTTTATCATCCCCAGACCACGTCTTGATCTCTGCACTTGAAAGTCATGCATCTCAACAAATCCATACTTCCCACGCAGACCTAAGGCTCAGCCATGCTCACTTATCCCAAACTAAAAAAGCAAGGGCCTAAGGAGACTTTAAAGAGAACTTCTGTAAACTGGGCTGCCTCCACTCTAATCTTTTGTTAATCTTATCTCTTCAGTTAAACTGTAATTTATTCTGTCTGGTACAACATCTGATTAAGTCCAAGGGGTATCTAGTTTGGTTGCTGGCATATGCTGCTGCCAACCTCCAACAGGGCTGGCAGTGAAATTCCCATCCACCCCCATCAACTCTGGACAATAAGACACTGGCATTAACATCTCCTTGCATTTCAAGAAAATTAAATCTTGCAACCATAACTGGATAAGCTCTCGAGAATTCTCAAAAGTACTGCTACAACTTTATTCTTAAACATAACTTATTAAAAGCAATCAGCAGCTCTGATTTTGTTTTGAAGTCACACAAATCCTATGTAATGTATTAGATTATGTTCACAATATGGTTTCATAAACTTCCCTGCCTTAAGCATAGAAGCGTTCATAAAAGTTAACTTGAACTCAAGAAAAACGAAGCCAGGAAAATGACACAAAAGGACGAGGATTGACTCACGTAGGATTCCTGATTATATAATTGCACTGGACATTTAAGAAACTGACTTCATAATCACAGAACATCAATATGGATTTAAAATATAAGCTACTTAATAATCTTCAGCTCAGAAGTGCCAGCAAGGGTAGTGGAGACTCCATTCTTCTATTCAGTTACTTTTGCATTAGCCATTGGCTGTATCTTAAAGACTATATGAAAAACATTTCTCTTTAGAAAAATATTAAAGCAGAAAACCTTTTCAGCCCAGTAGTAGTGAAGAAAATCAGAGAACAGTAAGTAATTTCCTAAGTCTCTCTTTTGTTTTTGCTTTCTTGAATCCATTCAATTTGAGTTTCCTTTTTCATTGTTGTCTTCATCAGTATTTTGTCCTAGCTTCCTTCCTTCCCTGCTGAATGAAGCATGCCCTGAAACCACAGCTGCTTATCACACCTATGCAAAGCACAGTGGAACAACCCTAGACCTAAACACAATGCTCAAAAGCTCAGAGAGCAAAGTCAGAAAAGTTCAGCAGCCCCATATTACTTCAACAGATTTGGGGTTAAACTAGAGATATCCCCATAATAACAGTGTGCTGGTTTTCTACTTACTGGAAATGTTTATTAATAGTTAACAGTCACACAAAAAGAAAAAACTGTGCAACTCCCTCAAACCTAGAAACTATCTTTATGCATCTGAAGAATATGTCTGTCTGAGCCCAAATATTTGTACAAAAGTGTTAGATTTAATTTCTCTAACCTATCACTCCACATATAGTGTTTGTCCCTCCATCTGGAAATCACTTATTTTGGAGAGACAGCATTACTTCATTTTAAAAATAATTTTTAAAAATTGCTACTCCAAAGTTCACTACCTTTAAAAACATAGGAATCATCACTTGCAGTTTGCTGCAGGACCTTCCAAATAAGCCCTTTGTTTTTTTGATCATAAAACCAAAACAAAGAAGATGATGAACAGGAAAGCAACGAAATGGAGAAGGCAACTTTCACCAACTTCTTGCTTTTAATAGTCAAGGCATCATTTCTTTACATAATCTTCTCACAAGTAAAGACACTGATCTAAATGTTAGAAGAATAGGATTTACATGAAAATCAAAATGACAAATTTAACTGTGAAGGAAGGGTAAAGAGATTTTAAACCAATGCAACGCTTAAAGGTGGCTACTTCATTTTTAAGAACTCACTTTCATGTCTGTGGCAAAGGACAATGACAGAAATAGTCTGCCAACCACGAAGTCAGTGAAACCTGACGGAATGCACCACACTCCTCTTGCATACAGCTCTTGCACCTTTGATTGTTGCCTCAAATTTTTTCTTCACACTACACAAAAATGGAAGTTTTTCTCTCTGACTCCTGCTATTAAGCACAAGAGTTCTCCACAGGATCCAGAATAAGCAGCCTAATTAAACTCCATTTGAACACACACACGCATCCCATTAGCTCACAGCAATTCTAGCTTTTAGTTATTCATCCATCACTAATTAAAGGTCTCTGCACAAGATTCTAATTTAGTTGTACAGTACATCTATTTAATCAGAATTATTTTAAGCACAGTTTGATTCCACAAACTAGGTACCTAGGTTTAAGAAAACAATTTTAACCCTCCCTTTTTATAATAAAGGATGTCTTCCTTAGGAACAGTCATTAAAACACAATCTCCCATTACACACTGGTTTTGCTATAAATGTGACAGTTTCTACTAGTACTAGTCATCAATAGGTAGGTGTTATCAATGTACTAATTCAAATCTAAATAAAGAAATTAGAAATTGAAATTATACACTAACTTTTCGAGCTACTAGGTTAAACATGACACATGAAAAAGTAGCCTGCACTAAAATCCACATATTTTGTAACTTCATAGGATTATTTTATTAATGGTCATGTTATACAGATACCATCGACATATGTCACAGGAGAACATACTACAGATTGTATTACTTATGTTCTCATATTCAGCTGAACTATCCTGTTTTTTCAGCTGCTGTAACTGTTTCTTCAGACAACACTGAATATCTTCTTTTGCTCCATCAGGAAACTCAAATTTTTTTAGTAAAATGAATGTTTCTAAGCACTTCAAAATTATTTTGGTATCTGTAAATCATACAAATTGTTACAATGTTAGTAAAAAGACATGGAGTAGTTATCAGATATACTTGGATCTCTGTAGACCATTTTGGCTTCCTAAAATAGTGTTGTCCAGCTTCAGAAAAATTAGTGTAAGCAAAAAACGTTGTGAAGATACAGTTTCATTAACATTTCACATCACTTCAGTTAATCTTGCAGGCCAGAGACTCACTGCTACTACAAAAGCACTTGTGCCTTTGATATTCACTTAAGAACAGTAATAACATGCTACCTCACACTGCTTTTGTCTCGCAGTAGTAGCATCCCAAAACTGAGTAAGAACATTTAAATTTGGCCCAGGCATCAGCTGCAACAGTGACACACACAGGTGATTAAACACAAGCCATGCTACAATCCACATCATTCTATTCTTATTATATTAATACCATAATATAATATACTTGTTAATGCAAATAATACTAGAATATTGTGTATTACATTATTCATGCAAGATCTTCTTGAGCTAAAACAAAAAAGAATACAGTAATTTTCAGAGAGATTTCACTGGCTTAATCAACAATAACTGCCTGTTATCAAGTCTAAAGAGCAAACTCTCTGGCAACAGTGAAAAAGTAAAAAAAAAGTACTTTGGAAACTACTAGGCCACCAAACGAAACATTTTACTTCCAATCCTAGCTATACACGCCAAATTTTGCAGCAGCAAAAGTTATTTTAAAGACTTATCAATCTCTGTCTCCTAAGGTAAGAATTCCCTTGTGTAACTCTGTTCCTCCAAGGACTTTCTCCTATTCATTCTCAGACTGCTGTACACTGGGAAGTCAGAAATGTAGCAGCAAAGTGAAGAGTTCCAGGGTCCAATACCAAACAATCTGTAGTCATCTTAATCCATTTACATAAATTTAGAGTGTCTCCTTCAAAACTCTCATAGTACTGCGTTCATCTTTTCAATTCCTGTTGACAGTCTCTGGAACACCAACAGGGCTCTTCTACAGTTAAGCCAGTAAAAACACACACAGTAGGAAATCTACATATTCAGTACACATAGAACTTAAAGGATTAAGAGACAGGATTTATACCTATTAAAAAAATAACCACACACTGCTAGGTCATGATAGTCAACCAGTAGCTAAAATAATCATTAATGTAGTAGAAAAATTCTCCAGAGCCCAAAACCCTTTTCCTTTACAGCAGACATCTGCCATTTGATACATTAAAAGATGATATTTAAGATTCACATGCACATTTTCAAAATACTGAACACACACATCCAATTAAGAGTTTGTGATGAGGACCTGTGTAATATCAAAAACAGTTAACCTAATAAGAAAATTACATTATACCCAGGAGGCCTAGCTTGTCTTCAGATTCCAGAGAAGTGATGCTTGCGTCCAGCATATCACAAATTATTACTGTTCTCTTATTTTATTAATCTCATTATTTTGACTACAGCTTGATTGGAAGAAAACAAAGGGAGCACCCTGGCAATTAGAGTCACCTTGTTATTACTCATAAAGAGCTCGTATAAGAAAGAGCATTTATTAATAGAAATATGCTGCAAATGAAGATTTTTATTATTAACAGGAATTATTTTAACACATTAACTGAACTACAGTCTCATAAACCAGAAATATTTCATTGCATTTATACACACAACTGAAAATAACCATTAAAACTTTGGATGACAACTGAAACCCTACTATCAAAAGTTTACATAAACAGAAAAAAAAGGGATGTAGAAAAAAACGCACCACAAAAAAAAGAGGAAAAATCTGATAAATCACATGAACAGTCACATTTTTCACCCCATATAATACAGAAGAAAAACAGGCTGCATAGTCAGCAGCTGTTACAAAGGTTGTCACTTTTTCAGATAAATTTTCCTGCATTCAACAATATTCAACAATTGAAGCAACACACTTGTAATCTAAAAGCCACTCTTCTGGAAACAAAAAAAAAATTTCCTATTTCTTAATATGATTATCTCCAAAATGTTGTACAGTATCTCTATTTACTACATTAGAGAAAACATCTGACTTTAGATTGAAACTTTTAATTTGGTAGGAGTAAAAGATGAAAACAGAATTAATCTAGCCAAATCAAGAGCAAGCCCTGTTATTTCATAGCATTTACATACAAGATCTACTAAATAATGTAACCTCTTAGGCTATATCTGTCACTTCTGATTCCAATTTATCTTGTTTGATCTAAAATACTGGAGAAAGGCTGCATTTGAAACACAACTGCATGGTGAAAAATGCTTGTCTAACCATAAGAACAGCTCAACTGAACCATGTAGACTATCAGCATGAAATCTGGGATAAAGTCACAAAGATGGAATTTTTAGGAATTTTTCAGTAGCACTATTATTTACAGTAACAAAAGAATAACACTGGCTGGCCCATCCCAAGAGGAATTTCAGAGTTTTGAGTTGAAACTTGGAAAGGTTATTCAAAGTAAGGGATCTATATGTAACATCTGTGGGAAGGAAAACAAAGAGACAAGGACTTAATCTAGTTACTCATTTCATCTAAAACAAACAGAACTGAACCAAACTTCTCTATTTCTCTATATTGTCCACTTAATTGTAAAACCTGAACTGAGAATCCTCCTACTCCCCATATCACGCAACTTTGCTAAGGGAAGAAATCATCTTCTAAGACAAAAGAAAACTTTCACCAAACACTGGCATATTTCAACAAAGACCACTTCCATTTCAACCATGTACCTCTGACAAAAAAATTAAGTCCCTTCAAAAAGGACAAAATTAAAAGGAAGCCTTTCCTCTACCCACTATACAAAAAAGTACAGTAAAATCTAATTTGAATTCTTCAAAATATAAATTAGATTTCCATCGCCTTTCGCTTCACTTCTCCTGTGCATTAAAGCTGCTAGCTCATATGCAGGCAAGACATTTAGTAACAGCCTAAAAAAGAATTATAGTTCTAGCAGAAATACCACATACTCTGCTATGGGCTTTGGCACTCTGCAAAGATAACAGAGACACGTAGCCCAGCTTGTTTCAAAGCAGAAGAGATTGGACTGAAATGCAGATCTATTCGCACCTCAAAATAGGTTAGTGTTTCTTCAAAACCAGTTATAAATCAGCATACTTGGGAAAACTTATACACTATCTCAAGATCTGCAGTCTTCTACATGTCAGCTTTTTGGACTAAAAGCATCCTTGATCGACACCTGAAAGGTCACAATGCAATACAACCATCAAACTCCTTACCTGCAAGTCTGTCTTCAACCATTTGGAGTCAAACCTTGCTTGAGCAGACAGACAAAAAGAATCAGAAGACATGTTTCCTTCTTCAGCCTTCTCTCCAGGCTGGCTGAGCAGCCCAACCTGCTACAGAATGAGGGGAGGGAAGGAAAAAAAAAAAAAAAAAAAAAAAGACAATCTAGCACATGAAGTAAACCACACAATGTTATTTTTGTTCAGACTAGGACGGCTTCCACTTGATCTTTAAAAATGCATCATGAAGACGGACCTCCCTCGTTCACATCCCCTGAATTTGTACGGGGAGAATAACACGCATTAGGAATACTATCTGAACCTAGAAAAAAGCCTATACATCCCTTCCCTATCACACCCGCGGGAAGGAAGCCTCCCTTCTGCTGCACTGAGCCACACCAAAGGCCTTAACGCTGCCCCTCAGCCCCGTAAGTGGTGCATGAAATAAATAATTGATCGCAGATTACGCAAGCCGCAGGCCAACATAAAGCGATTATCAGGGTCACCCGCACCCCCTCCTCCCGGCGGCGGCCG
>VZRN01004865.1:472666-483014 GCA_013397935.1 Dasyornis broadbenti | reverse complement strand
GCTTCAAAGACGGGGCAGAAAGAAAGTATAAAAAAAAAAAAAAAAAAAAAAAAAAAAAAAAAATCGGGTTATTTAGTCATTGAAGAGCTATCTGCAAACTATAGTGTTGTTTCTAAAAAAAAAAGGTAGCTTTTAAATGTTTCAGACGAGAAAAGTTAGTAAGGAGTAGCTCGGAGGCAAAGAGAAGGCAAGGTTGGAAGGGACCACGGTGGGATGTCTGGTCCAACCTTCTTGCTCAAGCAGGGTCATCCTAGAGCACATGGCACAGGATTGTGTGTCTCTGGAGACATTCAGAACCCGATGCATTACTCTGCAACCTGCTCTAGGTGACCCTGCCTTGGCAGAGGTGTTGGACTAGATGATCTCCAACGTCTATTCCAACCCTAATAATACTGTGACTTTGATTCTGTGTCCAGATGCTTCTTGGATATCCCCAGTGAGCAGGACTCCACGCCCCCTCTGCACAATCAGTTCCAATACAAGGTCATCCACACAGTAAAGAAACCCCTATTCAGGTGGACCTTCCTCTGCATCAGTTTCTGCCCATTGCTGGTCTTGCAAGTAAAGACCAATGCAAAGAAAATAAAAGTAACTTTGCCTTTTCTGCATGTTGTTAACAGGGAAGGAATAGAGTAAACAGTAAAGTGATGGGAACAGTAAAGTGATGCCACTGCACATGGAGGAATAAGGGTGCTGGGGAATAAACTGTGTACTTGCTAATGGCAGGCAATGGTGAAAGTCCGGAGGCAAACGTTGACTGATCACTTGTGGGAGAAGCTGCTCTGAGGCAAATAATCCTTCAGCATAAGTTTTTTTGGGATGTATATCAGTAGTTTGAAATTCAAATTAACCAGAAGTCAAGTTTCTCACAATACTTACACTCCTGTTCCCTGGCAGCTAAGGAATTAGGAATGTAGGAGCAAAACTTGGCAGATGGGACTATTGGCTTTGGCCAACATGAAGCCACAGACTGAATGTCAATGAAATGCTAACAGAACTGAGACCATTTGCTGGCATTTAGGCAAAGGTACACAACATTTAATTGTTATTATGTAAGAAGCATTGTAATAAAACTGTAAATTTGATTATCCAGGGTTCATTTTCAAAGTAAAAAATGCAACCATGACCTAACTGGTTAGCCTGTCATTTACCACAGACGTCTCCTGGATCAAGATATAGTAGACACTTGAAGTTAAATACTGTACAAAATTTCTGAAGTGCCTCAAAATTTATATAAAAATACAGAAATATCCAATTTCCTCAAATTCCTTCTAGAAACTTTCAAATACGAGCTTTCAAAACCAAAAGTTGTTTCTTTTGAATAATCTTCCCAAATGCCTACATGTTATAAACTTTAAGTTGAGGGGACTGGAAGTTTTGTCATGCATATCATGTTGTGTCTATTCTGACTGGCTCAGCAAGAGCTAGTTCACCAGGATGAGAAATACTTTACTCTTGTCTTACCTGGCAGACTGAAAATGTAAGAAAGTAGTCATATTGACATAATCCAAGTAGGGATAAAAACTGCTTTGAAATATAAGGATTAAGGGACAAACAAATAAAGCAGATGGCCATACAGGAGCCTAATATAGGCCACCCAGCCAGGATAAAGACATTGATAAATTATTCTTTAAGGAATTAAGAGGCATCTCTAGGTCAACCACTCTTGTCCTCATGGGGGACTTCAACTTGCCAGATGTTAACTGGGAATACCACACAGCTGGTACAAGTCCAGAAGATTCCTAAAACACCCAGACGATAACTTCTTGATACAGGTATTAAGAGAGCTGACTAGGAAAGATGCTCTCCTTGATTTTTTAGTTTGCTAATTGAGAGGATGTCATGAGTGAAGTGGCAATTGGTGGCTGTCTTGGCCACAGCAATCCCAAAGCAATCAAGTTTAAATTCTTTGTTGGCAGGAGGAAAAATGCCAGCAAAACCTCACCACTGGATATGAGGAGAGCAGATTTCAGGCTACTCAGGGAACTAGTTAGCAAGGTCCCCTGGGAAAATGCTTTTGAAGGTGCTGGGATCCACCAGTGTCGTCCCGATTTTCAAGAAGGGCAAGAGGGATGACCCTGGTAACTACAGGCCTGTCAGTTTCACTGCTGTGCCTGCCCATCATTCAGCTGAATTAATACATGCAGTGGGTGAGCAACTGGCTCATGGGTCAGGCACAAAGGGTTGTACTAAGTGGGGTTACATCAGGCAGAGAGACCTTGCAGAGAGGTCTTGACAAATCAGAGGGCTGGGCAATGAAGTTCAACAAGGATAACTGCCAGATTTTACACCTGAGATGGGGCAACCCTGGATGTGCATATCAGCTGGGGAACAACATGCTGGGGAGTAGCAGGAGATCTGGGGGTCTTGGTCGATGGCAAGTTGAACATGAGTCAGCAGTGCCCTGGCAGCCAGGAGGGCCAACCCTGTCCTGGGGGGCATCAGCACAGCAGTGCCAGCCGGGAAAGGGAGGGGATTGTCCCGCTCTGCTCTGCATTGGGGTGGCCTCACCTTGAATATTGTGTGCAGCTTTGGTCACTGCAGTATAGAAAAGATGTAAAGTTCCTAGAAAGTGTCCAAAGGAGGGCAACAGAGATGGTGAAAGGCCTTGAGGGGAAGCCATATGAGGAGGGTCTGAGGTCCCTTCATCTGATCAGCCAGAAGAAGACGGGACTGAGGGGAGACCTCATGGCAGCCTATGACTTCCTCATGAGAAGAGGTGAGGCAGACACTGTTCTTTGTATTGACTAGTGACAGGACCTGAGGAAATGGCCTGAAGTTGTCAGGGGAGGTTTACGTTGGATACTAAGAAAATGATTTTCACCCAGAGGGTGGTTGGACACCAGAACAGGCTCCCCAGGCAAGTGTTCACAGCATCAGCCTGACAGTTTGAGAACCATTTGGACAACACTGTCAGGTACAAGGTGTGACTGTTGGGGTGTTCTGTGCAGGGCCAGGAGTTGGACTCAATGATGCAAGTGAGTCCCTTGCAACTCAGGAAATTTTATGATTCTATATTCAACATATGGAGCCTAAACTAGAAGAAATTATGAAAACTTGGTTGAAACCACAGTGCCCACTGGTTGTGCCTACTGCTTGCTGGAATGAGTTGCAAGTCATATCTAAATAAGATAATTTGCATATGCAGCATTCTGAACTGCTAGTTCTGGTTTTGCTTTTCAAGAAGATCTGTCTTTAGACAGTCTACATTGATGTCCAGAAGTTTTCCTACTTTTACTAAATAAAAGGTGGCAATAGCCTTTGCTGGAACTCCTGATGTGAAGAATTTGAAAAGTACCCATCTAACCTGTTCAATTTGAATCACTGATCCAATTAGCAGGTACACACTCACTTCAACAAAAATCATATTTGGATGCAGTAACCATGGAAATTCATGGAAATTCAAAGCTAGAGATACTAGTGAGGAATTTATGGATTATTTTGTATTTCCAGATTTAGATTTCACTTCTGATGAATATTTTCTTTTCCATTTGAAATGTACTGTAATAGTGTGGGGCAATATCAGATGGCATTCTCGATGATAAAAATATGTACCCACCACATTTTCCAGAGAGAAAGAATGTCTCATATAACTACATGAATAAGTTATTTGATAACATTATTAAAAATAATTTTCAAATAATCATAAAATTTGAAGACTCAGGCACCTGAAGTTTGTCTTTATACACAGCATTTGCACTAATAAGTCCACCAATAGCTGTTATTCTGACATTATTTACAAAACGATGGTGTGTTGTATCACTTCAGACTTACCAAGGTAATGAAGGTTTGATGGACTTCAGAAGGCAAGTTTGAGAGAAACTGAAGTGTTACTACTCCAAGCCTTGTGCTCCTTGTGCTCCACTCTTCCAATGCATATTCTTATCTTAAAGCAGGGTTATATGTTCCTGTGAATCAGTTATCCAGGCATCATCCTTTCTGCCCCAGCTTGCTCAAGTAACCTACTTTACACCTGAGATAATCATTAAGTGGATCTGATGGATTTTCAAATGCACACCCCAGTTAGATATTAGGAACAAATTCTTCCCTGTGAGGGTGGTGAGGCACAAGCACAGGTTGCCCAGAGAAGCTGTGAATACCCCATCCCTGGAAGTGTTCAAGGCCAGCTTGGATGGGGCTTAGAGCAACCTGGTCTAGTGGAAGGTGTCCCTGCCCGTGGCAGGGGGTTTGGAACGAGATGATCTTTAAGATTTGTTCCAGGCCCAAACCATTCTGTGATGGCCCTGCCTCAGAGACACCAACATCCTTGGGAGCTGCAGGGCAAACAGCTAGTGAGGTGGAAGGAACCTCAGCTCTCTGCATTCACTACAAGTCTGTCAAAATCTGTGCACATCTTTCTTGCCTCCTCCAGAGAAATTGTTGGACATGGAAAAATCTAGTTTCCATGGTCAGACACAGTCACTCATTTTTACTTCTAGGCATATTTTAGGTCAATGCACTCTTATTATAGATTAAAGCTAAAAGTAAATACATCAAAAGGAAAGGCACACTAAAACCAAGGGGTCACATTTTGTGGTCCACCTCTTTGAACACCTACAAACAATACAGAATACTTTAAAAATGTCTGGCTGTGGCCAAGAGACCTCTCTTTTGTTGTAAATGTTGTAAAGGAGCCACACCGGCTTCTACAACAGGTAAGGTGCTATAGAGGTGCAGGATGTAGAGGGAAAAATGGATGGTGGTGCACATGGGAACTGTGTAAACCACAGAAGGCTGAAGAAGGTAGGATTGGTAGCATGAATGGTACCCTCATCTCCATGCAGTTAGTACACTCACCTCCAATTTGTAACACCATCAGGCCAGCCTGAGGACATGGGGAGGGATAGACATTAATTGAATAAAGTAAATCTATCACAAGAATCTGAAGCAGAACAGGCAGAAGGAAGAGAAGTATCTTTGGACAATCTGGGCAGCGCTGTATTTCTTTCTATTTCATTTGTGAAAATGGTTTCATAAGTATCGATAAGATCAGGCTCAAAAATTGAGGCAATTGTGTTCTCAAGTAACTAAGTGCAAAACCTTAAAAGCCAGTGAACAAGTGGTGAGAACATATTTTTTTTTGTTTTAATAAAAAAGAGACAAAAATAAGCAAGTATATGTTTACATAAAAATAGTGTCTAGTCCTACCTGCAAGTCTTCTCGGTGTCAGTATGAAATCTTTACTAATTAATAATTATTTTAAATGTGTGCGCTCTAGGGAATCCATTCTAGTTATAACAGCAGTGGAATGTGGGCCATTTATTTTCTCTCATTAGTGAATATCAAGAAGTGTTATGCATGTGAATGGGACACAAAATCATCTCTGTAAGAGCAGTGCCTAGCTGCTCACTGCAAGACAATGCCTGTTTTGTTTGTAATTTTTTTTTCAAGAGCCATTTGTGTTCAGCTGTCCCACTGACTTTGGAAGCCTTTGTGTATTATTATCCACAAAATGCAAAATCCAGTCCACTTTAGGCTTAAAACAAGTCTCAGAGAATTCTCTGCTTACTTCTAAGGGATGGAGGCTTTCCCAAAGAAAGTGAGAAATTTCTACAATTAGCCTTTATTATTTTAATACTCTTTGAACTGAACTGTTGGCCTAAATTTCAGTTTTATACAATTAAAAACTCATGGTAAGGCCCATTAATTCTTTACTGTGTTATTTGCAAAGAATGCCATCAGTTCAGATTGGTCAATACATATTATTATGCCAGTGCTTTCTGCAGGGGCAAAACAGGACAGTAAGGACATGAGAGGATTTTCGTCCTTTCCCATATTCACTAGTATTTCTAAATAGTCACAATAGCACTTTCTACTCACCATTTTCATTACTGAGTAAATATTATTTAGATAAGGAAAAGAGTAACCAAACAAAGGAAGATTCTGCCTTGTTCAGAAACCCAAGCCTCCTGCAATCAGTATCGTGTCTTTCCTCACACCTCTTCAGAACAATGAAACAAGATCTTCCATCTCTGTGCATGGCTTTCTACTCCTTTCTCATTTTCAGTGGTAACAGCCCTTCTACTTCTTATCCATTTGTCTAATGGATCTCCCTTCCAACCTATATCCTTCACATTCATCCACACTTCCGAGGTGATTTCATTCCTACCTTTACTGAGCAGTCATGCAAGTTCTAGCATGGAAACTGTGTTGTTCCTCCATTAAACAGAATTAAGTTAACCCCTCCCTATCTTTTATTATTCTAATTTAAAATTACAAATATTGCTTACAGCCAAAATTTTAACAAGTTCTTCTCCTATGACAACTTTTCTTTGTGAAAACAGTGTTATGTGAATCACAGTATATTGTACAGCTGACACAGCTCAATTGCAGAGGTGGTGTTGGAAAAGCAATTCAGAGTACTGAGCTGTGAAAAAAAAAAAAAAAAAGAGAAAAAACTGTGACAATAAAGGCACAATTTCCACAGGTAGCTAATTAGAATTCATTGGTAATTACATTTTACATAGTTAATTATTTTAGAGTGAATCCCGCCCTTGTTAAAACAAGCAGTAACATTTTCATCAACTTCATTAAGCTCAGAAATTCAGCCTCATATATCCTTACTCATAGATATATCCTTGCTCACGCAATGCTAACCATGCTAGTTTTCAGTCTTCCAGAAAAACACAGGCCCAGAAGCTTGCTTTCCAGGTTATGTCTTCCATTACAGAGAAGAAAAGTTGTTTTTCTTCCTGCAGGCCAGCCCCAGTGTTTTTATCCAGGGAGTCTCTTGCTTTACAGCCCAAACCAGTCTGATCAGATTTCATCCTATGCATCCTACATCTCTAAACTCAGCAACAATAACGAATTGTCTGTAGCTGTTCCTTTTATTTTTTAAATTATCAAGTCAAAATAATCACATCATAAAATATCTGAGATGCATGTTGTTCTCTGACTTGCAAAGTAGCTTTGGAAATGCCAGCTTGAGTGTGCCCGCTAGACGGATCTTCATGATACTTTGGAAGTGTACATCACACAGATACTCAGATATCCATTACAGACATGTTGAAATTAAAAACATTTGGCATAAAGTAATGGATATGTCAGCAATTCATTTGGAATATATATATTTAATATACTAAAATATAGCAACCTGCATATAATAGAAAATAGCAACTTCCACAGGCTATCATTTTCAAATTAAATACAATTCTTAATTTAAAGCCAAGCAGAAAATGCTTGCATTTAAAAGGCCTGTTCAATTACAGGAACATTCTGTATAAGGTTAGCTAATAATACTATCTAAAGATTTGTTACATTACTAAACTATATTCGTAAAACTGTTCACCTACAAATATTAGATTTGCAAAATTATCAAGATGCAATTTAAAAATCCACCCAAACATTAAGAAAATGCTAAGGGTGGTTAAAAATCAACATGGTATTACACTGGAAAATGAAATATATAATCATTGTTATACTTACCTATATATTGAGGGCAGAATGATTCTGTGTTGTCCTAATACCATGGAAATAGATTATCAGTATTCAGTTTTACAAATTAACCCTTCAATGGACAATGCAACACAAGTGCTTTACTGTCACTTAAAATGATGGAGGGATGTTCAGCAGGCATTTTCAGCAGCAAGACCATATCAAATTTTGAGTTTAAACAAGAATGTTGCAACTTTTTCCTAAGTTATTAGGCAAAGCGTAGGTCATTGAAGAAAACTTAGAACCAAACCGAAAATGATTTGCCAAAATGAGAAAAAGCTTTAAATCAATTTGATCTCAAAAATGAAAAAGTCTTGTACCCTTTAGTTAGGGCAGGTGGAGCAGTAGAAGGAAACTTTACTAGATAGAGATGAGAACAGTATCCTTTAGCCAATAATCAGTGCATTAAAAAAAATTCCCAATATATAAGAAGGAAGCGGGATGCAAATTTTAATTCTTTTCATTAGAAGCTACCAAGTATTGAATTTCTCCTAATGCCTGGAAGGTGGCCAAGACCACTTCAGCTTTTATACATTACTTAATATATAGGGAAATCCTTTGTGAATGTTGATAGGAACCTTTACTCATTTAAGCAGGAAAGGAAGCAATATTTCTAGAAAGGATTTGTTAACCTAGAGCCATATGGTATCCTTTCATACAAAAGTACTTCATAAGGAAAAAACAAACAAACTTACTTTAAAACAAAAAAAAAGTTAGAACAAGTTGTGCTTGGGCCATGATTTGTCCTGGCTGCGGGTGTTGGGAGGGGCATTAGCAGCAGAATAGAAAGGTCAAGGGCAGGTGGGCCAAAGCACAATCCCAGCTATAGCGGCCAGGGTGGGGGAGAAGGGAAGGGAATCAAGACAAATTGTTAGGTCTGTCCTTTAATATTTTAAATAAATCCCAGCCCAAAATAATATCAGGCGACTCGTCTTAATGAATCAGGCAACTGTCCACAGCTCCCTTTACACAGAGGTGTAAAAACTGTTGTGGAGAAACTGTGCTGAGTTTCACCAACATGCCTCTTTATAAAGGGAGATTTTTTGTGGCTCTTCTGTTTTGCCAGCTCTCACCCTACTTACTACAGTCTCAAGAACTGTTTTATTCTCAAGGGAGAATCATATGATATTTCAGACGTGCTAATAATGTATATTGCGCCCTTAAAGTTTGGGGTTGGGACGCCAACAATGTTAGTGAGCTAAAATTAATGAGCTCGAACAGGAAGGAAAACAATCCACTGGGACAATGTGTGCTTTGGCTTGTTCCAGCACTAGGTCTTCTGTTGATTTGTGTTATGTTGGCTGCAAGCACAATGAACTGTTGCAACCAACAGCATTTGCACCTGTTGTCTTTTCTGCTTTCAGTACAAGAGTATTAGCAGCACTAAACACTGCACAGGGCTCAGGCCCATCATTTAATGCTTTCTTCAGAGCCATAGTTTTGCATCACCACTCAACCAGATCACAGATTTGTCACATAATTTGACACATTATTTCAACATGCCAGTTTTTGAAAAATCAGACCCAACATGCCAGTTATCAGTATTTTTGAAAAATCAGACCTCCAGTATCTTCTCCATCTTATTCACATTCCTTTAAAAAAAAATTAGAGCCTGGGAAATAGCTGCTATGAATCTTCTCATCCATATGAATTTCAAATTACTGCTGTATTTGCAGACAGTATAGAAGATTTTAACAAACATTTATGAAACTTTTGCTCTAGGGTTGACTGACTGCTCCTCTGTGATAGAAAGCTGTGATGTCCATGCTGTGGTGGTAGAACTCCTGCTTTATCACACAGCTCAGGGCCCTTCCTCTACAGGTTCCCTGCCACTCACACAATGACCCCTAGTAATTGTGTGCACTTTTGACTCTGTATACACATGCTTTTCAAAACACTAAATACTCAGCTTCCTTACACCACCTGAAGAGTCTGATTCCTGCTCCTACTGCTTTTCAGAGGGACTCTGTCTTTCAACATAATCTATTTGAGACAAGAGATTCTCGGGTTTTAGCCTTTGTCTCTCATACCATCAACCCTCTCAATTACTGATGGCATTTTAAATTCTTTCCAGTTGCTTGATAATTCTCTTTTCTCTTTGATACTATTATTTATTAACATAGCCTCAAGAGAACCTGAGAAAATTGAAACTGGCTTTGAAGGTAACATACTGCATTTGAAAGCAGAGCCAAAATGTAAATCTTGTTTTACAGCCTGTCACATTTATAATGAAATAGTTCAGATTCTGATATTAATGATGTTCGTTAATATATTACTAATGAACAATATGGCATAGGTAAGAAGATCCCTTTACTTTTACGAGTTACTCCAATCATTAACATCTTCCTGTTTTGAGGACAAACAGCCGAAATCCCATTTGAAATACGCAGTTGTATTTACTTCTTGTCTGAGAAATACAACTGCAGACACAAAGTGTGATCTAGAGTAAATCAGATCGAACTGATTTACAGGGTTATAAACTAGATATAATTGGAGGTGTGTCACCAAGATTATGCATATAAAATACAAAAATATCAAATATAATACTCTAGAAACATATAGTTTTATTATGATCAGTGACCATCAATTCTCCTCCAATTTACACTGTTGTAAAATACAGGTAGGATTGATTTTAGCTAGTATTACCCATTCTCAGATAGTCCTTTGGACTACTTATAGTGTCAGTGACAAGGGATAGACACCTTAAATGCAACTCATTCTACCCCAAAGAGAGATGAAGGAATTGCACTGAGAAGTACAGGCATCTCTACTCACTACACAAGAAAGAAAGACAGTGAAGTGAATTCTAAAGCAAGATTATAAGGCTGAAAGAACGGACATACACAGATGGTGCTGAGAGTAAACTCTTGTCTTTGTTCTTTCTGTGACCTTTTTAAAAAAATGCAATATTATT
>VZRN01004865.1:448546-472629 GCA_013397935.1 Dasyornis broadbenti | reverse complement strand
TTTTTTTTTTTTTTAAGAAGAGCGGTCACAAGACTTCCAACTCACTTCTAAAATCAATTCTGATAATAAGTTAAATGCAGTCACTCCAGTTATGTTAGTCCTGGTACTTTACATTACAGCTGGCTTACTCCCAGGAAATTACAAACTAGATTTGGTTAGCAATTCATGTGTTGACAGTAAAGTTCTCTGTTCAGAAAATGCTAGTTCAAAATTGTCCTTACAGCTTTCCTGCACTATCCAAATACTTTTTCAGCAGAGAGTTATGTTATTTGAGTGCTCAGATTTAAACCAAATTTATTAACCTTAGTCACCTCAACAAAAATATCACTACAAGCGCAATGTTTCTTGTCATATTAACTTTACATTGTTTAATAGTAAAATAACAAGCTATGATAACATATTTCACATATACATAAAAATTAGGAAAACAGTTTAATTCCAAAATATAAGATGACAATATGTTTAACAAAACAGTTACTGAATCTACTTGGGAACCTGGTAGGGCAAAACCATATCCTTTAAGCCTATGGAATCATAGAATATCAACATATTCAATGTTATTCTGAAGTTGGAAGGCACCCATAAAGATAATCGAGTCCAACTCCCTGCTTCTCACAGGATTACCTACAACTAAGCCATATGACTAAGAGCATTGTCCAGATACTTCTTGAACTCTGACAGGCTTGCTGCTATCACCACTTCCCTGCGGAGCCAGGCATTCCAGCAGACAACAATGGTGAACCTCTAGTGAAGAACATTTTCCTGATGTCCAGTAGAAACCTCCCCTGACAGTGCTTCATTCCATTTCCTCGTGTGCTGTCACTGGTCACCAGAGAGGGGTCATCGCCCCCCTCCTATGCTGCCCCCAATATCATCTCTTTTCTCAGACCTTCAAGCCAACGTGAGTTTCACTAGGAGATACCTTTTATTGAAGACTGTTCTACAGAGAGATTTTTCTCTAATGCTCCAGCCCTAAGGAGGAGCTCCAGAAATCTCTGTTTTACATATTACTTTAGAATAGTAATTTAGGCTGTATTGTCTATTTTTGTTATTTACTAACTGGTTAATTAAAAGTAATTTGCTCCTATCCTTCATTTTGGGTACCAGATACAGGGGTTATTCAGAGCACAGTCCAAGTTCAGGGAGTTCCTCCACCTTTTAATGCAGTGATGTCACAAGAACACTCCACATAGTAGATGAGAGAAAACTCCGCCATCACAGAGTGAAGGCAAACTGAACTGGAAACAAAAGGGATGAGCAAAAAGGGCAAGTATTACTGCACATCAACCAACTCATGCCCTAATTTTTCACTTTTTACCAGTTGTCCAGAGTATTAGAGACAATGCTGAGGCAACATCCTCACCATTACGTCAGTCCTCAGCCTACAAGTACAGTAATGTAGGAGATACTGCACATACATAGCCGTATGTATTCTGGAAGATTTTTCACATACTCAGAAATTAGTCTAAGGCTTAATTATCTTCAGCATATGTTACATCTGATTTTAGCATCTTTTGCTGTTCTGTGGAAGAGTCTCATGCTGTCTTAGCTGTAAGTTAGCTTCCCTGACAGAGTCCAACATGGGCAAAAATAGCCAACAACCTGGCTCTTTATAAGATGAACAATAAACAGGCCTCCAACTACTTCACACAACTGTCATAAATGGCTTTGTGGATTATACTTTGAGTGGTCAAAACTACATATGGACAGAAGTTTTGCATTTATGCAAACAGCTATCATTTCAGTAGCTAACACAGCACTAATTCATCTGCATGTAACAAAGGCGTGCTGACTGCTGACTCTGGTCAAGTGGCATTTCAGTAGCGATGAAGACATCCAGTATCGTTTTAATATTTCACTACTCTAATTCGAAAACTAAATCATTTTGGTCCCAGTGCTTTTATAGCTGCTTGGTACATTGGATGTGTTGTAGATTAGTGATCACATAGACAATTTGGATAGATTGGCTGTAAGTGATGCTTTGCCTTTCTTCACTGGCCTATAGTACCTGCTATTAAATCTACATGGCAGTCCTATTAGATTAGTTTAGCTGGAAAGAGCTGCTACTGGACTAAATTAAGTTAGTTTGAACTTAAAGCATTAATGTCTGTCAAAATGGACAATAAAAATTAACATGTCACTAATTTTAGTATGTCTAAAATATTACTACCAGAAAGTAAAGACTGATAATAATGGGAAAAGTACAAAATAAACAACTCTGCAAATTAAAATTACTCTGCATGTATTAATTCAGCTTTGCTGTTTGGCTTTTCACAGTGTAGCTTCAATACTGAGCTGGTGATACAGAGCAAATATGGTTTTGCACTGTAAGCCATTTTTGCCTGTTATGCAAATATTACGTTCAAATTTATCTCCCAGAAGCATCCCATGTATTTTCTAGACACATCATGTCATCCTGGACATGAGAAGAAATGAAAAATGGTGTACAGTTAGTCTCCATTAACAACCCAACTGGTAACTAAAGTAACAAATGGTCCATTTTTCACTGATCAGTGCCTTTTGTAATGAAAGCATCTTGTAGAGTCATCTTTAGTACTTAATAAAATCCATCATATAACTAAAGATTACAACTCTTGTGCAGTCCTGATTTTCCACAAGACTATTCGAAAGCCATACAGACCACACAAGTTCTATTTTCATCACTATAATGTATAGTAATTTGTTATGGACTTCAATAATAATATATCAACCAATTTTTGTCTGATTTTTTTAATTTGGTGCAATTCTGAACTAATATTATATTCCCAGAGTTCTCCACTTCATTATGAACATTAATGAAAAAATATATTTTGAAATATATCCAAAAGCCAATGCATTACCAGAGAGCACCAATGAAGCTAAGTACAGAAGAGATTGAACAGAAGAGAAAGTACTTGGATGAGATGTTATAGTCTCTGCCTTCAGAAGTCACAGCATTCAAACTCCGCAAACATTTTCTGTCCTACTGTACTGCTATGTCATGGATAAGCCTGGAAAATTGTTATTGTTGCATCTTTTGATTAGAACTTGTCATAAATTACTTACTCTGCTAAAAATATTCACCAGGATTTACAGTATACTGCATAAGCAGGTGAATGACCTCCAGAGTACATTGCAAAAAAACAACTAAAAATTTCTGAGTTCCAGCAACCAAATGGCTGATGCTGAGACCACTAAAAGTTGAAAGCAAACCCTGTAATCTCAATGTGTAAAAATATTATAAGAAAAATCTCAGATTATCTCAATGAACTTGAAAATCTCCTCATCTTTGATTCTAGAATAGGTTTATTGAAGTACAGGATCAAAGTCTGGGAGAAGAGCCAGATATTTATGCAGCCATTGCATTTGAAACTGTACAACAATTAGGTTTAACAGTTTTGTGTATTTTGGAACTCATCCACTTCACAATGGTGACATTGTGGAGATCAAGGACAGGAGAGGGTGAGTTTTACCTGCCTTCCCACTATTGGACAGAGGAAACATTTTAGGATCCGCAGCACTGGCTGCGTGCCTTACAGATAAACAGATTTTTATTGCCAGTACTCTACCCTTATATTTAGAGGTAGAATTACACTACATCAGTTTTTTAAAATGGCACTAAATAAATATACATTGCAAAAGATCTGTTAATTTATAGAATACTTCAAATGAAAGAAGGAAATTTCTTCTATAAGTACCAAGGAATTACATTCCTTAGCTTCAAGAAGGTGAGAGGTATGCTGACTAGAGCCCCATGTATGTGGTTAATTCAATGTCTGTCTTTTCAAGAGGACTTCTGCCTCTCCATAAAAAAAGAGCAGCTGAAGTGCTAACCTTGGGTATTTCTATTAGAAAGGGTCACAGCATAAATTTCATAAATTTAAGTATGTCCACTTTTGCCTCTCTGTCCAAGACCTGTTATTACAATTTAAGGGCTGCTGGACTAGCCCAAGCGCTGGCTCAGAGACTGTATCACACGATGCATCTGAGTGTGTCAAGAGCAAAGACCCAATGGCCTGGAGCACAGCAGGCTGAATAAATATCACCTGAAAATAAATATCATCCTGGAAGCCACACCTGGGGGGCTGAGTGTTCATTCACACAGTGGGAGTGGCTTGGGGGAAGGGGGGCAGTGGGCTTCTCTGCAGCAAAGGCAGAAGGGAGACCGTTGCCAACATTTCAGGCCTGAGTACTGGGAGCTGGGATCGAGTGACTCAGGTGCTCTAGTTCATGAGAGCAAAGCTACGGAAAACAGTGGAATGGGAAGGAATAACATGATCCAAGAAATGACAGGGAACTACAGGCCTTAGAACCAGAAGAGTTCTGATCAGAAAAGCCTAATGTTGCAGATTGTAAAAGGATATGAATAAAATACTTCAGTGCAATTAAGGACCAAAAGGAGACTGTGGCTGTAATTACTGTACTACCCATTTGCAGAGGTGAACAAGAAAAAGCTGGCCAGATATGAGGGTTCCTATTTACTAAATGTTTTTTGATCAATTCCCACAGTGCTACATAATTGCCTTCCACATCTTAAATGAATCTAATCCCTACAAGTGTATCATGAATACAACTATAGACTTAATTTCAGAATTATTACATCATCCAGTCCATTTTTTTCAGTATAGCATGAATTGTAAAAATTTATGCTTTGAGGATCAAATACAGGTGGCATAAAATATGTACCCAGTCTAGATATGAAGCCATCTAGAGGCAAAGGTGCATCAGGGGCTGAGTATATCCTCCCCCATTTCCCAGGGTTTGACTGCTTGGGCCCCAGACTGGGCAGCTGTCCAGCCTTGAACCAGAACTGCAGGAAGTCTCGTTGGTGGGACCTTCTTTACTCTAGAGATGCTTTTAAGATGAGACTCATATCCTTGGTCTCTGCCTAAGCTACCTTGCAGCTCTACCATACCAGTGATCCAGACCTTGACTTGCTGTCTTGATTTCCAGGCTTGATTCACCCTTTCAGTCTTGTACTGTGATCTGGATTGTTGAATTAACCTGGTTACCCTCACCATTTGTCAGTGAGGTTACTGCCCCTACCTGCCCTGCTGCCACACCTTTCTCCCCGTCCTTTTCTGGGCAGCTTATGGTTGGACCAGATCTTCCATTATTTCCCCTGGGAGTATGCTCCAGCAGGTCATAATTTCTGCTAAACAAAATCAAAGAAATACATCCTTTTTTAACTAGTAACTACTTGTTCTTGCTGGTTTTCCCACAGAACAGAAGAACATGAATGCCCCCTCACCGTGAGGAAGGGATTACATGTTTTGATCAAATCCCTATTTGATTGCCTGTTGAGATGTAAAGCAAGTTCTTGAAGTTGTTCACTCTGAGACATTTCCTTTTATCTCTCAAATAATTTACAAGCCCTTTTCTGCTTATAAAACATTACGAGCAGAGCAGCACCTCCTATTTCAGTATGTTACACAGAGCACATCCTGATCCTGTCACATTGCCTTTTTCTGTAAGTCCTTTTTGCTCTGCCGTATCAAGACTGCACATTCAGGTGCTTGTCCACTAAGATGCCCCATCCTGCTCACAGCACACTGCTTTTGACAGTACACTTACGCTTCCTCTCCATTCTCAGCTCCCATCCCCTTTCTTGCCTTTTTTGTCCTTAGGTCAAATTTGACGAAATCCCAGTTATGTGACAATGTGGGTTTCTGTGTCTGATGAGAGCAGGGTACTTGTGCTGTCCCTCTGTGCAGTAAATGGTCAGAATAGCAGTGTTGCTTTAAGGTGGTGAAGAATTGAAGAGGCTGGTTGGGAAAACAAGCCTTGTTATAAATCTGTTTTGTTGAGGAGATAAGGATGTGCACAAAGACCCTCTGATGAAGGTCAGAGAGCACCTGCTGCTGCCTCAGTACATGGAAATGGATCAAAGTGTTTATTCTACCTCTTTTGTCAACTAAATTTTGACCAAAAGTAACTGAGACCCTCATTAAGCTCCATTAACATTTTAACTTAGGCACCCCTTGGGATGCAGATGAAGAAGAACACGGGATGTGTAATGCATGTGTGACCAAATAACATATGATTGTTCTATCCTACTGGGATGCGCCAAAAATTATAGCATAAAAAGGGGGCTTCAGGGAAGAAAGGGTTGAAGGGGATGAACATCTCTGCCTGCTCAAGGTCAGTCAACAGACTGTGTCTCTCCTCTTCTCATGAAGGGAAGCCTTTATGCAAGCTTTGCATCTCCGACTGCATTGAGGCACCCCTAAGAATATTCTTTTATACATAAATAGTACTATTAGATATTACTAATCTTCTGTGGCAACACATGCTAACACTCTGTAGTTGGTGCATTTATCATCTGCAATCCTGAACCTGCTTGCCTGGTGCTTCACTAAACCACACTATCTGTGAATCTGTCACGTTCCCAGTCCTTACTGAATTGATCACTCCTACGGTAATGCTATAGCAGCTTTTTCCCTGTTATTTTGCCTAGCATCGATGTAAATCCAGCACACCTCGTTATCCAAAATGGGTAGATGGGATGTCCTAAGGCCAGACAAGTATGAACACCCCATTCTTTCTATAATTTCCAAAGTGTTTTTAGATGTATTTGTATAACCACTGCAGAGATTTTCTCAAATAACTCTGTGAGAATTTACTTAGACCTGCTAATTCCAGAGTGTCCGTGGAAAGATGATTCTGAAGACAGCATAATTCTACATCTTTTGACTCCTGAAAGAGAAAAACAGGGATTTTAATTATACCATGAGGTCAGGGGAGCACTGGAAAGGGCCACCAGCACAGTGGGACACACACAGCTGTTGGATGAAACTGCTCACATAGGCTCTATGTAGCTGACAGACTGAAAATTAAGTCCTCAGCCCCAAAATGCTGACCTTATGAAGCCTGTAAGACAATTCAGACAAACATTATGCACCTAGGTCTGCACCACTAACAGGATGACACGACAAGGCTTGGGCACAAAGTCTTCAAAAGCTATAGGCAGGACACTGCCAGAGCATGTGCTTCCTTTCCTACATGCATTATGAACTTTTTACATGAGGATGTCTAGTATGCTACACAATACTAAGACCTCAGGGTAGCTCTTAAGAGTTTCTTCTTTTTTGTTTCAGAGAAGATGGAAATGGTGCTTTTACACTTGCCCTTCATCCATGGCATAGCAGGAAAGTACCTTACCTATTGGATAGAATAGGGATAATAGAGTTATCTACACCCATTGCCCAATATGACTTAGCCTTTGGTCTCAATCATAATGAAAAATAGGTTTAAATTTTTCTTTAAAACAAAGAAGCTCAGCCTATTTCTCTCAACCATCATCTTTCCACAATCTTTTCAACTTTATCAAAACACCCACACAATTATGCTTCAGACTGGTTTATTTCTTAATATTTTTTCAGCCTCTTTAAGCTACTTTTCTGGATCAATGCCAGTACTAGCTGTCTTTCTAAGGAAATGAATTTAAGGCATATCACATCTTGTCCTCCTGCTTTTATTTCTCTGTCCTGCTTTTCAGAAATATATATTTGTCTGTGGCTGTTTTGAGATCTCAGTGCTCTCTTCATTTAAATCTAGCTATTGTTCATCTTTCACTGGTTTTGTAACTGTAGCTGTTCCTGCAACAGCCTTTAAGAGTTAATCAAATAAGAATAGCCATTTATAATAGCAAAATTCTCATTGAACATTATCCTAGTAGCCTCAGCCTAAAACTTTAGGCTGGACTCAGCCTAAAATCATGTTTTATGTAGTTGAAATATTATTAATGAAACAAGAAAGAATGAAAATTGAATAGCTGAATTGGGAAATGGCTGGATCCACTTTCAGCATGAAAAGCAAAGAAAATCAAGATCTTGCCTGCTGTTGCTCTGGCTGGCTGGCTGTGTAAGATGGCTCTAATAGTGGCAAACATTTGTCCCAAGACCACTCTGGAGCTGGCTGGCCAACTTTTCTCCCAGAAGAAGCCTCAGATGGAAGATACCTGGTTCTCTGACTTGAGGAAGCTACTGTGCTTTATCCTCACCTTTCATGAAGGGGCAGAGCAGAGAGCAGCTCGAGACCTGCATTAGTCCCAGTCCAGTTGCTGCTCTGGGCACCTCTCATGCACAGCTCTTGCTCCTTCACTCTACAGCTGTTGTTGTAGTGCAACACATTTTCAGCAGCATCAGATACTGCTCCTGCTACATCACAGTAAAGACTGAGCCAAGATATGTAATTATTGATTTATATGTAGGATACCACTATGAGCAGGAAAACAAATGATTCAGTCCCTCTGCCAGCATTGGTCTTACTAAAATTGTTGCATGAGTTAATTTTTTACCTCCATCCTCTCAGAGATAACCAGGTCCTTTCCTAGTCCAAAAAAGAGGATATAATTTTTCTAGCTGGAAAAAAAATCAACTTCAGTCTGTAATTGAAATTTGAGGGGAGAAAGGGGGGAAAAAGGAATTACACAAAAGGACAAAACATTTTCCCCTTTTTATTTAATGTCTCAGACCCAGATAGGTCTCATTTCCCTGTCATTTACTCATACAATAATTTCACAGGAACTGGATTTTGTGGTGGAAAGACTATTTGTGAGGAACAGGGAAAGGAAGCTTGCCTGTGTTTATAGAAATTATCCTCAATCTTTATTTTTCCAAGGGAGGAAGAGCCTATTAGAGACCTGTTTGCTCTACCTATGAGAAAGATGCAGAAAGGGCCATACCTGGCTGCTCTTCTAGACACTGTTGTGCTACCAGGGACTCACCTGCCTGTGCTGTTTTTAGCTTCTGCTATAAATAGACCTAGCCTCTCAAAGGCACATCCATTCTCCTCAGCACCATCCACTCATTTACTAAAAGCAAACCTCCTAAAAATCCTGCTCCTCAAAAGGCAAGCCAGTGCTCCAGAAGATAATTCAGCTTCAGCATTTATGGACAGCAAAGGGTCCTTGAGCAGCAAGGGGATGTTTAACTGCCATCTAATCCTGCCTGCCGTAAGCTTCCAATCTCCTTCCTGATGGATGTGCTTTGCGCTTCAGGGAAGGGCCTGAAGGAAACCTGGAATGAAAATTCCCAGTTGACACTTCCTTTCTTTACATCTTTCCCCCTTAGGTTTTAGAAATAACAGGCTACACATATATTTCCACATAGGTTAATATGGTAAGGAATCACCTATATTTGATTCTGTCTCAGTGTTTGATGCAGCTGGTTTTTAAGCTTTAGCTTTGTTAACCACACAGGTCTTCTGTTAAGTTTCCTTCAAGGCAGAAATAGCATAACAGTAATATTGTGTACAGTTCAGTACAGGAAACTGTACCAAAAAGTAAAACCCTCTAATTTTAATTCAGTCTCCCTTGGGTTGAGACTAAGAATGAGAAGTTTGAGCTGAAGTGCATCGTTCAAAGTTACAAGAAAGTGAAAACAATTGTATGAATGATTGCATAGCTGATTATTTTTTTAGCACAGCCTAAAACATAAACATCTTGCACATTAGTGAGCACTTAGTACCAAAAAGTACCAGTTAAGAGCAACAACCTAGCCAGCCTATCCTTTGAAACAGAGCAAAAGCCCCAGGGACATTAAGCACTGTAAAGCCCTGAAGCTCTGTCAGTAGAGGAGCAGTAAATCATTTGTTCTTCTCCAGATACATCTAGGCCTTATCCCACCTGAACTTCAAAGATGTTTTCAACACTGTGATTTCACCACTTACAATTCCAGTGGCTGAGCAATCCTGGAGTAAACATGCCAAAGGGCTTTCTGTGTGAATCTTGTGTGATCGCCCAGCCTCAGATATGCCAGGTGAATCACATTAAAAAGACTTGAAAATGTGTCCTTTGAGCCATGGGATCTCCTCCATATCCGTAAAGTCCAAAAGCACCTCACAGTCAGGTTTTTTCCTAAGCAAGTGCAGTTGAACCCAGAGTATATGGGAACTCACTTCCATGACCTCTGAAGCATGGGTATGGGACGACCTTCTGTGGAGACAGACTCCCCATTTCAACCAGCGTTTCTTGCCCCTCTCCATACTTCCTTTAGCCTTGACTCCCTTTCTGCCTGCTTTGCCTGACAGTTCATTCTGCAGGTCCTTGCACAGGAGCCGTGGTCCCTTCTGCCTCACTGCCACAAGGACCAGTGCAATCAAAACTCAGCAGCTGGGGAGGAGGTAAGCAGGCTGCTGCTCACAGACATGACTTTCTCATAGGTATATAACAAGCAATAGTCCCATGTTGAAGGACAGGCAAGTTAAAAATAATTCCATCACGGGGATATTACTTCATACTCATAGTGGTGTTCTCCATTTTCACAGTCACATAGCACAATATTAAAATATATCAAGATCTGTACAGTGGTCAAAAATGTTTCAGACACCTTTGCCCTCCCTTGCCATAAAGGGTGGGAGGAAACCTAGACACTGGTATAATCAGTCTATATAGGTACAGTAAACCATGAAGTACAGGTACAGCTGCTGGCCTAAGGAAGTTACTCTGAAATGGCTTAAAATGAGATTTGTCAGGGTTTGGGGCCAGCTCTTGCCTTTGTTCAGAAAGATTAAGTGAATTATCTCTCTGAAAGAAACATAAACTATTCCTTTTATACATGCATTCAAGAACCTATTTTTTGCCTACTTCACAAGAGCTGCCTGTGTATTTGAGCTTTCCAATATCTTGCCCTTGAATGAGCCATAATTTATAAAAATTCAGATTGGCGTCAGATTGGTGTCATGTCAGATTGATGCTGGACAAGAAAGGGAACAGGCTCCTGGGAACCAAGGGCTGCAACCCTGAGAGCTGAAAGTATTTGGCTGATGGTTTGAAACAGATGGCTTACCTTAAACATTAGATTTCCTTCCCTAAGTGTATAGAAAATTATTTAAGGCATTAGAACAAGGTGTTAAATATAGCATTTATGCTCTCCTCTCCTATTTAAGAACCATCATTCCCTCCAAAATGGTGGCCCACTGCCCAAGAATTTAGCATAGGACTCCTCTTCAGTGCAAGTTTAGGATTTACTAGCCCATCCTCCTATTTCCCTTGTGAGAGAGCTCCACATTGTGGGAGGAATGTGCACAGGAGCAAAAAAAAGGGATGCTGAGAAGAGAAAGCATTACCCAAAATTTACTCTGCTATTTCACTACTCAGTTTCTCAAGGCAAGCATGTCAGACAAACAGCCTAACCTTTCTTTCTTTTCAAAGGCGATAGACTTATGATAACAACATTGTTTCATCCTAGTCTTCCCAAGCATTTTAGATGAGGCACAGAAATGAGGAAACAGAGAGCCATCCAAGTTCAACCAACTATTTAAATACAGACCCAGCTAAGCTGATGGTAAGTTTAGATGTCTTGGAACTATAGGCACAGATCAGCATCCAGAAGCAGCTAAATCTGAAGCTAGTAAATGTGTTCATCTTGCTGAAGCAATTATTTACTCAGAAAGTGCATGTACGAGAACTTTCTATGCTGTCATTTCATACCTGCTTAGTTTCCCAATCCCTTTTAGACTTAAAATCTAAATGGCATGCTTACCTCTATTATTTTAAAGAAAAGTTAATAAAGGAGGCACTGCCTATTAGTTATCTAAAATGCAGGATATGAGAATCAGAATGCCATGACCTTTAAAAATGAAGTTGCTCAGTACCATAACATTTCATGCATATGCCATGATTGGGTGACATTTTGTTGTGCCAATTTTGTACCTGGCAAAAACTTCAATTAAAAAAAAATTCTTCCACCCTGATAGTGACAGTGATCACTCTATTCTCTGTAACAATTTTTTCTCATGAGGACGAATTCTGCCCCCACTGGGTGGCATGCAATTTTTAATGTCAGAATCACCCCCTCTCACTGCCGTTGCTGACCAACACATTTTCTTGCTGGTTTTGAGTCTTGTTTCTTTGCAGTTGCCAATCTAATAACCTTTTTCCTGCTCATACTATTTTCCTTCCTTTACCATTATCAAGCCAGCCATCATCTTTTTCACTACCCTTTAGCCTTCCATGTTTATTCTCCCTCGAAATTTAGCAAGCTTTCTCCCTCATCCCACTCTAACAACTGCAGTTTGGGTCTATCTCCTTGTCGCTTCATTGCATATTTAGATGCTGAAAAACAGATGCTGAGGCAGCATCTTACAAATAAGATGAAGTTTTAACTACAGAAAACACTTGTTCAAGTAAGGTTTGCCTCTTGGGCTGCTTAAACCAGAAATTCAATATAGTGTTTTCTCCCTCTTAAAGGATGAGAGCTTTAAAGCTACTCACAGATCAGTTGACTTTCACAGCTGTTCAGTAGCCTAGTACTGTAGAGTAGCAGTAAACTACACAGCAATAGAGACCCTATATTTCCCGTCCTGGGCAATGGAGTGGTAGATTTTCCACCAACACAGTGGCCTTTCTCACCCCTTCTTTCTATCTGCATCCTGTCTCTGGGATGAGGAGTGAAATTGGGTGACACCTGCTTTTGTGGACTCCTCCTCTTGGAAGTCAGTAAGGTAGGACATGGCAGAGATCCTGCAGGGGTCCGTGTATGGTCCTTTCGGGTGCAGCAATCACCACTGCTGAGCAACTGGTATCTGTTGAATGGGACCCTGGGCAGGCAGGAAAGATTAGCTGCATCTGACTAGTAAATTCCTGTATCCTGAGGTTTTGCACCAGGAGATGCCAGTCCATGATGATACCAGTAAGAAAGCCACTCTAACTCTGTAAAGTGTCATATAAAATCTAACACTGTAATAAAGAGAGAATAGTATAGATAATCTTATGTCACTATAGATGCCAAAAATGCTGTCATACAGCATCAAGCAGGCCTCTGATCCACACACAGCACATTGTGCAGTTCCTGTTCATAGAAAAGATTACACCATTTTGATCGTTCAATCTGTATAAATAACTGTATTCACTGTTTCTACTGTCAAACAGAAAGAATGCTCACATGAGAAGTTCTTGGTACATTGCTAGATTAGAGCAAGGACAAACAGGTGGTGCAATCACCAGCACTGAGTGGGAGTTGTTGCAGGGAGTTGGCCGAGGTGGTCCAGCAGCCAGGGAATATGTGCCACACAGCACAAGCCTGAAGGCCAACCTGTACATGCAGCAAGGCACAGACCTGGTCCTATTCAGATTCACTGTTCTGTGGATCTGTTCATTGTACAGTGGTCTGCTGGTTAGTAACAGTACACCTGGGCCAACTCCAGAAGGAGGGTTCAAGGAGCTGGGGGACAAAGACATCTTTGGGTGCAGGGAATGTAAAGGAAACCTGGCAGGCTGCACTCTGTCTGCCTCTGCATGCTCACCACAGCTTCCTGCAGGCTTTGGAGGTCAGCCAGGAGCAGTAGGGGGAAACATGGGGCAAGCCTGGGAGCCAGGGGATAAGCTGTTGGGGACAGGCAGCCTGGGGAGCAGGCTCCATGGCACTCCAGGCTCTGGAAGACCTGCACTAACTGCCAGGGAGCAGCAGAGCTACTCTGTAAGGGAAGGCAAGCCAGGAGCTGAGGGTGACCACAGTGCAGGCAGTGCCTTCTCCAACAGGGCACAGTCCCTGAGCTGGGCAAGCAGGGCACAGTGGTGACAGGCAAAGGCAAGGTGACAAATCAGGTCTCAGTCCTGGAGATACAAACAATTCAGGCATGTCAGGGAGCTGGCTGGGAGCGCACACTACTATGACATAGCTCATACATGGGCCCAAGCTATCAGGGGAGCTCCTGCATCAAAGCGCAGAGAGTATGGGTGGAGGTCCCAGTCAGGGCAGGTCAGGGCAAGCCATAGCTGCAGGGGCCCTCATGGCCCTGACAGCAGTACAGGACAGTCCAGCCATCCCACACAGTATCCAGCTGTTGAAGAAGATGACAGTCCCATCCATCTGGACCCCTAAGTCATCTGACATCTTTCAACTTCTCCAAGAAGGAGAAGATCTCTGTCTCATAGTAGTCTCTTTCCTGACTCCTACCCTTCTTGTACAGGTTCAGTGATTCGTAGGTTTATGATGCAATATTGCTATATCAGCATATACTTTCACTATAGGGCCAAATTAAAATTGCATGGGAAGGCTAAATTTGGGCATTTCTTGTCTGAAACACCATTTTAAACATAATTTATTTTTAACCCACATGGGCCAACTGAACTGTCCAGACTTTCAAACTATCTGACTATAAAAATACACACTATAGTTAAGTTGCTGATTCATTTTGTAAGTATTTCTTATACTAAAGAAAAATAGTTTCACAGCAAGGACTTTGTTTATTTAATTCTGGCATATAGGTATGGGGCCAAAGATAATGATTACTGTTGCATAAAGTTCAATAATCTTTCTTGATCTCCCATTTCCTCTACATTTCACTGTAGGAAAACTATTGCAGCAATATTTAACTTAATACTAATTAAGTCTGACCAGAAAGGAGACAGAAAGCACAAAGTTTGACCCTTTCAAAAACATTAGTCATTGGAACACAGGTAAGCAACCAAAAATACTTAGAAGAGTAGAATGGAAGAAGAGTTAGAAGTTTGCAAAAAAATCTTAGAACAAAAATCCACTAGAAAAACAGCAGGGAGGTAGCTCTAAAAGCTCAGACAAGCAGAGGGACTGTGTCAAAGTTGGAGTAACAAGAGAAGACCAGCAGCCAAAATTACACTTTTTCCAGCTGTTAGGTTTTGTATGAATGATACAGATTGTAGTGCTTGTCAGATGATGGCAGAAGATAGACCTAAGGCTCCCTCTGTTGGAAGGAGCACCTCCGAGCACCACCCCAAAGGGCAGTGGGAGCCTAACAATAACAGGGCACTGCAATATTTACACCTAAGTTACTGCTGGGCAAGTCTGTCAGGCTGGACAACTGCCAGAAGGAGACAGAGAAAGTGGGGGGATGATACCTGTAATTTCTTCAGAGTGAACATCTGTTCTCACAGGTTCCCTAGCTTTTTCCCTGGGAGCCAGACAGGTACTAGCACAACTTGGCCCCTCTAGAGATATTTCCTGTGACAAAGGAGAACCCCTGTCACATATGTGCACAGTGGCATTTGGGAATGCAAATGTTGTCATGCTATTTCAGAATGCGGAGAAGTGCCACTTCCTCCTCTGCAGTGTGGGAGAAGATGCACCGAGCCAGCAGTCCTCAGATTGCTTTTCTACATCCCCCTCACCATAAGTACATTCTGGATTTTGGATGCTCTTCCCACGTAAGAGTTGCTTTTAGTTTGGATGGATGCAGGGTGAGTGCTGGCTGGAGTGCAGCAGGGAAGATGGCAAGCAGAGGGCAGAGAGAGGACTCAGGAGAAGGCTGTCACTGCTGCAAGCCACAGAGCCAAACCAGTACCCCTGAGCAGGACAGAGAGACAATAGAAGAAGAAGACTTTTCCCTACAGGTCTCAAATTCCACAGATTGCCTCAGTCACGCTTTTTGGTGCCGCCTGTCTCCTCACCCAGAGAGAACCTTTAAAGCACTCTGCTCCCAGGCCATTTTCTTGTGTTTCTCCCTTACCTGCTCTTTCAGCAGCTCTCCAGGGAGAGGCCATCTTCCCTCATGAGGAGATGTATTCCCCCAGATCCCTAATGGAACATCCATTATCAGTTTGAGAATAGCTGTGCTAAAATGCCATGTCCTCTGCAAAGATCATAAACAGTACCCCACAGCCCAGCACCCAATTAATTAATTAAGATGTGTGGCTTTACTGAAGAAAATTGTTGTCAGGCAGTGAGAAAACCAGGCGAGATAAGAAAAGCACACATAAAAGAAAACAAAATACATGCCAAAAAAACAAAAAAAAGAAGTGAAAGTGTTGACTCATTCGTTATTAACTCAAGGCCTCACAAGAACAGTGCTGATATAAAAGTTAGAAAACTGAGGAAAAAACCTCAGAAGGCAGGTAGAAGACAACAGCTCATCAAGACAGAGGATTATCCCGCTCCAAGGAGCAACAAAGACTGATGTTTTCCCACATGACTGACAGTGGTGTGGCCAAGAAGAACATGTTGCCCTGGGGTGCTGAGGCTCGCATGCCAGACATGTTAGGCCTATTTGTCCCCACGGGTTAGACCTAGCTCCCTTCTGTGCACATTCGCCAAGGAATAATTGCTGGGTACTCAAAAACCTGTATACTCCTGCTTGCAATCCTCTATGCATGGAAAAAGATGCCCAAACATTAGTGAACCAGTGGAAAAGAAGACTCACGGTCCAGATGCTCAGGTGGCACTTAAGTCTGCCACTTTCTTCTCACCACACTGCTGTCAGTAGGTCCACTTGCCCGAACTTACATACTGAGAAGATCTCAGTTCTGAATCTCAGAGCCTAACTGTAATGCATTCATTTCGCTGTTCAGATCAGCAAGTGTTTGCATGTATCTGCTTTAAGCACTTCTGCAAATTTGCAGGCTATTTTCTTACTTGATGGAAGAAAAATTCCATCCACTTTATCTCAGCACCTAAGCATAGGGGTCATTTCCTCAAGCCGCTGTGTGGTGGTAGCCCACCTTCTAGCAGCAAGGCAAGCCGCGGCTTTGATTCTGCTACCATTGTTTGTCTCATTTAGATCATTTGATAACCTTTTGCCTTTTGAGGAAAGGGAACACTAACAGCCATGGTTGACAGCCTTCCCTGCTCTAACCTGGCAGATGTTTCTGCATCTCTCATTGTCCCTGAGACTGGAGTGGGGCAGAAGATGCTAAGGGAAGTGGGGTGGGGGGAAGGGGAGAACAAAACAAATAAACAGACAAAACCATGATTTACTTAAGGTCCCAAAGAAGGTAGTCTCCCGAACATTAATTTTGGGGGTTGGCAAAAGTGAAGTCAGCCAAACAGAGTCCAGAAGAAACATTAAGGTAGAGAATTATTCTGTTTCAGCTACTGTCTAAATCACAGACAGGAAGGAGCTTCAGGCACTCCTGCTGTTCTGTTGCTGAAGTAGCAATTATCTTATCTCCCTTTCACAGTGCTATTATGCAGGCAGTCTCATTTGAAGGAAAGATGTCCTGAAATAAAAGATTTAAAAATACTCTTTTGTTCACAGGTTCCTTTTAAAAAGTGTTGTTTTGTTCTGTTTCCTTTTTTAAGAGACATTTATTTGACAAAGGAGCCTCATAATTTCATTGAATTTAAGATTAGATCATTAAACCTGAGACACTATTATTTGTTACAGTCATCCATGATTCTCTACCACAAGATCTCATTTCAGCAGTGGTTATCATTAAAATAATAATTAAAATACTCTTAATCAGTAAAACTAGAGCCAGTATGATGTACATCAAAGACCACTTTATCTATCTGCAGTCTATACATAGGAAGACTTACCCTGAAGGTTGATGCTACCTGCAATATTTGCTGGACATCTCACATAGCTGGTAAGCATTTCCATGCACTTCAAAATTAGTGATAGCTAAGCCGAGGGGTTCCTATTCTCCAAGCTCATTCTAACAGTTTAGCATCTGACACCTTTTATGCTGTCAGGGTGCCAGTAATCACAATCTCCATGTATCCTGGATAAATATAACACAGTGACAACTTTCAGTAGAACTGTGAGAGGGGCCAAACCCTTTGGAGTAAGCATTTGAGGTTCCTCAAATGAATCCTTAAGACAGATGTATGTCAAAGAGACCCTCAAATACAAAAGTAGAATAGCTGGCATAAGAAGAAACTCAGTAATTCAGTTGTCCCACATCCCTTGTAACTCATCTGCTAAGGACAAGAAACGTGACTTACAACTTCACCTAAACTAGTCAGCATTCCTGTCAGCTGCTTTGTGTGAACTCAAACCAAACTCAACTCAAACATTTGCACAAAGATTAAAACCCCATTTGTTGGGATCCATGTTGGGATCCATGATGTGCAACAAAGCATTAATATTGACCTATCACATAACAGATCCTTTAGCAACAATGAAAAATGACTTTTCAGCATAGACATTGACAGGATTTAGAGAAGAAAATAAATTTTCCTAGAAGGTGACAATACCATTCTGACATTGCCTAAGATCTTAATGTCACATTTGATACAAATATAGCCTGGTCTTATTAAAAGGTGCAGATCAGCATGCGCAATGATTGTGGCACAACACTGAACATCTGCTAAGCACAGTGAGATTAACCTCATGCCAAATGTTTTCTTTCCTGCATAGGTCAATAACTACAACAGCTGCCTTTCATTACAACGCTTAAACGGGCTGTTTCAAATATTAAACTCTGTTTTAAATATTAAATACTGTCCTGGTTTTTGCTGGGATAGAATTATTTGTCTTCCACGTAGCAGGTATAGTGTTGTGTTTTGAATTTAGTATGAAAATAATGCTGATAACACAAGTTTTTTAGTTCTTGCCAAGTAGTATTGATACTCAGTCAAGGAATTTTCAGCTTCTCATGCACTGACAGTAAGAAGGCTGGAGTAGCACAAGAAGTTGTGTGGGGATACAGCTGGGACAGCTGCCCTAAACTGGCCAAAAGGATATGCCATACCATAGGGCAACATGCTCAGCATATAAACTGCTGGGAAAAGCTCGCTCAGGATCACTGCTTGGGAAGTGACTGGGCATCAGCCAGCAAGGGGTGAGCAATTGCATTGTGCAACACCTCTTCTAGGTATTATTATCATGATCATCATCATTTTCTTTCTTTTCTGTCCCATTAAACTGTCTTTATCTCAACCCACGGGTTTTCTCATTTTTCCTCTTCTGATTCTCTTTCCCACCTCAGCTATGTGGTTCTTAGTTGCTGGATGGAGTTAAACCACAACGAATATCAAACATTGAAGTAGCTGTGTCTGCAGCTGCCTTGATCTGTAGCAGATCATAGAAAGCTTCCTTCCATCATGCACTGTCTGGTAGACTCCCTAGAAACAGTTTGCATCAGCCTATCATCATTTCTTTAGCTAGAACTCCGTTTAAGGCCATTAGCTGGGAATCCCAGAATCTCAGCATTGTTCTTCCAGAGCAGACAGACTGCTTCTTTGTGCTCTCAGATGCAGTGGTGAGTGAGATTACAGATGTAGCAGTGCTTCTGGGAAGGTACATATTTAGTAGATAGAATATATTACTATGGTGACATACTGTAAATGCCTAGAACTGAATAACTGGGTCCCAGGAGCACAGTGGCTTTACAAATGCATGGTCAGTTGAAAGTGAAGATTCAAGAGGAAAGTAGTTAAATAGGGGCCATTTTCATGGTATCCTACTGTCTGGTTTGAAGAAAAAAGTTTCCAGTTCAGATATATTGCAAAGTATTTTCAGTTTTCCAACAATACTGAACATTGAAACCCATTCAAAAGCACCCACATAAAAATAAAATGTATCAGGACAATCCAGCTTTGGAGTACAGAAAAGGTACAAAGGTTCTCAAGGGTACAAAGATTGATCTCTGAGCAGGCAGACGACTTCAATATTCCAAGGCATTTGCTAGAAAATATGTTTTGCTGAAGAACAATGTAGTAGAAATAGTAGTAGAAATTCCATACATATATTGCTGGAACTACCCAGCAAGTCTGACGAGTGAGTTTACTTGATTAACAGGAGTGCCTCCAGCATTCCTCACTTGAGAGAATTTTAATTCTTCCAGACTCCAAGGTATACCCCAAAACGTAGCCTTCACTCATGGAATTCAGCAGCTGGCCAGCATAACAGGAAGAGATTTCCACCACAGGTGATTCAATTATTAGTACATATTATTTAGGTATGCAGCTTATGGAGCGAGGTAGCTCACCATGTCAAAGCTTATAATAACATACAGAGAACATCTGCAAGTCTGAAACACAGGCCTGAACTCCCTTTAGCTCAAACAAAAGATTAATATGTCTATTTAACAGACAAAGTACGGAAAAGGCGGGCAAATTCTTCACATGAAATATTGTAATAAAGCCAGGGAGGACTTTAAGATGATTGTGATAACCATGCCTTGGAAGCCCAGTTCTTAAGGTTCATGCTAAAATACTAGTGTGTGCTAGGCTTTTAGCACACCCCTAATACAGGAGGAAAAGGAGCTAGATATACATATACTGTAATCATCACATTAAGGTTATGTATTCAGCTTTTGGAAATAAGCATAGAAAAGTTGTCCTGGTCAGAGTTTGCAATTAATAGAGATGAACTATAGCATCTGCTACAAGATTAGCTGGAAAATCTCTGCTTTCTTCTATGTTCCCTAGTCATAGAGGATTCTAAAAGTTTTTGCAGAGCAAATGTTAGTAGACATTATGTTAATTAATGTGGATTCTCTGGAGCATGGTCATGCACACATATCAGAACTAGCTGTCTAACTTCTGCCTGCTGCATGAAAGACAGGTTCTCTCTGAAGAGATCTGTTTTCCTTGCGGAAACGCTGAAATGGTATGGTCTGCTAGAAGTAGTCTTGCCATATTTCTGTATCAATAACCTAAAATCAGTCTTGCACCACCTCTTCAGGGTGCTGAAGTTCTCCAAACCCCCAGAATCATGTGTGGCCACTGTCAGTTATTTTCCACAGGCAAAAGTAGCAGCAAGCCTCCATTACTCACTCAGACTAGAATTCTAGAATCACACATCACTTACAAGCTCCCTTGCATCAACCTTGGACCCTTTGAAAAATGAAACCACCCCTCACTTTTCCACTTAGGACTGCATTGAGTTGTGTTATTTGCAGCCTGTTGTCCTGTCCTTGAAGAGAGCTGGTGTATGCCAAGGGCTACCTTTCTTCTTGTAATCCATAGGACAAAGACAGCACAGAAGCTTGTGTGAGCTCAATATTGCAGATGGGGTATAAGGCAGCATTTCATTGTAGTTTTGGACAATCAAATTCAGACATCAAGGCTGAGCTGAATTTTTAGTTCCAGTTCCAGAGTAGCCAGTCTTGTGGCCATTGTCAACAGTGTAGTAGAACTCAGCACTACAATTTCATTTCACAAAGATCACTGCAGACTTTAAAAGGCCAAATATGGGCCCAAAGATTCAATGAAGTCCTTGTTAATAGAAATAGAAAGCCAAAAAGCTGACAGGACCGATCTTTGCAGAGCAGAATCTTCCAGCAGGCTTCCATTCATTCTCCCATCCATAGATATGGATGCCCACAGCAATAAAGGGCTGGACTACAAAAAAGGTTCAAGTTTGCTTCCTTGCCAAAGCAGGACCACCCATACCAGTGATGTCCCACTTATACCAAAGCCACTTTTAATACTCCAGACAACTGATCAAGACTTCCTAGAAAGGATTTTTAGGTCTGTTTCAGACCTAGGTTCAGTGGACATTACACAAGACTTCTAATAACTGCCCTTACTTTGGTCTTTGGTTCTCAAAAGCTGGAAAAGTGGGATTGCCACTGTCTTCTTGCTGTTTGCAGTCTCTGTTCCTACTGCTTCAGTTGCTGGCACAATGTATCTTTATAGTGCTTCTGCCAAGGAGATTTATTGCTATTGCTTCAGGGTCTGATAGAGATGTTGGTAAACTTCCACCCTGCTCTCCCAGCTATTTTATAAGGAGTTTCAGATTATCTTCTATGCTCAGTTACTGTATTTTCATTCTATGCCAGATACAGAATTATCTGATTTTCTTCTAGTCTTGATAAAACAGCCCAACAACTGCTTTAATTTTTTTTAAAAATCCTTTTTGTACATAAACCAAATAGTAACAGAGCAATCCAAGTCATTACAGAGGAAGCAATACATTGCTTTATATCAGGCGCAAGTATTTTTCTTCCCCCTAAAATCACGGAAAAAAACATCCTGATCAGAAAAGGTCCATTGCCCCTACAATAAAATGGTGTAACCTCTACCAACTTTGCTCACTTACTTCTGACACCAACTTACCTCAATCACTCATCCCTTCCTTTGGACAAGAGTCCTACAAAAGTCTATTAAATACTCCTCCTACCTCTTGGCTGACTCTAAACACCCATGCTAAAGGAGGAGAGCAGAGTTTTTTTGAGGAAATACTACAAAAATCTGAGCTTCCTCCTATGCAATTTGTGTGTTCATGAGACATCAGGCTGGTATGACATCAGTAACACTGAGCATGCAAGGTCCAAGCCAAACTAACCCAAAGTACATTATTTTGCAATACATGATGACACAGTTGGGGCAGGAGGAATGATACTACCACAATGAAGCTCAGTCTCAGAAGACTAGATGGACCTAAGGAGTTTATATGTGCTATACATGTAATAGTTTAAAAAATGTCATCTAATTTCCTTTCAATTAATGATGACAGCTGTTTTCATCGAGGTGCTTTCATGTCTTGGTCCAAATTGTTCGTGAACTTAATAATGCAGATAGTGGGTGAATTTAGGCTCTGTTTCTCAATACATTTGCAAATTTAGTATTTATCAGTGTTGTGCTTATTATTTTAGTCTATGACTAATCCTTAGGAACACTACACCTATTATATGGCAAGTTCAATAGCAACTAACTGAATAAGGCAGAATAGGCATATTTAGAACTACCTATCCAAATATATACTTTAGAAAGGCATATACAAGTAGATTTACAAGTAGGATATTAAAATGACATGACTGGAGTGAAATAAACTGTTTTCTTGGGATCTCTGGTACCTGTTTTTGTCTTGGTTCAACCACACCAGAGAGGGAGATTTTGAGTATAAGAACTGGCCAGGTTTGAGCTGTGTTTAGATAACTAGATGTGCCTGATAACTAGATGCAAAGGCTGTTAAATATATATAATTTTTCCACTGTGCAAGCATAAATTATTTCCTGTAATAAATTTTTCTGTACATGTTACCAGGCTGTATATAGATCAGAAATGGATATTTATAATTAGCTTGTATTTGTCTTCACCTCTTTGTTTCCAAGGGTTGCTATGGATAACTCTTCTTCCACCTCCTGTGTTCTCATTTTGCAGGTCTTGTGAGCCTCACAAGGATGAATCCTCTCTTCCATCACATTCAGTATTGATACAATGACCTGATCAAACAACCTAGGTGAAAATATGGGCACTACTGCAGTAAGTATTACATATCTTGCCATCAAACCTTAACGTAATCAAATCACAGCATTCCTGTGCCTCCTTAGGACAGCTGTCTCAAGCAGTGTAGGCAAACCAAGAAATATGCAGAAAAGAGAACTATTTCCAGGAGTTTGCCTCTTCTCTTAACTTGTATTTCCTGGGAATGCTGAAATATATGCCAAGAACCATGCCCTAATTGTTAAAAAATTACAAAAATGTCCACTTTCATTTATGTTAAGGCAGGATACCATAACTCATTTCCTTAGATCAATGTTGCCACAAGAATACATTATGGATTGATTTATTTCAACATATATTTGGCAATGGTAAGAACTGCAGTGAGATATCTGCTACAAAATACTTCTGCTGAGCAAGGAAGATGGCTTTCAGTTCAGCACTTCATCTTGAGAGACTAAGTTCACTCAGAGATCTGTGGTCCTGTGATGGCCCAGCTGTATTGCTACAGAAAGATCTCCAGCCCTTCTCTGTGATGGCAGGATGGCTTATGTTCTGCCCTTAAAGAACCTGGAAGATGCTGAATGATAGCTGAGAGATGACATTCATAAATCTGAGCATCTGACCTTGCCCTGTGCCATTAGAAAAGAGTGAACTTTTTCCTGGAAATAAATGTAGATTCTGGGATTTACTGCTGGAGTTTTTATGGATCCCACAATTTTCAGACAATATGCATAACTCCTGGCAGAGGCCAAGCTTTCACAGTGTGTAGCCGCTGATTGTCCAGCCTTGCTGATCGTCCAGCTCTGCAGTTCACATCGACCTGGCCGGTAGCAGGCTGGATGGAGCCGCAGCTCCAGGTCACGGTGGGGGCTGTAACGGCAGCCTTGACCCCCGCCTGGCCCTGCCTTCGCAACACCCCACGCTTTCGGGCGGACCCGGGAGCCGACAGGAATTTTTAAAACCCCACGGGAAGGCGAGAGCGGTGTAAAGCAGCGCTGCTCCCACACCAGAAACACTGGGCCGGCGGGACTCATCTGTCCTGCAGACCGCATCTCTCTGCACGTCTTCTCGCATCTCTGTCTTTCTGCATCCTCTTGCCCTGCTGTCATCCCCTCCTCCTTCCACATCCCTATGCACATCTCTCCACATCCCCCTGCACGTCGTCCCGCGCCCCCTGCTCGTGGACGCCCGCAGCTCCGAGCTTCTGCCCGGTGTCTCCGCACGGCGGGGACCCTCGACAGCAGCGGCACCGGTGCCGCCTCTCCCGGACAGAGCCGCGATGTCACCCCG
>VZRN01004865.1:429322-448090 GCA_013397935.1 Dasyornis broadbenti | reverse complement strand
TCCCCCCTCGCCCCGCAGCCCTCCCCCGCGCTGCGGCGGCGGCCGGCCCGGAGCGAAGGGCAGGAGGCGGGGGGGGGCTGCCGAGGGACCCGGCCCCATCCTCGGGGCAAGGCGGACGGGCACCCCCGCGTCCTGCCACAGCCTGTGTCGGGGGGTGGCCGTGTGGTATGGAGCTGGGGACGCCTTCCCAGTGTTTGGACCGGGGGAGCTGGCTTCAGTTTGTCACCTTAAGCGTGTTTGACAGCAGAGGTCCATGACTGGATCTTGGCGCAAGGGAGGTGCTAAACGAGGCGGCAGGTGGGGGTCAGTCAGGATGTATTAGCGGTGGAGAGCGGCGAGGGGTTGTTAACATGCGCATCAGCAACAGCCTCCCGATTTATGGTCAGCGCGCTGGTCTGTCACGCTACAATACAGCACTGGGGACCTGTGTGATGTATGCGCGCCTGTCCAGACGCAGGTTCCTTTTTTTCATGTACTTGTGGGACTTTACTACCAGTTTCTGTGGCTCATCTAGTTTCTTGCCATGAACAGCACCAGCACGTCTTGTCGCTTGTTTATTCCAGCTCTTCCACAGACACATACGATAAGTTGCATCAGTCACGTGGTGGTTTCCGCTTGCTGAGAAGAGAAAGATCAGTAACATGAAATAATTTATTTCTTATATTTTTCATATTGAAATCCCATGCCTCATTATTATTTCCTGAGGTGAACATATTTGGGAACCAACTGTGCTGTCTAGACAGTTTAGCCAAAACAAAGTTGTAAATTCACAAGTGTGAAGATCTTCTGTATTTTTAATTTATTTGTTTTTAGTATCATGCTTTTATGTAAGGGAAAGTTATAAACACAGGTCTCATGAGGCCTTTGAATTGTATTACTGTGGTCAATAGCCATTTGTTTTTGTAAGTGATGGTGTCTGTGTATGAGCATGTGTCTATAGGTTCTAGGAACTCTTTCTTCTGAAAAACACTTTCAGAGTGACCAGGATATGTAGGGTATTTTTTGTGTATACATTGCATGTATGTAAATATGTACATATATATACATACACAAATAATATACAAATAAATATTTGTACTTGAGATGGTTAATGTTAGAGCAGCAGTGCATTTCTAGTGCCTGCTGCATCTAGTGTGTTCAGGGTGAATGCAGTGGAGCAAAGCAAGCTTGGAACTATGTTACTGCCACCTGGCAGCCTGATCTAAAAAGTTTGTTTTGCTTTTTTTACAATGACCTTACAGTTAAGGGCATCAGACAAACTTCTGTTTCGCAAGCATAGTCTCCTTTCTCTCCAAGATGGTTGTAACCCATTTTTGTTGTCCACAGAGAGATCACATTTGCAATATAGATACAGTTTTTTTGTTGTTTTTTTTTTTTTTTTGTGGTAAGGGAAACAATGAGAAAACACAAGAGAAAGAAATAATTTTGCATCCCAAGGCAGGTGGAGGAAGTTTCCATTTTGAGTCTGCTTAGTCCTGAAGAGCTTTCAGTGGAGCACTGGGTTAAGTGAGTGATGGGTGTGTGCCTGCTTTCTCAGTGCTAGCAGCTGTAAAACTTCCTGTTTTGAAGTTATTACTTGTTTGTTCATCTTGCTGAGCATTTCATAGTACTTTCTATTGGCATGCTCAGTAAGGAGGCATCCAGGAAAATACTCCAGGTTTCTCTCCATTTCATGTTATGAAGCAGTGGGGCTCTGCCTTGAATTTAGCAGTTGGAGCTGTGAGTCTGAGATGGCCAGTGTCAGATGATGTCGTTTTTCCATTGTCTTCAGCAGGTGTTGTATAATTAACAAGGAGGCACTTCCAAGTCTCTTCTGTCTTCTCTACTGAATCAGTAATATAGTCTTGATGTAATTACCAATCCTTGTCTAGTTAGAAACAGCAGCGAGCGACAAATATTTTGCAAACTTACCTTACTTGAGTCAATATTTTCTATAATTTCTGCCCCCAGCAGTGCTTTTATTTTATATGCAGTAACAAAAGTCTGAAAAATTACTACGCCCACTCTAAAGCTGGCCATTTTCATTAGTCATTTTTCATCTCCTTTCAATTGTATAGTGTGATTTCCAAGCACTTAATACTTTATATGTCTCCAGAGTTAGTGATGACTGTGTTTTTCTTTTATTTGGGATTTCAGAGTAGGTACAATATTGCCTACTGCTTCAGTGGCTTTTGGGAGGTCATTTTTTCCAAATGAGTACAGAGCTGTATTGCTAGAAGGAGGAGCAAAACACAGGAGCATAACTTGATGGCAAGGTTGTGCTCAGAGAAGGCCATGCTTTAGTTTAGGAAGTGTTCATGAGCCTTGATGTTCTACAGAAGCAGAATTTGCGTGGTGCACAGGCTCCACCTGTGCACATCCCAAGGCAAGAGCTTATAATCTGACAGTGAAAATAATCATCCTCCAGTTTGGGTGGCACTAAGGTCAATACAGAGATTTTACTCCTCTCTGAAACGGGGCACTATGTCAGGAATTCAGAGGCTTCAGTTGTAGCTCTTTGCAATACTTAATTGCAGGAGGATCTGGCAACACTATGGTCCTGCCAAACCTGTGTGCCAAAACAATCTCTCTGCTAGAATTTTTCTGCTACAATTTCACTGAGGTTGTATTAGCAAAGTAACTGAGTGAAATCATGTTCTGTTTCCATAGCTTTCCAATTGTCTTAGAAGTGGTTCTAATTTGTACGTTTAAATGTCACCCTCAGAAGCATTTGGTGGCATTTTGGATGCTTTTCTACACTATACTGCATTAGTGTCACATAGGTACAAACTAGAAACCAGAAGTTCTGACTAACATGTTGCCTTAAGAAGGTGTTACTTGGAAATATAAGCCAAATCCAAAATTGTTCTTTTTTTTTCCTTTTTTTTTTAAATGTCACATTCAGTTGCCTTGAAGAATAGGGTTAAGATGAAGGTCCTTAGTAACTGAGACTGTTGTTTCATAGTTCAAATATTGCGATTTCATATTTTTCTAATACATTTTCCTATACTTCCAGGTACTTCGTACTTAACTGATATAGTATGGTGGTCTGGCACTATTGCAAGTAAGTATCTCAGAAGGTTTGATTTTTTTTTTTTTTTTAAGAGAACTTTGCTCAGATGGTGGTATGAGACGTCAGGAAATCTGGATTTTCATTTTGAATCTCACACTCACTTGTCATGAATTTCCTATCCCTAGAAATACCCCACTTTTAGTAAACTCTTACTCTGGCTAGCATGCCTGCTGGAGTTTGCAAAGGCAAAGAGCTGGGACAAACATAAGTCAGACATCTTTCCACATTTCCAAACCATTTGGTACTTGCAGCCCTTGGCAGCCACACACTGCTCTGACTCTGGGTCTCCTGCATGGTTTGTGTCTCTGCATTACACTGGCCAGCTCAGTTTTTAATAAAAGTCAAAGCTGAATTAAAAATTGTCGCTCTGCACAAAAGGGCTCATTGACCACGTTATGTTTTAGATCAGAAAGCATGTAACCAGACTCAGTTTTTAAAAAAGCCAACTCTTTTAGTTTCTAGTTCAACAGATTCAGTTTCAGTTTTGCTTTTAATCTGCAAGATAAATGTGAAGCCTTCTGTGGTGCTGATATGAGATCAGTGTAATTTTACCCTTAATATCTTTGTAAACTCTGCTCATACCAAGTTCATTCTCTGATGTGAATCTGGAGCATGGGGAGCAACTAGCTTTCTCCTTTTACACATCAGCCCTAGTTCTACCCACAAGCTTAGAATCATGCCCCTAATTTTAGACTCTAATTCAGCTTTTGTGAAGTATTTTGAAAAGTTCTGATGCCATTTCTGAGAAGTATATGAGTCCAGTTGTGCCCCTGTGTTTTGTGGCAGTAAGGTAAGTCTCTGATTTTTGTTTTTATTGTCTTAAAACTATGCAAAAGGAATGAAAACTGATAGATTCCATTGAAGGACAAAGTTCACAGCAAGTGTAGAAGCTGACAGAGCTTCAGAAGAAAGTCTTCGGCTAATTTAACCTGAGTTTAAGTAGTTCTTCGTCAGCTTCGTCCCCTGATTTGATCACTACTGCCTAAGTAGAATTAAATCTATTAATCAGTCACTGCTGGTTATCACTCATGAGGCTCCCACCTGCAATCTCTGAGCAGAAGGAGTTAAAATAAGGAAGATTTTATTACAGGACTTATCTTGGTGAATCAGAGAAAACGATTTCATGCTTAAAAGAGCTGACTGAATTGAAAGAAGGCGAAACAGCTGAAGGGAATGGTATCAGTTGGCTTTTTTCCAGTAGCTAGATGCAGGTATTTCAAAACAAAACCTCAGTAGCTTTACTGAGGAGCCAAGCAAGAAGAATTGCTTATGGATATTACAGACTCAGAATGGCAACACAGTCACAAACAGCAATAGCAAGGGCCAGGTAGGCACCTATGGGATGCAGAGAAAGGTGCTTTTTGGGGAAAGATATTACTTGGGGAATTAGCAATATCCTCAGTTATCTGGGTGAAATAATAACAGCTGACATCATTTTCTTAAGCAGAGAATTTGGAGTTTGGATGACTAACAAAACCCACATAAACTCTATCAACTTGTTCTCATGGTATTTGTTCAGATGGTGAATAAGTGTTTCTGTGTTGGCATGCTGACTCAGCATAATGCTGCCCAACCGTTTGGGGGCCCTGGGATCCACTGGATTACTGAAGACTTCAGAGGAAGGGCTGCAGATTCTGCTAAGGCACTTTTCCTTACTCTGTAGTCAAAAGAATGATTGCAGCATGTGTACAGGTATTTCAATGAGCATTAAACTAATTAATTGGCTAATTAATTAGTTTCAGTGCAGGTTTTGATAGCAGCATAGATACGGCTGGGTCTTATAGTGAAAACATCTGCATTAGTGTTTTATTGCAGATGAGGAATACATTTGTGAAGGGAATCTCCTGTTTGTCACCACAGATTGGGCATTATTTCACATTTCATGGCAGAGTTGGAGCTCCTGAGCTGGTCTTTAAAATGAAACTAGGTTGGAAGATGAATTCTGGGAACATACTTAATGCATGTGAGCTGCAAATAGACTTTAAGTTAGCGGGAGGAGGCTGAAGTTAGTCTGAAATAAACCCCCTGACATGCCTAAAATAGATATCTTTTGCTATACAGGTCTACTCCTGGTCTTGCTAATGGAGACATGCCAGTGTACATCGAGCTTTGTGTTGCAATAACTTAAAGGATACTGGTACTTGTTTATCAAATTTAAAGTTTGGTGTGACTTCAAGAACTGAAGTCATGGCTTGGCGTAAAGCATTGATGTTTCTGATGAGGAATTGATGTTCAGAGAGGACTTGGTAGGTTGGTAGCAAAGGTCCTCAGCACCAGGTATACGGTAAAAATTACTGAGATTTTTTTTTTTTTTTAATCGGTGTTAATTAGTCCTGATCTGTCATTTGTGGTGGTAAGGAACTGCTACTATTACTCCATGGTGATAAGGAAAACCTCCAGTAAGTTCAGTTGCCTTAAAATATGTTCCGTTTGACTGAAGCTTGAGAGACCTAATTTATGGATTGATGTTGGTGCCATCTGTTAAGAGTTCTTCCAACAGGAAGTTAAGACACCTGACCTCCAAAAAAAAGCAACCTTTTGTCAGAGTCATTTGGAATTGTATGTAATCCACAGAAATGCAGAGTGCCAGCTGTGCATGGTTGTCCATCCAAGATTTTCCCCAATGCCTTCAGATGCCTTGAAGATAATGTCAGAGTTGTCGCATATATCTCAAAACAGCCTGAGGCTGATAACTGAGTTACTCTGTTCCCAGGGGCAGGGAGACCACCAGTCTCTTGTGCCTTAGAAATGCTGCTAATCAGCTTCTCTGGCTCACTTCTGCATATAGAGAAAGCCTCAGTGAATTTAATTAGTATAATTTTGCCACACTCTGCAGTTTTGCAAGTTTGTTTGTCTCTTTCATATTTCCTGTAGGTTACACAGGTCTTCAGCTCTACTGATAATGTGAGCTAAATTGGTAAATTAATTAATGTTTGTACAGTGCTTTGCAGATGTAAAGAATAGAATGATGGTAACAACATTTGATAGTTGAGGGCAGTGCCAGCCTGAGCATAAAGACATCTTGGATTCTTGAAATGTTTTTAAATGCTGATAATGGCTTTTAACAGCAGCTGGAAATTTGAGCTGTATGTAATTTGTGCTCAATCTCAAGCTTCTTGCCAGTTACTGCAGACCCTGTAACTATGCAAGTATGTTGACCTATTATAAACTTGCCAGTGTTTGCAAAACCATCCAACTTTTATTTATTAACTGAAAACTTGAACTGTTATCACAGCTGTGATGTGCAGTAGTGTGGTGTATCTTGGAATTTGCTTTTATTGGAGGAAAGAAGAATAAGGTTGAGGCTGTTTGCTGTGGCTTCTCAGGCATGTTCTTTTTACAGTGGTCAGGAATGACTTTGGATGTTACATAGTGTTGTGAAAATTTGATGTAGTATATTGAAGAGTGCTTACGCATGTGCTTAGTATTTCATTAGAAGATTCCTCAGCACTGTCCTTATTTCCCACCCCCAATAGTAACACTGCTGTTAGGAACTATAATCAAGTACAGTTATTTTACGTGAATGCACATTCTAAAGATGAAACCATGTTTTATGGATTATATATACTTTTACCCCTCCTCATACAAATATTTGAGTGTAATACTGAGATACTTGAGTATACTCCATGAGTGTTTCTAATTCATAGTCTTATTTATATTTAACTAAGAGAGGTTACAAATGAGATTATTTATCCTGCCCACTTGGATACTCTTGTGTGGCAAATATAAATCCTATATAAAGAAATAGTAAAAAACTATACCAAAATTCCAGCCTTTTTGTGTAAGTGCAAAATTAACAGAACTAAGCAAATTGTAACATCTGTTTTCCAGTTAGGTCAGTCTTTCCCAAACAGTATTGGGCAAGTTTTGATTACTTATTTTTACAAAGGAGTTTAAGAACTTATTTCTGGTTCTCTTGACAGTGGCACTAGGTCAAATAGGGAATTTCTTGGCCTACACTGCAGTCCCAACTGTGCTAGTGACGCCCTTGGGAGCTCTTGGCGTTCCATTTGGGTAAGAGTTTGCTTTTCTTGTTCTTATCTGGATGTTGTTACTACTTAATAAAATCTCAGATGGACTCAGTGCTGACTGGAGGTCCACTGAGAAATGTCAGGCTTATGGCTGTTCATGATGTATTATAATGTCACTATTCCTGTTTTCCCCAGGAAAGCTGGACTGGGGGGAGGCAGTGGTAAAGAAGGGTTTTCCTGAGTACCTTCTGCTTTAGCTATCACTATGATTTGGGACAGATAAACATTTTTTTTTTTCCTCCTTTCAGTGTGGTTGTTCTGGACTATTTAGCCTATTCTCTTATTCACAGTTCCCTTACTATGTGGATCTTTCCTTTTGTCTCACAGTCTTTCTCTACCTCGCTATCCACAACCCCTGTATGTTTATTGATGCTGATTATCATTTCATTGGATTTGGCCCCTTTCCTGAAGCAAGGGAGTCCCTTTCATATGCATGCCCCCAGCTTCTTAAAAGTTACGTTTGTGGGAGGCACAGAAAAGGCTGTGAGTTTAAGGAGTTTAATATGCAATTAATGTTTTGTGAATAGGTGCACTGCTGTTGTGGAACTACTCCTGTGAAAAAGCACAACTCTTTAAAAACAAAGCTGTGCATGGCCTCGAGATTTTTCTGTTGCCTGCTGAATTGTGACTGCACTGGTTATCTGCTTAAGAGTGTAGTTGGCATTGCTTCATGTGTGCATTTAGTTCTATCACCATGAAGCACACTGGTGTTTCATGTACCACCTATTATTTTATCCTAGGCCACGTCTTTTTGCATACTTTGGTCAGCTACATGTCTAAGCTGAGCCCTGGGATCATTGTAACCAAAGGTCACTTTTATCTCATAACTGCTTAGCACCTGTAAAATGGGGCTTTGTGACAGCTCACCAATTTGGTAATGGGTAGAACCCTCGGGGGTCAGATGTCTGGACTGGGGGGTGTTCAGTTGTTTGGGGTTTTTTTTTTTTAGGGGGTGATACGATTTTGTTTTTTGGGGTGTTTTGGCTAGGAATTTTGTCGGGGTATGTGTCTTGTTTTGTTGTGTTGTTTTCTTTTCTTTTCCTGGGGTTAGATGTCAAGGATTGAGTAAAACTGCAAATGGATCAATCTTTCCTGAGATAAGTCAGAAAACAATTTTGAGAATTCATCAACATTTCATAGTATTCCTTTAAAAGGGAAATTCACATGTCACAGCATTGTTAGAACATTATTATCAGGATGTAGTCAAACTTTTATTTTTCTTCCTCTTTGTTAAAGGTCCATCTTAGCTTCTTACTTACTGAAAGAGAAACTGAACATTCTTGGCAAGCTGGGATGTTTGCTGAGCTGCGCTGGGTCTGTTGTTCTCATCATCCATTCCCCGAAGTCTGAGAGTGTAACAACTCAGGCTGAGCTTGAAGAAAAGCTTACAAATCCAGGTAGTTTGTTTTTTCATTAATTCATAATGATTTTCTGAGGTTGAACAAGAGCACGCTCGAGGAAGAGGCTTACCACTTCTACCAGGCAGGCAAATTGACTTTTGAAGAAATCATGATGTGATAGAGGTAAAGCAGTACAGGTTTTGTGTAAGAAAACTATGCCCTGCTCTACTTAGAACTTGTCATATTTATTGGGTCATGTGTGCAGAAAGGAAAACATGGAGACTTTTGAAAACATTATCCTGCACAGCAAGCTCTGAACAATGGCCAGTTGAACTTATAATTAGTTTTATAACATTATGAAAAAGTGTTTCTTGCTATTTAGAGATGAAAAGTATAAATCTAGGATCTCAGTTTAAGTTGATGTATACAAAATGAAAACCACTTTATTCTCTCCTTTAATTCCCCCTTGTTTTTAAATTAAAAGTTTATACTAAATACCAGTTGTGTTCCCAGATTTCTTTGCACAACAAAGGTATGTAGAAATAGGCTGTTGAGACATATGCTGAAATGCCTGTTCTTTCTCACCAGCTGCTGGGGGACACACACTGGTGCTAATATGTTCCAGGCCCAGATTTATTTTTCTTGCTTAAGAGATAAACTGCCAACTATTGTTTTGCTTGTATTTGTTTTAAGTGAGAGAAACTCAAACCTAATAACATCAGCTATTCAAAAAATCTGCAAACAAAGAAAAGAAAGCAAATACCTTGGTCTAAGTTCACCATTTAAATCTGAACAGAGTGAATTGGCTATATATTTCTTTAAAACTCTAAACCATGAAATGTTTTTCACTGATCTTACCTCTGTACTGATTGTGTATTGTAAACGATATGGCCTCATGTTTGTTCTAACTGCCCCTACTCATCTTGCTCACTTTAATGGGATCTAACTTTATGTTTAAGCTCTTTGCTGGATCCACACACTGTGCCTTAATGAACCATATATGAATGAGGTGTTATCCCTCTGTCTGTTCTAGGAGACTTTAGGGAGCATAGTCCTGACGGAAAAGAGAGTAAGATTTTAAAAAGCCATCTGCAATCCACTTCAAATGTGCAACAGGATGTAATTTTCTACCTGACTATTTGTTTTGCCCAAAGAACATGACAACATCATCAGTCATGGACGCCAGTATTTCTGGAAGCTTAGTGATTTGGATCTGTATTCAATAGCAAATCTTAATTGTGATGCATACCTGAAGTTCACTGCTGGAATATGATTTGCCTGCCAAAATCTTTAGAAGACCGAAAGTTCTCACCTTGCTATTTTCTTGTTTTCTTCTTGTTTTCCAGTTTTCGTGGGTTATCTCTGCATAGTGCTGCTAATGCTTCTCCTGCTTATCTTCTGGATAGCACCAGCTCATGGACCTACTAATATTATGGTTTACATCAGTATTTGTTCTCTGTTGGGCAGTTTCACTGTTCCCAGCACAAAAGGCATTGGGCTGGCTGCTCAAGATATCTTTCACAATAACCCATCAAGTCAAAGGGCTCTGTACCTCTGTCTGGTACTTCTGGCAGTGTTAGGATGTAGCATTATCATTCAGTTCAGATACATCAATAAGGCACTGGAGTGTTTTGACTCCTCTGTGTTTGGTGCCATCTACTACGTTGTGTTTACCACCCTAGTTCTGCTGGCTTCAGCCATCCTTTTCAGGGAATGGAGTAATGTAGGAGTCGTAGATTTTTTGGGAATGGCTTGTGGATTCACCACAGTGTCTATTGGAATTGTTCTTATACAAGTCTTCAAGGAATTCAACTTCAATATTGGAGATTTAAACAAACCTAACATGAAGACAGATTAAAATATTTTTGAGGGGAAACTGGATGGCTCAGGGAAGGATGCAGAGCTGTTCATTTCTAGGTCACTGTTTCAAATAGGATTCAGGTTGGTAACTGCCCTCTGACAATTTGGTAGCCTATGTGAAATAAGTTGGAGGCCTCCATCCAGTTTCGAAAGAACAGATGTCCATGTAACCCAGTCAACATAACAAATTATCTTAATTGGAACTACTGATTGAGTCATCATAGAGACTGATGTATTTCCTCACTGTAAAAGGTAAGGTAAAAGGTAGTCCATCAGAAAAGCTCTGTGAATATTCTGACAGACGCGTATTGTGTCTTTTGAGGTACCATTTCTGTGGGCAAAGGACATCAGTTTCTAATGCACTCAATCTGATACCTTTCATCATAAGTGATGTATATCTTAAAATAAGGGGGAAGAAAGTAAGTGGAACAATTTGTGAATCTCAGTATAGCAATGTCTTCACTATAAAGGCTGTGAATTCTCAGACAAATGTTGGTTGGATCATGGACTGCAGATTTGTTCTTTTTAGTGACTGTCTTGGCAACTTTGTCTGCCATGCGGTGAAGACACTGGGGAGTTTTAAATTGAATTCTTTATTCCAGAGGGTCCAGAGCAGTGGACCCTTAAATATCTTTCACTAATTATTTATCAGCTCATGGTAGTGTCCAGGTATGCATTTTTCTTTGTAACTTATACACGTTAAGACATACTGCATTAATCTGAGAGTTTTTAATTGGGAGTAGGTAGAAAGACTGTGAAGGATGTGGAAATAATGCACAGACTCATTGCCTACATGCTGGTTTATGTGTAAGCATCTCAGAACTGTTTCAGTGCCTTTGCAATCAAAAAATACTGCATAATTGCGAATGTATTTGTTTCAGATGGCCTATACCGGTTTAATAATTCAATTTCACTGTCTACAATATTGGACTATATTCAAATTCTAAACACATAAAGCATCTAGAAGGACCACATATTTCTGAAAGAATTTACAAACCTGAACTGAAACCCCTTGTTGCCTTGACAGCTTCTGAAAAACTCATAGTCCTAATGACAAAAAGAAGAATGTTGAAATCGTCCAGCATAAGGTTTTTTTTAGTTTAGTGACTAAATGCAGGAGACCATTTGTGAAACAGCTAATAAATAGAGACCACAAAAAAAGCATTTAAGAGAAGAGTATGAGATTTCTCATATCTCAAAAAAGATGGTCTGATGCTCTTGTAACAAGGGAAAAGGAGATTAAATACTGAAAAAACTAAAGCATTCAGAGAGCTGAGTTTTAGGTGACTGACAGGGACTTACATTCAGATCAGTAATTCATAGACCTGTGTGAACGGTTCACCTATAATCTTTTGACAAGTAGTACAGACAGCTTAAGCTATGATGGGGATAACTCCGAATAGTTCAGTTTAAACCATTTAGAGAATATTGATATGTTAAAGAATGAAATAGTTAATTTCAAGTTCTACTTATATTTGGTAGCTAAAACATCATGAGTCAAAAACTTGAAAGCTTGAAAAGCAATGAGTGTTTGTTCCTGTATAAGTACAAAAATGGAAGAGTACAGTGGAACTCATCATCTCTAGATCAGAATGCCTCCTGAGACAAACAGAAAATTCCAATGTGATTACAAGACAGTATTTGAGAAAATTCACGACACTTTATCAAGAAATCATGAATGTTGCTTTGTAGCTGCCTGACAGGAACATGGACGTTGGTTAGTGGGGAGTAATACTGTCTGCTCTCATGATGTTTTTTGTTGACCTGAATTGATGTTTTCTTAAAACTCAGCCTCCATTTTCATTTAAAATGGATGCTATAAGCCCTACTAATGGCAGCAATAAATGTGAAAGTGAATCCTAAAGATTTACTATTCTGAAGGGACTGTTCTGAGGGAGTAAGGGCTCTACTGTGTTATTTGCAAGCTTGTTTTATAACTCCATATTGCAGGGGAATGGCTGAGTTGGCAGAAATGTACGTTTTTATAGGCCAGCACACAGTAACTGGGTATCTTAATGAAATAGAATAGCAGTAGCAGAGAAAAGACCACCTTCATGGATTTTCAAATATTGTGCAAGATTTTTAGAAAGCTTGAGAATTGTAGATGAGGGTAATTAGGCTATGAAATCTGGTTAAAAGTAGCCTCTATTATTGATTGGAAGATGGTATCTTGGTTCTCAGCAAACAGTAATATTTTGTCATTAATTCCCTTTTTTTTTTTTTTTTTTTGATCCTGAAATTGCACGTAGGTTACGAGACCTGTACTAACCTCCTTTTTGCAACAATATGATCTGTTTTCTGAAGCAGCCAAGTTGTCTTTTCAAAATGCAGCTTTGGAGTTCATGACTTGTATGTTGGTTTTGTATTAGCATTTAATCTCTGAAGACTTCTGTGAAAATCTTTAGGTCAGAATGGAAATGATTGTGGTCTCATCTTATTCCTCCTTTGGCCATATTTGTTTGTCTTGGTTTGTTTTGAAATTAATTCTTAATTATTTATAAAGTGCCTGTCCTAGTATGTTAGATGCATATGCAAAATATTAGTAAATATTAGATTCAAAACAACTTGATTGCCCTGTCTAAACCTTGACATTTTCTGCACCACATGAAGTTTACTTGGTACATGCTCACTATGCAGAGGAAGACTAAAGTAGCAACCGTGTTCTGTGGTCCTCTGACCATCCTTACCACTGCTAAATGTCAGCATAGTTTTCTTCTCTGCTCGCCAGCTGCTCCTCATCTGTGATGAGCTTTCTAGAAATGTCTAGTTAACCTTGATGTTTAAAACAGAGATGTCAAAAGCCAGCACATAAGGTGAAAGAAATTCTCGTGGCCTTGCACATCAGTTGTATCTGCAGCCTTTTACTTCTTGAATGCTAAGTAATGGAAAGCTTTATTTTTGCTACTTTGTTCAGTGTTTAGCAGTGTTCTTTCAAGTTCTGCTGTACCTGGATCTGGTTCAGTTCTAACTTTAGAAATGTATTAGCATTTTCTGTTGTCACTGTTGATATGATTCTTTCCCCCTCCATCCCACACCCTCCTCTTTCTAGGTGTCCTACCTTTTTTAGTCTCGTTGCTTTTCTGACTTAAAAGGAGGCACTGCTGAAGTTGAATTTTAGCTGTTCCCCCTTTTTTTTTCCACACCTTTGACAAGTAAGCACTTTGATTAAGACAGATATCTGAGTTCCATCATCTCAGGGAGCAAATGTGCATAGTTGTCTCCTGAGCTCTGGCGTCCCTTCTGGGTTTGTCCTTTTCATGTTCTCTTTGTGTTATGTCCATTGATAGCTGCAAGCCAGATGAGTTCAGTTCTGATTCCAAAATAGAAGTGGGAGAGGCTACACATACAAAAAGTGGATTCATTACAGTGGTAGAATGCATTTGAATTACATTCAAATCCATATGAAAGGCACTTCACTCCATATATTTGTGTTCTGTTATACTTGTCAAACATATTTACTTGGTACTCACTTGAGGATAGCTCTTTGATCATTATCCCTTCAGTGTATGGAGGATTTGGCATTTGTCAGTCACAATCTCTATTAGGTGTCAAACACAAAAATCCCTCAAATGTTCAGTAGGAGAATAGAAACCTTTTTGATACAACCAAAAACCCACATTTGTTACACCTTAAATATTTCTGTAAAAAAGAAAAATATCTAAACAAGTTATCTGCTGTATTGACTTTCCAGGACTCTGTATGTGTAAATAGAGCCTATTTATTAGTGAGCTGCAAGTAACATTAATAAGAACTTGTCATATCACAGTTTGACAAGTGAGGCTTCCTATTAATAATAATAATTTATATTGGAACATAGTATTTTTCTGAAGTAACTAGCACTGAAAAATGAAAACACTGGATTAAGTTGTTGAAATAGTAGAAAGTAAGGTTTGGCTTTCATTTTATTTAAAAAAAATACAAGGTTTGTATTTTAAGAAATTTGGGGTTAATAAAAAGGGGGTGCTTTAAATGGGAAGTTGTTTGCACATTGTACCCCTCTCACATTCTTGTTCATAAATATAAGACTACAAGGATTCTACAGATCTCCCTTGGTTGTCTTGAGATGGTGTAACTGCTGAAGTTTTATTGTTAAATCAAGCATTATCAAATGTTTATCTATTACCTGTTATCTTTGTAATAATTCTTTGGTGCTATCCATGGGCTTACAGAAAGCAGAATTTTAGTGTGTACTGTCTTAGGCACCAGTGTTGTCAACAGTTATCATTACTAGTGCCCAATGTATCAGACTGCAGTGTTGAAATGTTACAGATTAAGAAATCTTTTTAAAAGCTGCAAATAGGTTTGGGATTTCTTTATTGTTTGTGGTTGTGTTGGGTCCTGATATGTCCACACCCCTCCCCAGACAGTGCTCTGTAGAGTGGAAAATATTACACAAAAGGGGTATTTTTAAGTTTTTTTTTTTTTTTTTTTTTCAACTGTGGAACTTCCTTCTTTTTTAATTTTTCCTATTTTTTTCCTGGAATGTAAAAAAGTAGTTTTAATGGAATATAGGGAAAAGGTAGTTGGCAACAAAAATACCATGTCAGGTTTGGTTGCTTCAATGCTCTTGCAATATAGTCACTAGAGATTACATAAAAATGGTTTATTTTATTAGCTTCCAGATAATGTATATATAGATTTGTTAATGGCTTACAAGTCAAGCTTACTCTCTTTGCTTTTTAAAAAAATAGTTATAGGCATGTTGTATTTGCCTTGTGTAAATTATAAAAGGCTATTTATTAAGTTTTCTGATAACTAATCTATTTGTTAACCTGTATTGTTTTAAAATAAATGATTTATTTCTAGCTCAATGCTTGTTTTGTGACATGTCTTTATCAATTGGGGCAAGGGGGAGAGCAAGTTTCCCACACACTTAGCTGCTTTACAGGCTAATCCCAATTCATAAGACCAAACTATTTCCATTACCCTGTCATAAAATAACAGCTTTGCTTTTAATCAAAATAGCAGGCTCTTCCATGGGTACAGATCAGTTAGCCCACAAAGGGCTCAGTTGTCCTATACCGGTATCTACCAGCAGGCTGTAGTCTTAATGTATTCATAGGACTGAAGTTAGCTCACAGGTAGAATGAAGAGTTCTCTGGCAGAAATGTTTGCTGCAGCTTGAGTCTCTTCAGACTGTGTCTTCAGAGTTCTGAAGTGCTCTGTTCCTGCACTGCTGTACATTGGTTACTTGCTAGAGCTTTTATTTGAAGATTTATTGCTCCACAGTTGGGTGTGCATCAAGTGGCAACAGCTTATAAGGAAGTCTGTGTCACCAGTGTAATCTACTGTCTGTCATAATAGCTCTCTGTAGAAAAAATCACTTCGAAAATTACAGTGATTGCCCATCTCATCCTTCATCTGACATTCCTAGCCACTCACACCAGGTACTGGCAAATACATAAATTGGAGTATGTGTATGTGTGGTAGATTTTGGTTGGTGGGGTGTTATTTAGTGGTGGGATTTAGGATTAAGAACTGTTTCATTCTGTGCATTTGTGCTTTAGGGGATGCATTGATATTACTGCCAGTCAAAACTGAAAGTTATCTTTAAACAAGGAAACTAGCTCCTCAACAATATTAAATGTATGCAGTGGAAGAGATGGGTATGGATTTTATACTGCAATTTTATTTTCAAAGGTATTGATGATATTAATGCAATGCACAAAGATAGACTAGAAAGGCTTTCACTTTTGCATGCAGCATCTCTGATTTTTAAGTAGGTAGGATAAGGAGTCTGTATGTTGTTAGCAAGAAGATTGAGCTATCTATTCTCATCTTGTGCATCTCAGGGGCTAGGTCTCTAAGGCAGCAGCATTGTGGGAAAGGCAAATGTGCCATTTACACCACTGGTATTGTTGAAAGTCTGGGACATAATCAATCCTAAGCATATTTATCTCAGCAACGCAGTTCATATGGGAAGAGTGTTAAAGACAAAAATCTCATTGTGTCAAAAGAAAAAAAAGTCCTGTTGATTTTTGTGAGGTTTGTTCTAGAAGTTTGTCTTAAGCAGAGTCCCTTAAGTTTCTTTGTACGTGACACTGCACATATTGTACAAGTAGACTCATAGACATGGTTTCTTTGTTCTGCTCAGCTGTCTTTGTGAAACACAGCAGGGAAGTGGTCACCAGAGACCCCGTTAAAGCTTCCTGAGGTTGTAGTGGTGTATTTTTGTTCTTTGCCCTTTTAGACTTTACAAGATGTTTGTACACATAGTAGAAACTAAAGCCTGAAAAATCCTGTTCATAGCCATGCAAAAGCACCTGCACTGACGTTTCTCATGAAGTTCCTTGGGCACAGGGACGGTTTGGCCAGCTGAGTTGCCTAATGAGAAAGGGTTAAATTAGGCAGGTTACCACCATTCTCATGCTTGGAGTTCTTGCCAGATACTCAGTAAACAGCCTGAAATACTGTGCTGTTGTAAATTACTCTGAGATAGTTTGAGTATTTTCCATTACTGAGCACAACCCTTGGCTTTGAAGTAAATATGTAATGTGCCAAATTTTGTGCCGAATTGATACTTTGTGTGAACAGATGTATGTATGTATGTTAAGCAGAACTAGCAGTTGAAGAAACACAAGGAAGGGGATTAACAGAACAACTGAAGTTCCACAGGGGTCTAAAATGCTTAGAGGAGACCAGTTAATATTTTTATTCATTATTGTTGTACCTTGGTTGAGAGATGTTTTTGAAGGGAGGAGAGCAGAGGTAGACAAGAGTGGAAAGGGAAGACTGAATTGACTTGCTTCCGACATCACTCAGGAATATGTATGCATACACGTTATCAGCATTTAGCATGATCACAGGCACATGAGTTTCTTTAGCTCCTTTAAACTTTGAACCTAGCTATCAGTACATAGATGCTTCTGTTCATATTGTACTGGTTTAGGTGGTACAAGTGTTAATTTTTAAGTCCATTTGAGAAACCATTTTCACCAGCTGTTGACTTTTTCAAAGACTTCACAGTTTTGTTATCTTGTAAAACACAGAAAAGCCAGTGTCCTACTGTGTCATTACTTAGGTAATGACTGTAAATTGCTTAGCAGCTTTTATATATTAAAATATATTTATATATACACACACACACATAAAACTATTTTGTCAGTACAGAGTTCATGTCAAGAATACTAGATTAGATTAGTTTTATAGTGGGGAATGGAATGTTGCCTCAGAGAATAAAACAGGCCTAAAATTTGTCAACATGCTTTGAGTGGTGTAGAAATTTAATTTTTGTGACGGAGTGTGGGACCATTTTTAATGAGATAGAGCACAGCAGGTAATGTGATGAGGAGTGGCTTTGTTACAGGTATCCTGTGAGGGAAAGCCAAGATTGGTTTTGTTTCCAGGTCATTCCAGGTTTAGCAAAAATGAAGCAGCTGCTTGTGCAGAATAGGATAATGTCTACACAAATCCTGAGAAGGCTAAAAAAGTAGGAACTGCTGTGACTAAGGGATGTGACAAAACTATCTTGTGTTTACAGAGGCAGAGCTGCATTTTCCGTCTGGAGCTACCACAGGTATTTTGGCAGTGTCGGTTGTTCAGACTTAATGTTACAAGGCAGCTGCGTAAAGCATACTCAGTCCTGATGAAGATATGGAAGGGCCCTCTGAGCCTGATGCTTGTTATGACTGTTTCAGATTCCTTGCTGTGTGCCGAGGACAAATATTTGTCTAACTGTATTTATCCACTTACTTAGTATGACATTAAAGCAGTTTGGGTTGTAAAGCACGTGCTGAGAGTGGGTGACCTGGATTCATTAACCATTCCCTTTACCTGGCCCAGTATAATGGCTCTCTCCCTTACTGCAAATCGCTTGCGTTTATTTCAGCCTGGAAAAGAGAAGGCTTCGGGGTGACCTAATGGCAGTCTTCCAGTACCTGAAGGGAACTTACAGGAAAGATAGGACAAGACTTTTCATGTAGTGACAGGGCAAGAGAGAATGTATCGAAGTGACAGAGGGTATGTTTTAGATTAGATATTGGGAAAAAATTCCATACTGTGAGGGTGATGAGGAGCTGGAACAGGTTGCCCAGAGAAGTTGTGGATATCCCATCCCTGGAAGTATTCAAGGCCAGGTTGGATGGGGCTTTGAGCGATCTGGTCTAGTCAAAGGTGTCCCTGTCCACGGCAGGGTGGGTAGAAACTAGATGATCTTCAAGGTCCCCTTCCGACCCAAACCATTCTGTGATTCTGCGATTTTCTGTGAGTGTAAAATCGCCGCGGCGCGGATGCTGGCCGGGGCGCCCGCCCGGGGCGGGAAGCGGGAATGCCTTGTCCCGGCTGCACGGCGGCCGCGGCGGGGTTAGCGGAGCGGAGCTTATGCGGGGTAAGGCACAGCTCTGTCCGGGACTCTGCCCCCATCCTGGGGAAGCCGCCAACCCGGGCAGGGAGGGCGGGGCTGCGGGAAGGGGAATGTGACCCGCGGCGGGCGGGGCTCGGGGCTGGGCCGCGCCCCTTCCGGCGGCCGCTGCCGGAACCGCGGAGG
>VZRN01004865.1:326919-420614 GCA_013397935.1 Dasyornis broadbenti | reverse complement strand
TTTTAACAAGGAAGAGGACAAGGGGCAATGGTTTTTAATGGAAAGAAGATAGATTTAGGTAGGATAGTTGCAGCATCCTCAGATCATTCAGAAGGTTGACTCTGAATATTTTTAATTCAGTACCTGTCATCTTTGCTTCTAAAAGATGGTTGATCTTGAGATGCATAATTCATGCACCTTGGTTTAGAATGAGAAAATATGATGTTTGCACATGTAATCAACCACATATAAACCATGCACAATTTCCACAGAGTAGCAGTCTTATTAAGAGACACATAACTTGGCTTTTCATGCCATTTCAGTGATTTGAAAGAACTGTTTCTCAGAGTAATGCAGATATGATCATCAGTGCCGTTTCTAATACAAAAGAAATAAAATAACTGGTTATCAAAGTAGGCTGTAGGAGACACATGCACATCAGAAATTGAAGATGTTTTGATTTCAACCCCTCTATCTAGAAAGCCTAGGTATCAAAAGGCTGCTCACTACACGTGATTTTAAGGGCATGGGTTGCAAAAATTATTTTATGTCATGGCAGTGTTATTGGTGATGGGGTGTTGATGTTTTTAATGGAGTAGCCAACATTCTTTCAATTTTAGGTCAAGGTGGTCATGCATACCTTAAGGAATGGCTATGGTGGGCTGGACTTCTTTCAAGTAAGTATCAAAAATTATTTATCTACATGTCAAAAATACAGTCTGCATTACATAATTTTAATAAATAACTATGGCACAGATGGCAGCACGATTCCGGAAAATGGAAAGAGATTGGGATTTTACAATACATGGTAATGTTATCTGGTGATTTGATAGATACACTTCTAATGATTTTAATGTGACTTCTGTCACACCAGAAATTCTTTCTTTAATGTAACTGCCCCCTTTGTGCAGTGGAACTAAGCAGACGGGGGGTTTTTATGTCTTTGCTACCATATACATTCTGGTTTTTGTCTTAGAGAAGTGCTTAGACGTGTAGGATTTCTTAAAGGGAAGCATATTTTGGGATTATGCCTGTTTTCTGAACTTTTTCATTGCTTAAACTCTCAACTTACTGCCTGTATTCAGGTAACTGTGGCTTACTGTCTGTGCTGTGCTATATCCTGCTGTTGCAGATTTCTCCATGCAGAAGTTCATGAGTCAAGGTGGCAGGCTGGGGAGCTACAACATAGGTACTAAAATAAAGCACCTTCTGATTTGGTACAATTAATTCTAGTACCTGTTGTAGTTCCACAGCCTGTTTTTAAAATTTAATAGTGGGGGAGAGGGGCAGGGGTGTGTTCTGCTAGTACCGTTAGCTGAATGGTATCATTAGAATTTTCCATTGCTCCCTTGCTGCATGTTTGTGTCTACACAAACACTTGCCCTGGATCAGAGGTTTGTTGCATGAGACAGCCTAACTCCTGGGTTTTAATTCCTGTTCCTCTACAGTGGGAGCTGGTGAAGTAGCAAACTTTGCTGCCTATGCTTTTGCACCAGCTACATTAGTGACTCCCCTCGGAGCTCTCAGTGTTCTTGTAAGGTAAGAAATACTAACAGAAAGCAGTGTGACTTGAGAGAGAAAAGTAAAACATTTATTTAGAAATATGTCACTGAACTATGCTGTAATAAATGGGGTTTCTTCTTCACAATAAATAGAGTGTTTCTAAACATCATGAGTAACTTTTAAGTTTCTCCAAATATGTAGTGGCTGTGCTATAAAAGGGTTCTTGCAATGCATCTACACATCCATCTCTGAAAAACTATTGTCTTTGCATTTCAAAATCATGGTGATTACAACAGAGCAGTATTTTTATTCCTAAGTAAAGATTTTTGTCTTTGTAAAATTATTTTTGCAAGTTCTTAGATACAGCATTTTTTGGCAGGCAGCATAACAAAGGGGTTCTGGGTAGAGATGCCAAATATTAAGAGATTGTTCTGTCCATAGCAAGTACCTTGAGACAGAAAATAGCTATTTTTAAGCTGCACATTGTCTGTGCAAGTGACCTGTACAGTCAAAACAACCTGTAAGTTGATGAGCAAATGAATATTACTAATTCCGTGTTTGTTGGTGCCTTTTTTATTCCTTAGTGCCATTCTGTCATCCTTCTTTTTAAATGAAAAGCTTAATTTACATGGAAAAATAGGGTGTTTGTTAAGTATACTGGGATCAACTGTGATGGTAATTCATGCTCCTCAAGAGGAAGAAGTAGAAACTTTGGATGAAATGTCCCACAAACTAGGTGATCCAGGTAAGAAAAATGCTGGCTTGATATGTACACAGCCCATCATTTCTTCATTATATAGTTTCATTACTGCTGCTCTCAAGTTCCAGGAAGATGGCCTGTGTCTGCTTCATGCAGACATGTCCAAATGAAGTAGAGATTTGAATTCTGTAACATAATTTCATAGGGAACTTTGCATGATGCCAATGAACTTGTCTGGCCTTGAATAGTGCCCTAATGGCAACCACTGAGGTGACTGTTTAAACAGCAGTCACCTCAGCAGTGAGGTGCAGCAGCACAAGCGGATAAACAAAACTTCTATAAATTTTGATTGAAGTGTGTTGACTCCAAGCCCAACTTTGAGCTCTCCTTAAAATGAAAAAGTAGGTGTTGTGGTAAGTGTCTGCTGAGAAGTGAAATCCTAGAGATGAGCTGCTATGCCTGTGTGGAATATGAGGCATTCACAAATGCACATCTGCAAAATACTGCTTATACAAAGGCAATGCCCATCGTAAACATGAGGAAATAGCCAGCACAGAGTTTAAAAAGCTGTTTTTAAGGAATGACCTTATCATTGGAAACCTGCTGATGAATACAGCTGCCTGCCAAAGCGTATCTCCTAAAAAAGATTCAATTCAGACTCAAGCCTGTGTCCAGTGGCATCTACACCTCTGTGACTGCGTGTAAGTCAGTTTGGCAATCTAATCCTGTAGTCATCTTGCCAATAGACTGGTAAAGGTAATACAACATGCTTGAGGTACATTCTTTGTTTTGGCTGGCTCATTGTAAAATCACCTTAACTGTAATGTTGGAGGAATAATGAGAAACATCCTGAACTCTCCTATTAAAGCTGTTGCTCCCATTGTTAATGAGTGTTTTCTCTGTACCCCTAAGATAAATACCTCTGCTTCTGAGAAACAGTGTCTGTAAGTAACAACTGTGTCCATTAGTGTCTATAAATAACAAGATGCTTTTTCCCCCAACCGCAGGTTTTGTGGTCTTCGCAACGCTTGTTGTCATTGTGTCTTTAATTCTAATATGTGTGGTGGGACCTCGTCATGGACAGACCAACATTCTCGTGTACATAACAATTTGCTCTGTAATTGGAGCCTTATCAGTCTCCTGTGTGAAAGGTTTGGGCATCGCTATAAAGGAACTTTTTGCAGGAAAACCAGTGCTGAAACATCCCCTGTCTTGGATTCTGCTGCTAAGCCTTACTGTCTGTGTGAGCACGCAGATCAACTATTTAAACAGGGCTCTGGATATATTCAACACTTCAATAGTGACTCCAATATATTATGTAATCTTTACAACATCTGTTTTAACTTGCTCTGCCATCCTTTTCAAGGAATGGCAACACATGGCGGCTGATGACATTATTGGCACCTTCAGTGGCTTCCTGACTATTATTGTGGGGATCTTTTTATTGCATGCCTTCAAAGATGTTAACTTCACCCTAGCAAACCTGCCCGTCTCTCTGCGAAAGGATGACAGAGCAGCAAATGGCACTTTGCTGAGCACATATGACAGCTTTAATGATGATGAAGAAAGTTCTGCCTGCCTAGGTGAAATGCAATCCACTGAGAGTCTCTCAGCCAGGAGAAATGGAAGTCTGTCAGCCTTCTGAAAACATCTACATGTTACTTATGAAAAGAACAATTCTGTAACCCTGGAATTTTTTTTTTCTGCTGTGAAATGTCTGAGCTTGTCTGGAAATTTATGTACTTTTTAACAGTATGTGTAGACAATCATTGATTTTTAAGTTTGATTAGTTTGGATAAAGAACACTGAAATTTTTTTTGCCTTATTTTTACTTTAAAAAGTACTAAAATGACCTCAGACCACAATTGGTTGTGTTGCTTAAGTTATGTGTAAATACTTTCATTTCATTCTTCTGTTTTTAAGATGTATTGCACTAATGACAATTTTATCAAAAATAAATGGCTTTATTTCTGCATTGGTGGTAAAAAGGTTGCAATGAACCTGGATCCTTTGTACCTGTGCCCTGACTGACCATGGAGTGACTGTAACCATATTGAAACAGGAGCTGCAGCAAATACTCCTGTCCTAGTTTGTAAAAGACAGAAAGGAAAGCAATAACCAAGCACAACTGCTCCTCTGAAAATACTGGTTAGGTAAAGCTGTAAGCAAAACTCGCTGGATTTGCATCAAAAAACCTCAGCTTTACCAAATCAGAGTAACTGGCTGGCAGAAACAAGCAGGGAGGAGCTTCTCCTCTGCTTGGATAGGTGAGTGGTAGCCCCTGCCATGACCATTTATACAGAAGGAAGGATCTGAGTCATTACTAGTAGCCAAAGAAGCTGTTTCCTCTTCTGTAAAAGAGGTCAGGTTGTGTCTGTGCTGCACCATGCTGCCCTAGCTCTGCAGACCTGTTCTGTCTTCCTGATGATACTGCTTGAACTCCCAGAATTGCTGTTTTGTTTGCAGAACTGGCTGTGACACTGAGTTTTTCAAAGAGTCAAAAAATATTAAACACTGATGTCATTTCTTAAAAAAAAAAGAGGAGGGAGCCATGAGGCAGGTAGGTGGTAATTTAAATTTGTAAAGGCAGAAAATAAAAATTAGTGGTAGAGGTTTTATAAGAACATTTCACCATGCATGTGAAAGTTGGAAATACTTGGGACAGAGACTAATGGTTACTGGTGGATGTTGTCAGGTTTAGTGCTTAGTTTTTAAGAGAAATTAAGATTTTTCCTAGGACAGATTAAAAAAAAAAAAAAAGTTGCCACCTGTGAAACAAAATTCTGCCTTCCTCTGGTACATGCCATAACATACAGGAGGGGTGAAGGTGTCAAACAAGAAAGACATTTTAAATTCTGTCTGAAGAACAGGATTTGAGCTTCTGCCTAATCAAAAGGGACATCACGTCAGCAGTGCTCACTCAGGAGAAAAACTCCCTCCAGCAGTTACGCAAAAACCAGCACAGAACCAGGGAGTGGCAGGGAAGACATCAAACAGCTGAGGAATTGCTGAACATAGGGTTGCCTGTTCTAGTATCAAAGCACCAGCCTAGCCTAGAAGCAGGCAATCATTTCACACAGTACAGTCTGCTACTTTCTGTGCTAATGGGCACTTTGGCCTCCAGACCTGGTTTTTGATGAGAACTACCTAAAAATGAAAAAATTGCAACTTTTGTGCATCTTGCTGCATTTTTCCTTTTAGGTAGGAAAAGTTACACCAGGCAGACTATTTAGCTCCTATCAAGTCTATAATCCTGTTGAAAAGAAATAAAATCAATCTATATTTTAAAAATGGGAAATAAACACCTCCTAGGACTAATGTCTGAAATGTCTGAAACTTTTTTCTTCTCAGTGATCATAAAGTATGTATTTAAGCTAGTAGTTTTAAGATGTTAAGAGACCAATTCTCTTACTGCTGAAAGTTAACTGGTAAGAATTAAAAATTATTCACATCATTATTAGTTATTTTTAAATCGTTCTTAAACAAAAAAATCAGGCTTGATTAATTTACCATTTCTGCACCAGTGCCAAGCCAAAGCCTCAGGTGCGTGAGACATCCTAAACCAATGATGATGTCAACAAATTAGGAAAGTTGTTCATTTTCTTAATTGAAGCCTGAAGCACAAGGAAGAATCTAGCTGGCCAAAAGTCTTCTGTGAACTAAAAGAATGTTTCCTAAAGAAAATCATCTGTTAAACACCCAATAAAAGAAATCCTGCAACAAGGTGATGTAAAAAAGCACAAGTGCTTCTGACTTCTGTCTGCCACACACTGGGCAGCCTTGTGTGTGCTCTCACCATGACAGACACCACTCCAGAACAGCAGCTCTCAAGCACAGATGTCCTGGGCTGTGATTGTGGAAACTTGCTGATAGATTGCCTGAAAAATCTCCATCCTCTGTTTTGCTGAGGAAATTTCAGTTAATTTCTTACCTCAAAATCAAGTGCTCTGCCACTCCTCTACCTAACATTCCTGTGTACCTCTTCTGTCAGAGGCTCATTTCTACCCACTGCTGGAGTCAACTCTATGCCTGTGAAGCACCTGGAAAGAGCTGAGCAAGAGAAAAGATTTGCTGTAACCTAACCATGAACTAGTAAGAGGGAAGGGAGCAAAACAGGTTCTCAAAGGGATGCATTCTTGGTTTCACACTATGGGTTAGAAAACACTAACCAAGTAACATCTCCATAAATCCATATCCTTGGTAAAACATTCTCTGTGTCTATTCTGACCATCTTAACATCTTGGTTAGGGTTCATCCCAAAGCCAACTGATAAACTGATAGGATCCTGAGGTAAGCAAGCAGGAGTTACTACTTTTGGCTGAATGGTTTGCTTTAAAATTCAACTTTTATAGTTGCAAAGTTTTACAGTTTTACTGACGCAGTGTTTGCGTAGTACAGCAAGCATAACTGAACAAATGCTTTCCATAATAAATCATGATTAACATCATTAGAGTTTATGTACTGGGGTAGATTACACCTGATCACTGTAGTCAAGATTCTTGCAAACAAGAACTCCTCATCACTTGTGTGTTTAGGTACATGGATATGAACTGCTAACCAAAATATAAACTGTGTTTGAAGCTCTCATTAGGAAAAAGTAAACAGGCCCCATTCTAATCAAACCCACACCTTTTAAAAAACCCAGAATCCTATCTGTAACCTCCATGTTAAATAACTTCGAAACGAACACTTTATTTAGCCTTCATTTCCATAATTACTGATCTCTAAGAATAGTGTTGCAAAGAGGAAAAAGACTCAACTGACTAGAAAATTATTCACAAGGCACCAGCAGAGTTTGGTTTGTTTTGTTGTTTTTCTCTTTTTTTTTTTAATAAAGGCAAATTAAGCAATTAAGGCTCTAATACAAACAATTATGCATTGATTTCTACAATTTTTTTTCTACAGAACCCAGTTTTTATCCTCCACAGCCATTACTTCGATAGCTTCAGGGGAAAATTATACCAGTCCAGTCTAAAATGGCCACCTCAGGACAGGAATGCAAAAAGATTTCAAAAATCTTACAGGCTTTTAATCAAAGTGTATAAAATTTTAGTCTAGAAAAATAAGTATGGATTGTATACAGTTACTGTGCTTGGAGACTGGAGAGAACAGTGTGCCACTCAAATGGCACACGCATTCTGAAAAATGCAGATGAGAGTATTCCTTAAACTGTTAGTGTGGGTTTTGTTTCTTGCTTTTTTTCTCACACTTTTAGCCTAAATAGGTGCAAAATGTATTGTTAGGTGAGAATCTAGTTGCTGGCAAGAGACTGATGAATTGGTGGCTGGAAGCAGCGCACGTGTTCCACAGGTGTGCTCTCTCCATCGCCGGACTTCAAATACTTGTCCAAAATAGCAATTATTTCATCATTCAGAATCTGGAACTTGCGAATTCTCTCAACCATTTTCTTCAAAGGCTGCAAACATCAAAAAACCAGATACAGAAATTAGCTCTGGATATGAAAAGCCTTAGCCAGAAAGACGGCAAATGATGTTACATCACCTCTCCAAGCAATGTTACAAATGTTTCCCTAGTACTGCTAAGCCAGTGGAAATTCAAGGTGCGTTTTGGTTTTTGACGCTGCTTTGCATACAAAGAAGCTCAATTTATGGCAGCATTGTCATTATTGGAATGAACATATATGAGATGGAAAACATTAAGAAAATCTCATATATTTGTGATACTGGAATTCTGCTTGACTAGTCTTCAAACTCCAGCCTTAATGCCTTAATCTTTTGTTTCTGAAAATCCTGGTGCCCTCATTTTCAGCAATTTATTCTAAAAAAAGGATTGCCATATCTACACTGCATCTAATTACAAGCAGCTCTGAGTTGTTGTTATTACTACAGCAAATACAGATGTTTTCAACTCACCACATTCTTGATAACCTCATCTTTGCCATCGTGCTTTTGGACTTTCAAGAGGTGGTAGCAGAAATCCAACACATCAAAGCGCCGCTGCTGTCCCAAAAGCACAATGATCATGCAGCCAGCCCAGTGCAAGCCATCCCCAAAGCACTGCCTGAAACAGGAAACACACCACACAGCAGGTTTCACCTACATCTTCACAACTGAGTCACAGTAAACACTCGGTAATCAGCCACTACACTAAATAATAAATACGTTAGACATTTATCTAGAAAGCAAAAGCTCTGGTATATTGATTATCATTGGAGATATCACAAGCAATTCAGATGGATGGATGCTTAACAAAAAAAACGGAACACCTCTCCTCATTCAATTTTACATAGCAGAGTTATTCAAAAAATATTTACTCCCCATTAGACTCCTGTGGCATTACATTGCATTTTCAATGGAAACAAAGCTTTCAATGAAAATAAAGCTGGAATTCAATACCACTCTCTTCCTTAAGGCTGCAGGCATGAAAGGGAGCAAATGTCCTATGCTGTTTTCTAATTGCTCAGTAAAATGCATGTTACAGTTCAACAGTTTTTCAAAATAAGGATATTCTCAAAACCAACAAAACCAAGAACAAACAACAGTTCCTGGTTAACTCATGTTAATCATGTTAAATTCCAAGTGTTCATTCTTGCTCTTAATTCAGAGAAGAAATACTTGTTAAAGATAGATTCTGCTATTTTATTTAAGCTGCATGTCTGTAGGGCTATGACCCCTATTGAAAGACACGTGCTAGGGCCAGTTTGTCACGGGATCATCCATTATACAATGGCAATACTATAGAGGGTTATTTTCACTAAAGATACAATAGTATCTGTGTTCATGGATTATGAGCCCCTCGCGGTGATGGCAGCACTTTTCCCTGGTTTTGCACTAAGCTCTTGCAGACAGGCACACCAACGCCTCCCTTCCAGCCCCACTGCCACCGGCAGGAGGACAAGCCAAGCACTGTTGCCCACAGGGGGACTGCTGGCAGCTGGCATCACGTACTCCACAGTGAACTCGTGTGTTCCCACGGGGATGCAGTAGACGAACTGCATTGCGCTCCAGAGGCGATGGAATTCCACACACTCATCCACATGCATCACCCCGTTACTGGGCAGGGGTCCGCGCCAGATGGGATCATCCAGGAAGGAGCGGATCCTCGTCAGGATAACCTCAAACATGGACAGGCCGCAGCAGAGGCGTTCTTTGGTCAGCAAGTCCCCTTCCCTTGCGATTGCTATTTGCTAAAGTAGAGAGAAACAAAGTGCAAAATCCTGGCAAAAGCCACTTCACCACAAGATTTTATCTTAAAAAATTAATACAATGCATTTTTCAGTTTCACATGGTTTATTCCAGGAGAAATGTCTTCTGACTTATAGTGAGGTCAGAGACTGCTAACTTGGGGATCAGATCAGTGATTCAGAGAAAATTGTAAGAGCTTTTTCAAGCACACAGGCTTAAAGCAAGTAACACTAACTGCAGTAATGCTAGTCCTGGATTTGTCTCAGGGAACTTTAAGGAATTCTTTGTCTGAGTGGAGGCAGAAAGCAAAACCAAAGAGTTCAGTGCCCTGCTGTAGCTCCTGCCTGCGCTCTGCTGCACACCTCTCTAAGTTGGTGCTGTTACAGGTGAGAAAGCTCCAGAGAGAGCACAAGCTCAGACAAAATCCATAGGAAGCAATGCTGTTTGTGCTTGTCCCAGCTTGTGCCATCACACAGAGAGCTCTCTCCTACTGCAGCAGCACCTACTGAACTGCAGCACCTACAATGACAAAAGCAGTCTGAACTCTGCTTCAGGGCATTCTGCTTTTAAGTTCTACTATTCACATCTCAGCCACTAGTAAACTGCTCAGGTTAGCAGGGGATTAATGCACCCTCACAGTGGGAGAAAGTGGAATGCTGCTGAAGCTGCAAAGGCTGTTCAAGAATGTTCTCTTTGGTCATTGTTTCCAGGAGAGCTCAACTCAAATGACAGCTCATTTTCCAAGAGTTTCTAAGTGGCTGAAAGAGTGACAAAATGTTTTAAGTATATATATACATGTGCACAAGAAACTCATTGCTTTTGGTGGATTTTGCAGGAGGAGCTCCCAGGCTGGACCTTACACTGGGAGGGTATCCCACAGTAAACATACATACCAATTAGCATTTTCCCCCAAAATGTGTCACTTCTGCCCCACTCTCAAATGTTTTAAATGTCTAAGCTTTAACAGCTTTACCAAATTCATGGATCTAAATAAAAATCCTGTTGTGTGAACAAGCTGGATGTGCAGGTTGAAGTTCTGACAAGAGCTATCAGGACAGGCTTTCTGATGCACAGAAATTTCTTGAATTACCTCTGACACAAATGAGAGAGATTACCTGGGGTGTGCCAAGTCTTTCAATGAGAGGAACCAAATGTAGTGAAGCATATTTTGATTCCAGTCTCTTCATTTTAGCATCAAGTCTTTCACCCTCTGAAAGAAAAGAAGTGAAGAGACCAATTATAAATTGCAATTAACCAAGAGAATTCTTATTTTAACACAATCTTTATCCAGTGAGGAAGAAAACTGTGTGTTATTTTATAAGCAATTTAAGTAGTAAATAGCTGGTTAATCTTCAACGTGCTTTTCGAATAATACACACATATTTTAAAATGCTACATTACATGTGCAAACAGAAAGAAGGATTTGTAGTAGAATACATCTAATTAACTACATTCAAGGAAGAATATAAGGCTCTGTTATGCTGCTGCTGCTGCTAAGATATTTGACCCCCATTTGTACTAAGACAACTAAGTTGTCTTTATGCATAAAATGTTTGTCTCTAGAAGGTGAGGTAAAATGACGATGGAATCTTGTGTATAGCAAGGCTAAAAAGCAGCTGGTACTCCCTCAACACTGGCAAATAGGAAATGTTCTCTGGCAAATGGGAAAATACCATTTACAATGGTATGGTTAGTTTTATGCAGAGATGCAAGTAGCTACTGTGAGCCTGGAAATATTCTCAAAGTTTTGTAGCTGTTGAGATTTCTCCAAGCAGAACAAATCAGCTGCTCCAGCAGTGAGAAATGGAAAAGAAAGACAACAGAGGACAAACACTGAAAGAAGAGAGGGCAAGGGGGAGGGAGAACAGCTCACTTTCTGATGATGAAAGATGAGGAAAGCAGATACCATAGGAAGCAATCCTGCCAATATTCACTACTGCATACTTAGTTTAGTGAACAGAACATGAAAAATCTACAGGGACCGCTTACCTTTACTTACTTGCTGACAGACTCCCTATACTCTGTGTGATCAAACCTACCCCATCTAATTCTATAAATTATATATTATTATTATATAATTCTATAAATTCTATAAGCTAAACAGCAGCTTCGAAGAAGCCTCTCACCATATGCACAAAGCAGGATAATACTGCCCTGGGAATCTATCCTGCTTTTCCCTGTCATGGTATTCCTCCTCTTCCCCTTGTAATTTGCACAGAGCATCGCCAGGAAACATCTGGTTTTTTCAGCCAGGCAAACAGGCCTGGGTCTGATACCTCTGTCCTGTAATTACCAGCACTGTGGTAAAGGGTGGCTGGGGGTGATTACTGAAACCGCAGCAGCAGGTAGGGAAAGGGGAAAGCATTACCCAAGGAAGGTACTTTCACTTTGCCAATACCTTTGACGTGAACCCTGGGCAGGATGTTTTGGAATGGCGCTGCGTGCAACAGGTCACACACTTCTTCTAGAGACTGGGACAAAAAGAAAACGAGAGGCATTTAGGACAGAAGCATCAATCCCCAAACCACACCAGACCACCACAACGCGATTCCAAATGCAGGCCGATACCACTGCAGGAACACCAGAGGGCAGCCGGCCTCTGTCACCATCACAGGAAACCGCTCTGAGCCCTGCCTCTCCTCATGGATCACTCCCAAAGACCATTTCACCAGGTTACTTTGAACTCATAAATAAACAGGTTACTTTGAACTCATAAATAAACTCCAGCAATGCCCCTCCCACCCTCAGCTGGCAGTTCATAAAGAAAAGGGTATTTATTAAATAAACTAATGCAGAATGAGTAATTTCGGTGGGAAAGCGGCAGACAGTTCCTGCACAGACAAACAGGGGAAGAAGATGACTCACTGCAAGGTTATTTTTACCAGAGCCACAACCCATTATCCTAATAGGAGCTTATCGTGGTGAGAGCATCTCCCTGTCAGGCAGGCTGAGACATATGACAGCAGCCATGAACAACATCTTAGGAAGTATTTTACATCTTTAGGGTCAGAGGAAAGGAAGACAGATGTCTCCTGTTTCTTGGCTCCTGTGTGTACATAGAGAGAAAATGCAGAGATGACCAGAAGCAGATGCATGACTTTGCTAAGACCCTCTCCTCATTTTTTATGCAGAGGCCCTGCTAATTTGCAATCCCTCGACACTAATATTAGAAAAGTTGTTCATTATCCATACTCTTAGCAATGCCAGGGTGTTGGGGCTCACGTGCCTTTTCCAGGTCTAAGTAATTCCTTGATGTCAACCAGGGAAAAGCAGGTGTTAGGCAGTCAGGATGAACAAGACCTACCCACTATCAGAGATATACTCAGAATTACACTTCGCACTGCGCCAGAGTCTAGATTAGTTATGATGGATGACCACAATGGGAAAATACTGAAATACATGACAAGACATTGGGTCCTGGCTGAGAACAAAAACAGGCAGCGAGCATGGGTGCCTGACTAGAAAGGGTAACCTCAGCAGTGTCCCAAAGAAGGTACGTCCATGCTGGCGTCATCTGGTACACCCTCAGTCCTCCCAGGAGGGAGTGAGGGCCCTCACCTGGCTGGCCTTTCACCACGTACCTGCTCAGCCTGAATCCGAAGTAATCCAGTTTCTCATTCTGTTTCAGCTGTGCCATTACTGACTACAGATTTGCTGCTTGTCACCCGGCCCTTCAATTACTCTCCCCCATGAGATCCTCTAACACCATGAGCAGGAGCTCTGAGGAACAGCAAGTCTTTGTTACCTTATCTAACACCGACAGCTTTAATACACCCTAGAGAAGGAGTATTCCATGAGGGTTTATTTTTGTCCAACAGCAGGCCCCCAGCCAGCTTGCTGAGGAAATGACGTGGCTGGTTTGCAGTCAGCAAAGATCTCTGCATTCTGCCCAACCTCAGCAGCACTGGGAGCTTGCACAGCCTGGGCAGGGTGCCTGTATGCACAGCAGCAAGAGACACCCCACCCAAGATTCAACAGCACCATGCAGGTAAAGGAAGGGAAGCCAGCACACCTGTTGCTGTTCTGATCCATTATCAATGCCCACCCTTCCTCTGTAAGCACCCAAAAGCAGTGAAAACAAAGAAATTACAGGTCTGGCCATCTTGTTTGAACAGCAAATAGTAATAACGTGGAAGAAGGATGGGAAAAGAAAACTGGAGGTAGGGATAAAGATCAATTGTAGCACTGTGCCCCCAGCAGTGGGTAAGTTTGCACAATGTAAGGTAGACTCTAGATACATCAGAAGCAGCTGAAAGGCTGACATGTTTCACAGTTTTGTTCAAGGTAGGACAGATGAATGAATTTCTGCACCACTGTCAGCCATCCAAGCAGCAAGGAGGATGTCCAAGGATGTTCATGCTAACATTGTGATGTTTCAGACCTCAACAGGAATGACATGCAGGAAAGGAATACAGCAGGACCAGATGCACAACTTGCTGCCATAGAGCGGCCATCCCATGACTGGCTGCAGGAGTGCTGTATGTGATTATAATTTATGGTGAAGATTGCAATGTCACATCCTCAGGTACCACACAAGAGGCAACGTCTCTCACCCAGCAAAGTCAGGCATCACTGTATCCAACAGAAAGCTCCTGCAAGACTGTAAGAGATGAGTGCAGGGAACTGTTTCTACCCATCTCCCTATCAGTAACAGCAAACTCACAGATTTCAACCTTGTTATTGATGACGTTAGTAACAAAAATACAAGAGTACATTTTGAGAGACAGATGGATTTTAAACTAGCACAGCAGGCACCTACCAGACTCTGTTCAATGAGGAGGCAAAACAGGACAGCATTTCCCACTTCCCGCAAATTCTGGAAGCAGACAGTCTTCAGTTCTGCATATTCAACAATGTCCTTCAACTGATGGTGAAAAAACTCCAAGATACCTGAAATCAGAAGAGAAGTGGAAAAAAAAAAAGTCTCAGGAGCCAAAAAAAAAAATCTAGTGATGACCACACAAGCACACTTGCTGCTTCGGGAAAGCAGACAAAAGATACTGGTTATGTGAATAAGAGTTATATGGATAAGAACTAATTTTAATTTCTGCTTCAAAAGCCCTCTGATTTTCTAACCAATTTGTCTATTCAAAGGTTGCACAAAGGTGCATCCACACACTGTTTGAGAGTACAAATAACAGAGGGTGCAGGTTTAGAGCTCCCTCTCCATGTATCAGCACATGAGATTTTATCTCCAGATGTGGAGCCTAGAGGAAACTGAAAGGAGCAGCATTTAAATCCATTAAAACTCTGAGGTTATAAAGTGTTAAGCCAGTGCACTGACCTTTTTAATTGGATAAATCATGCAAAATGGAATGCCTAACTTTTCACTCCTGGAAAAGGGAGCCAGTGTAAGAGGTAAGAAAAAAGTATCCAGGAGCAGGAAGAGAGACTAGAGCTCTCATCTACTTTACATCCTGTTCCAGCCACCATTCCCCAACCTGCTGCACCACCCAACACATCCCAATCCACAGCTGCTATTTTCATGGATGACAGAGCCAGCAAGGAACAGAGAGCTAAGATAGAGGGAATAAAGGCAGTGTCAGGCTATGAATCTAACAGTGCCATGGGGCCAGCGATGTTCTGTGACCTCTCAAAGCAGAGATCACAAGTCAAGCTCTGGTTTGTTGGGAAGGGTACACCAGATCCTGCTGACAAGCACAACCAAAACGCAGTTTCTGTCAAGGTTTTGCCAAAAGCTGTTAAAACCCAGCTAAAATTATGGTTTTCAAACCCACACAGTTTACATAAACATGTGTCTTTTCCATCAAACTTCTTCTAACAACAGTGACATGCAACATGCTGATGGACTTCCAGCTCCTGGCCCTCCAGCTTCAGAAAGGCTGTACAGCCCCTTGGTTAGAGACAAACCCAAGAAACCACAGCTCAGCAGCTTCTGCAGAGGCCCAGTCTGGTTGCCTTTCAGAGGTTAAAGCCATGTGCAAGATGAAGAGGAAGAACAGAGAACCACAGTAGGTCAGAAAGCTCTTCAACTTTTTACAAGTTAATTTTGGTCAGCATTTCTCCATCTTCCTGCACAAACTAAAGAGCCACCAAAACCCTTGACTGAGAAAAAAAATGCATCATACAGAGCTTTCAAATAGCATGCTGCATGTGGCAGTTCATTTTCATTATGCTGAACTAAGACAGATAAATCTCCACCCAATTGCATCTAAAGCAATTGAGAGGAGACAAGGAAAAAGAACACAGATGCCTTTCAGCACCTTCCCATGAGTTCCTTTGACACAACTGATGAACACTTCCCATGTGGGAGGTTGTATTTGGATATCTACCCAGTAAGACAATGGCTGGGGAGAGCACACAAACATGAAATACAGCCTGCAGCCTATTTCTTCCAAGGAAAACCCTCAAATTCAGCAGAGAAACTTGAAAACATACAGAGAAGGAGAGAATTATGTAGCTAACCCACACACTTCTACAGAAAGCCTCACACCTTTAAAATTAGTAACACAAAACATCAGTAAAGTGCACGATGAGGGGATGCAGGGTTGTCTCTGTTACATCTCAAAGAACTGTTTGTCAATAGAAAATTAACGCTAAATGTGCTCCCACATGCATTCAGTGGAGGTGAATTTCAGACCTAACTTTAGTACTTTGGTGACTTGAGTAAAAAACAGAACTGAAAAATTGATGGAGAAAGGTTAGACATAGTGAGTGCTTTCTGAGCTTAATTTATTCAAAGGTAACACATTTACAACTAGCTGAAAAGCAAATAATGCCAGCACATCACCAATTCCCTCCTCCCCACAATATGGGGACTGTAGAATGGAAGAACTCTGGGAAAGGCTGTCAGTGTTCATTGAATGCTGCAGGATGCAGGCCAGTCCCAATCCCCAGGTGCGTGAGGAGCAATGAACACTTGTGTTTGTTATTAAACACACCTGCCCACCATGGCAGTGGGATGCTGCAGTGCTGAATACTGGGACACCCATTGTAAAGATGAGACTGAAAAGGCTGAAAATGTTTCCCCAAAAAGTTTTTGATGCTAGGAAGAAAATGCAAAGTTAGGGAACTGAAATCAGCTTTATCACAAACCTACAGTATGTTTTAGTTACACACCCCAGTATTTCTTTTGTGTTTGTTGATGAAAGGATTTCCATGACCAGAAAGAAAAGTCTTCTAAGGATGAACTGCAAGAAGTCAAATACTTTCCTCATTCCAAGACCTTCTGCAAACAAAAGTCCATTGTGTTATTCTGGACTTAAGTCTGTGCCATAGAGGAAATCAAACTAGAATATCTACTAATGTTTCTGGTGTTAGTATCTGTGCCACATACACAGAAATTGATGGTGCACCAACAGAAGGGCTGGAAGACTCCCTGAAACACAACGAGGAACTGTAGACTTCTCCACAGGGTCACCATGGAGAGAAAGCACTATCTGAGCAAACAGGATATTGGTGACATGCATGGCCACAGGCACGCTCCTCCTTCAGCTTGCATGGTGAGTGGGGAGCAGCTTGGTGAGAAACAGAAGCTGAGCACAACAGCAAGAAGATTCTGCTGCTGCAACATGGAAACAATCATCGGTCACAACAGGGATGGAAAAGAGTAGGGTTTTCAGACTCCACTCAATCCCCTACCCAGCCTGTGGATTTAATGGGGAGTTTCAGAAAAAAGGGTGACATCTAGAAAGATGAGAAGTATTTTCTCAAGGGCAGTGAAACCCAGAGAATAACCCATGTCACCTAAAGCAAATATAAAGGAGCAGGATGGCACAGAGAGAAACCAGGAGCTGCACAGGAGCTGTGACCAAAACCAAAAAACTCATACTGAAAGTGTGACTGAAACCAAAGCAGGACATTAAGTACACCCAAAGCAGCAGTATAGTAGAAGTCAAAGAGGTTTGAGGTTCATATCATAAAAATTACTTATTGCCTTTTACAGTTACTCCAGGTGACAGAGCTCCTCTCAAAGTCCTTAACAAAGTTCCTTATTTCTTCACTCAAAGCCTCAGTCTCCATATACAGATATATAAATATGCACACCCACATGCATTCATGAACAAATTGTGACGTTATTTCGAAAACCTGACAGCCAGTATTTAGCATGCAGGTATTCCAAATGCTGCCATTATCAGTGTACTTCTTCCCTTTAGATCAAGAGCTTGATTTATGAGCAAAACAGAAGAAAGTTTACAGAGCTACACAGTCTATTTCTGATGAAAGCACTATCTGTTCCCCAATGGAGTCCTGTGGCAGAAATACATCATCATGTTTTCATTGATGTTTGAGCAATGGCATTCCAAATTACAATTCTGGGTACAGCACACAGAAGTGTATTTTTATGAAAGATTATGCATGTCTACTGAAGCCCTGGAACAAGAACAAGTGTCTTAGGAAAGTTAATTTCACCTAATTGCCTGCAACCTTCCTTCTTCCTCTAATTTAGTTTGTGGGTGCAATTCATAAGTTACTGAATTAGTTACATATACACAGAATTTTGCAAGGTAAATGAATCAGGGTTTTTTGCTCCTCCTCTCCAAGAAAACAGTTTTAATTAAATCCCTCTATTCCTGCAGATAAGGTGACATTAGGTGTCATAATAATTGATCTTAAAATCCCAGTTTCTGATTTACACAGATCTCAACAGAAGCAAAGACTGTTGATATAAAATAGATCCAGTAAAGTACAGAAGATTAGTAAAGGATTAGGTTTCCTCTTTGCCTCCAAAATCCCATCTCAACAGCACTCAAACAGCAGATGCCAAGTTTCAGCTGTGCAGTCTGTACACTGATTAATTTAGGAAGTCAGAGCAAATCAACACATGCAACACAAAGCTGGTTGGATTCCTTCACTTTGGTTGCCTTTCATTTCTGAATTCACACCTACAGACTGAAATCAAACACGTTCCAGAGATTGTAACAATTCTGGTACCTTAAAGATAAGGGCAAAAATGAGCTATTAATTCTACAACTGAATTTCTGACTACAAACAAACTGGATCTTGAATATAATTCTTGGTCTAGTTGTGTTTTGGATTATTTTCTGCAAAGAACTGACTCGACTATTATTAAATAAAACCTACTAATCTGCAATAGCAAAACTGCTCCCAAGAAACTGGGTGCCATAATGACCTTTAGTTTAAGTTCACTTTCATAAAGACCTTCAAATGTTGGCTCCAAATACTTCTGTGGCTCACAGGAGACATCATTAACTTTGCATATCAACAGTCTTGACATTCCCTTCAACAGAAATATCCATCAGGTTTAAGCGTATCCAGGAATTATGACCATGGAGCCTGTGCTCTGTGTTTATTTTTCTAAAAATAAATATTCCATTGTTCTATGTATCTAATGAATTCTTAATGCCCTTTTGAAATCATCAGGGTGATCTGGGTTTGCCCTAAATTCTTCCAAATACTCTGCGATGCACTCCCAAATCTTTCTCCAATGGACAGGTTTCAGGAAAACCTACGAATGCATTTCCTTCACCCAATGTGGACTTCAGTCATTGTGCCCCCACTTAACTTATTCTCCTCCTTATCCAAGTTTAATCAAACACCTGGGATAACAGATAGAATTACAAACCCTTCTGCTACACCCCAAGTGATGCTCCCCTCGCAGCTTCCAGCCACTGCTGCCCTTCCCCATGCTTCCCAGCCCAGGCTTGCTCCAGTTCGTATTAGACTCTGACCTGAAATATTCCATAAAAAGGAGGAGTGGAAGAGTGGGGTTTTTTTGCTGGGTTACTACGCTGAAACAGCTCACAAAGTGTTTCCAGCAGCACAATAAGCCCAGGGAGAGATGGGAACACAGCAGCCAGTGGCACAAGGCTTTGGGGGGCTTCTCCAAACTGTTATGCCAACACATGGGATTTCAAGAGGTCATGGCCTGGGGTAACAAGTGCATTGTCCTGCACCAGCTTTGAGTGTTCTGTTTCTTTGGTTTGGTTTTGTTCTTTTTTAAGAAGAAACACAGAAATGCTATACTTAGGAAAAAATACACAATTTGATTCCTTTCTCATGAAGTTTATATCTTGCTATAGTTGTTGATTTTTTTTTTAAAAAAAATTCTTTTGGAGGGGTGGTATACCAGTGACAAAAGCCTCATCTCACAGCAGAGCTGACAAACTACTTTCCTCATGGTATTCAATGACACTTCAGAGTGGCAGGATACTCATTCACCATCAAAAGCAGGAATGCCATGTTCAAATACTCAAAAAATAGCATAAGAAAATGTTACCTCCAAGATGAAATTTTAAGCTTAAACTCTTAAAAGGCAAATATTCCTTTAAGAGCTTTAGCAACTTTAAAAGGTCCCTTTAAAAATCCTTATGCTTAATGTATTTTTAGACAAATATTTTTATGACTACAAGATGAACAAGTTCCCCACTGCTTTAGACTGTTCCTATGGAAACAAACCCATTGGCAAAGAGGAGTCCTGAACAACTCTGATGCCACTGCCTGTACCCTGCTCCTTTTAGCAGCAATAAATCACCATTTAGAAATCCACAAGTATAGAAGGCTGATTATGTAGGGCTCGTGGAATTGCAATAAGCAGAGTCCAAACAAAGCTCTCCAAATGAAAAGTCCAAAGTGTATGACAGAGTAGAGGCTTACTTACTGAGCACGCTTAAACCACTTTGCACGTGGAGAATGGGCTCAGGAAATTAATTCTGAATTAATAAATGCATGTGACATCAAAATGGATGAGAATCTACATATTTCATCCAAAGACTGGAATCATAGTTTTGGTCTGTCTGTGTAGGTTGTGCCTATAGTAGTTATAAAGAAGATATTAAATGATTTGTTATGAAAGAACAGAAGCAGCACACAGACATATCCCACAGCATTCAGGCTTACTACTACAACTAATAACTTCTGAGGAAGCTTTTGGAGGCAGAGGAGGGAACAGACAACAGCTGGTGTGTATTGGCTTACAATTTCTGTGGCAAAACACATAAAAAAGGTGTGGCAAGGACTGCTAAAGAGGAGAACTTAGCACAGAAAGGAGAGGACAGTGACTCAAAGGAAGCACACTTTGAACCTGCCCTTCTACAATTTGGCAGCTCCTCTCCAGATGAAGGCTAAAATCTACAGCACATCCTCATCACAGAGAACACTTTCTTTTATTAGCCAGTGCTGCTCCAAGGGCAGACAGCTCCATGATGAGGAGGTGTCAGAGAGCACAGGGCAATTTTTCTGTGACGAGAGAGAGATGGAGGTGTCCTGAGCTTCCACAAGCCTTTTCTGCCTGGTGACTTGGAAAGCAAGAGATGGCATGACAGTGCTATAAAGGCTGTCTCTGCCATTTCTTAGAACATACTCTCCAGGAGGTTAGTACGTGTCCACTGCTAGAAATAGTTCAGAACAGGAAAACTAGATGTTTTAAGACAAAACCTGACAGAAATGGGGGCAGTAAAGGAGCAGACAATCAGGTGGGGTTTTGAGATCCAGTCCAATTTTAGTTGCTGTGATATTCCATCATAAAACCAAGAGCTGCTTTGATCTCTTGGTACAGCAGGCACCTAAACATACGGCATTTCTTTTGGAAGAGTAAATATGAGGTCAAAATAGTTTGTTACCATAGCACCAGTAAAGTTCTGCCTTTCCTATAGGATGGACTGTCTTTTAACTTTAAGAGAAATGTTTCTCCTAAAATCCCTGGGGATCTCCAGCCAAATATTTAGCCCTTACAGGTGAGGATTCCTGGCAAGCTTCCTAATGTCACCTGCAGCATCACAGATCCTGGTGATGCATAATCTATATTTGAGAATACCTACTGCTTTTGCGGTCAGACCTTAATGAATGGCTAAAAGCCTCAGACAGATTATTTTTATACTCCTAACTACCATGATTCATCCATTTCTATGCTCCAGGGAGAAAAACAGGAAGGAAACACTTAGTAAGACCTCGATTTCATTTAACATTGGTAATGAACGTCAAGCAAGCTGTGGGAAGCAGAAAAAAAAACGACCTCATTCCAGTTGGAGTGGCATTTAATAAAACTAAGTGACTCTGGAAAAATAAACTCAGGAGGTGGGTGGCACATGGAAGGACTAATTTGTGTTAATTAGAAGTTGTGGAGGAGGAATATTTTGAAGGGGGAAGCAGATTCAGAATTTCAGTGAACAATGTGATAAATACTAATTAGCCAATTATTTCTCCATAGTGGCAAGCAGCTTTCAACGCCATTTCTACTTCTGCAACTGTCACACCTCCTGTTGAGAGGCTAAGATGCACCCCACACAAGCCTCAGACATAACTATTCCGGCAGGACCAGTTTGCCTCCCAGCAGTATCACTCCTTTTATCTTGCATTTGATGAGGGCAAAGGAAAAGGGAATAGAGGCTGTTCCAGAGAATCAGGTTATCTAAATTAGACATTTAAACACAAAAAATGCGAGAGGCTAATTTGCTGAGGAAAAAGCTCAACATCCTTATGAGAAAGACTAGAAATAGAAACTACTGTGGACATCCCAGTTCAAGATCAATTATGTCATAATGCTGTCTCTGTACAGATTGTCATCCTTTTGCCCAACGTACAGAAGTCTTAAAACTTTATTAAGTACTTTCAGAAAGCACGGCATTCAATGATCCTTGTTATGGGGAAAAAAAAACCAAAAAACCAAAGGCAGACTAAACACTGATTATCAGGAGAGAAAGGAAGAAGGCAAAGACAGAGATATACAAGATTCAGAAGATAGTTTATTTAGGCTGGTAAGGTAACATCAAACACCAACTAACCTGGAGAACCATATTCATGTCTTGGTAACCTACAGATCTTAGGCATCACTTCCATTAGGGTCTTGACATACTGAAGAATGGTCCCTTGTAACTAAGAGAAAACAGATGTGTGTAAACATGTCAGTGTTGTTGAACTAAGAAAAAGAACGTTACAACAAATTGCATTCAAACCATACATTAACTGAAGCAGCTCTAAAAATCTTGCATTTAATTCTGCCAGTCATTATCTTTAAAAAGGCAACTTCTTCAAATTAAAAGAACTGCACTTTCATTCATGAGGCATTAGCCACCTTTGCTACAAGAGGAATGGCACAACAGCTAAGGACAGGAAGGTAAAAAAGAGGAAAACATGTTTTTCTCTTACAGGCTCTTTACTGTCTAACTAACTTTCAGGTTTTCGGTAAACGAGTTGCATTTGAATGCTTTCAAAACCATTCAAAAAGCATTTGAATGCTTTCAAAAGCAACATGAGGAAAAAACCTTATGATTAGGTATGGCTATGACTGCCCACACTGGTTATTCTGACACAGCAGCTGAGACACAGTCCCAGCCTCCAGTCCCAGCCTGTCTCCCTACCACTAGACACCCCTTATCTGTCTCCCTGCACCTGAGCATCTGCATCAGGCATTGGCAGGATACCCTCCACCAAGCCTTTTAACCTTCTTTATAAATGACCAAGTGTTCAAAGCCACCTTTAATGAAGTGAGACAATTTACTACTAGGTTATAAAAGAAAAAAACTCTCATAAAACACAACAAACCAACGCTTGACACTCAAACCCTGAAAAACACACATCTTTTCCTCCTTCCCTGAATATTAAACTACAGCACCACATCAAGTAGGATTCACCCTTTCTAGAACATCAAAAATGTACTTAGAACATCGTGGGAATTACTGTAAACAAACTGCCAAATGTGTCAAGTGCTTGCAGTACGATTATGAATACCACAGCTTCCCTGGTACACTTGGATTATTTTGGCAGCATGCTCCTACAAGCAACAGGGAGGGAAATATAATTTCTTTGGCTTAAATTAACTGCAATGCATTATGGCTGTATATATATATATTCTAATAGTATAGCAAACAGCCAGCAACTCAGCCTCCTCCCAGTCACAAAAAAGGCCCTTTCCAATAGAGGATGCCCAGGCTGTATTGATAATGTCTTCAAAACTGGCCTGAGCAGCACTGCCAATCAAGTACCAACGTTAAACTCTCCTTTTGTTAAGGAGTCACCTATCAGTGATGTCATTAATGATAGCCCTGAAATTCAGTGCCAGGCAGAAAGCACACTACACCAGTTCTCAAAAAACATCAAGGAAGTGAATGTACAGTATGGTCTTTAAGTTGAAATCAACTAATTTGAAACATTGATACTTTTCCAGTGCCTATGTAGGTCCTAACAGCTCAGGTCACCACAAATTAAAATAATCTCCAATGAAGAACATAAAGTTTTCAAAACACTGCTCAGGGCACCAAGGCACATCTTCTATTGTTCACACAAGACACTGAGTATTGTCAAGCACAGCTTATACTGAACTTCAGCAGAAGTTATTGTAATTATTTTTATCCAGGATCTCACATTTGTTTTTCCTGAGATATTTTCTATCAGAAACCATCTAGAGTAGCAGAAAAATAAAGACAATTAGCATACCAGGCTCTTGACAACTTTCAGCAACTCCTCCATCACCACGGCAATACCCTGATATCCAAGAAGTCTACAGATGACTTTAAAGTGAGGTGGACCAACAAAATTCCTGTAGTTGCTGTAAATGCTGGAATATGCCAAATTCAATGCCTAAAACAAGAAAACGGATATGATTAATGAAAATTTCGTTCACCTGTATCTCAATAACAATGTCATTTAAACAGTATTTTAAAGCACATTAAAACTGAAATAACAACTTTGTATCCCACTGTCTCTGAAGAAAGTTTAAATACAAAGTTTCCCTTTTGTAAGACAGGAACTTCAACCAAAATCTCTCTATCAGCGAGGCAAATTTGTGAACATTTTTTTCCAACCACACATCTTCCATTTATCATTTATAAAGTCACTTTCTCTTTTATATTTTTCTTTCTACACAAGCATAAAAGCGTAAAAGTAGGCAATGCCACGTCCCGATCCCTGAATTTAAAGCACAGCTTCTACTCCTGTATCTTCCATTTCATGCACAAAACATCTTGAAAGAAATTACTTCAATTTTCTGTTCATAATAGGTGTTTTAAGTCTGGGTACTCAACTACAAAAAAAGAAGAGCCTTCTGCAGTCACTGCTCTCTGCAAGTAATTAATAAGGATCTTCATTTTCAAATCCCTTTTCTGCACACAAGCTCAAAGCAAATCTAAGTCAGTGATGTAACCTCATGGAAATTCTTCAAGACTTGTATAAATAGGACCAGGTGCTTTGCTGTATTAATGTTTATTTCTACAAAGGTGAATACAGCTGTACAGACTGATGCAATGTGGGGCTTTAAGAACTGTTTGCTGAAGCTGTATATTAGAGAGGAGTTGGCTAATTTAGCATCCTCCATTTCTGCAAGTGGGTTGTTCTTCTAATACCCTGAAATTTAATTTTAAGCAGGAATCTTGGCCACCTTTCTTACAGAAGGGACTGTTGTGTTTCCTTTAATCTTTTGCAGTTTCATTCCCTCTAATACACACATGGAAAACAGCATACTGTTAAACTTTCAACTTCACACACAGCTGTAACAAAAAATTTTCCAGGAAGAACATTCTCTTCAATGCAGACCCATGCAAGTCAACACCAGATACTGAAATACATGGCATTAAACTATTAGGAATTCAAGTCACAAAACTCTACCAAGCTCTTGGAGGATTTTATTCTTGTAAAAGGACTTGAAAATCATCTTTCGAAACAATCAGGATAGAAAATGCACATTTTTATTTATGTTGTATAGCTCTACATAAGCACCGGTTTCCAACTGAGGTCTTAGAAATTTAAAAACTGTATTCTAGATGCAAACTAAAATAGACACTTGGATAACTATCAGAATCCTAGTACATAACACAGTCCTGCTGTTACATCAGAGCTGGCTAAAAGGCCAAACTCCAAATGTGTCCCACCAGGGGACAGCCTCAAGCTGTATCCCTCCAGTACAACCTGAGCATTTCCATAGCTCTCCGCATACAGAAATGGGGTCTGGGGCAAAGACAGCAGAGAGAATTGGTAAAACCTTAAGAACATATGTGCAGATTAACGTCCTGACACACTAAGGATTGATACAATTGCCCCTAAAAGAGGAGAATTCCTTTTTTGCTTTTGATGTTTCCAATTACGTAGGTCTCCAGAACAAACGTGCCAGAACCATCTATTTTGGCTATGGCACGAGGAGAATTTTACTTTAGGTTAAAGCCTTTTACTGCCATGAGGTTAAGGGGAGGGAACCTCTCTTCACACAGCAGAAATTTGTCATAGAAAAACAAGTCTTAAAAAAACAGTTTCAATATTTAAAAAACATGCCAATACATTACAATAAGAATCCAGCCAATCTAAAAATCTAAAAATACATCTTTCTTTCATGTAAACCTCACAGGGAAGTCCCTAAAACTTACAGTCCACCTGTAAACACTGGATCAATGTATCTTTCTAAACTGTGACCAGGGATTTAGAAAACACTATTACACATCAATACCATTTCCCCCCTAATGTGGCACAAAAGCATAAAATCCTTAGGGAAGAAGCCACTAACAAGAGGTGGGGGTGGAGAGGGAGGGAAGTTGCTGTTCATTATTTTTTAAGCTACACTTGCTCCCTCCCCTACTTAAATTAAAAAAAAACAAAAAAAAAAACCACAGTTGTTAGTTGCTGATGTCATCAAAGTGCTAACATTAATCACTCACAGCATCACTAGTCCACACACAAGAGTATATAACAGGGATGCTCAGGCAGCATACTGCCAAAAGGAGGCAAGCAAGGTGCGGAGAAAAGACATTATTTTTTTTCTCCTGTGTGGTCTTTGAAAAGCAAGGCAACAGCATCTTTAGAAAAGATGTGCTCTTGCATGAATTTAAGTGGAAGAGACAAAGAAACCATGCCACCAGCAGCATCCGAGAAGAAAACTGAAATCACCAAGCAATGAGAATTCAGTCCAGAGAATCTGAGGAGAAGAAAAAGCAAACTGGCAAACAGAGATCAGTCAGGAAATAATTCATGTAGAAAGGGATACAAAAAATTTGGTGTTTGTAACATTTTCACAGCAGCATCACCGTAAAGAAATTCTGTTCTGGAATTTCCGCCAGGGAGTGAGGGTAAGTACTGACTTTATGATCCATAAAACATCAGATGGCTTTTCCAAACATTTACATGTCAGTAATTTTGTGTTTTCTAATAACTGATGTTTTGTAAAAACAGAAATGTATTATTGTTATTTAATTATAGTTCAAACATTCCACTTATAAAATGCTAGGAGCATTAAACTATTGAAACTTGTTTCTAGGCTGTGTTAGGAAGTGTTCTATAAAAAAGAGATTATAATTTTAAGTAATAGGGATCTACCAGCTAAAGAGAAGGTAACTAAGCAAGCAAAAGCTCTGATCTCACTAATGCACCCTGTTTTAGTATCTGCAGTAGTTGGGTAGATGCCAAAATGCGTCTGTTTGATAAGTTTATCTGATAGTAAACTCAGTTCCTTTATATTGTAGCTGTATTAAAAAGGGTGCACTTGGCACACAATTAAAGTGCAGCATCTACCCAGATCAGTAATATCCATGGTTTTACATTGTAATGAAAATAAACATACATATTTTCCTTCCCACTTCCAAGTAAGTATAATCCAAAAGCCCTGAGCAACAATTTTCATACATAAACAGGCACAGGATTCTTCCTGTTAATGTAATGTTGTTACATCAAAATCCCATTAAAATAATACACATTTTCCCAGTCTCCTACCTAGTATAAAATACAAGTATTACAGAATAATTTCAGAATATGTTATGAGCAAATCTTACAAGCTTTCCTCCTCAGGAGAATTTTCAACAATTAATCACTATTTAGCTAGGAAATGTAACATTTTAAACCTGATCTTAAAAAGAAAAATTAAATCTAAGTTTCATAACGAAGTCATAAAAAATGAAATACAGTATTATTGTCATGGGCATTTACAGTCATTAAAAAAGTGAGAAACTTTGAAAGTGGGAAAAACTTTCACAAGTGCCACTGGAAAATGATGATTAAACTAAGGAATCAGATTAAATTGCTGAGGTAAGCTCTTTTTCAAAAGTTACCATCACAACAGTTAAAGCATAAAACTCAAGCCAAACAAATGAAAATACCCACTGGTTGTTATTATATATTCTTTACTAGATGTGTTTAGAAAATTGCAGAAATTAGATGCTTTCCTTTCACTATTTACAGTGGTAACACAGAGAGAGAACCTCAAAATACTGGCAGATTTTCTAATTTGAATTGACGATGAGGAGGAGTATAAATTCAGGGCAGACAGACTACAGGATTACGTAAAATCACTTAGAACAGCAAAGAGTATTAGTAATTTTCAAAAATCCCCACTATTTATCCAAAAGGTAGGCTACAGTGAAAGCTGTATTTCACTAAGCTTAGCTTGAGAAAGGTTTTCCAAGAGGCTGACTAGCATCAAGACTAAATATTGTGATACTGATACCACCAATGCACGGTGTTCACAGCCACTGCCGCAGTGCAGCTGCAGTGGCTACAGATGTGCAACTCAACAGTAAATACGGAGACTATCACGGAATCACAGAACAGTCTGGGTTTGAAGCGACTTGAACAATTATCTAGTTTCAACACCCCTGCCAAAGGCAGGGACACCTTCCACAGCTTCTCTGGGCAACCCATTCCAGCACCTCACTGCCCTCACAGTAAAGAATTTCCTTCTAATATCTAATTTAAATATACCCTCTTTCAGCTTAAAGTAATTCCTCCCTGTCCTATCACTATCTGTCCGTGAAGAAAGTCCCTCTCCGACTGTATTGTCAGCCCCCTTTAGGTACTGGAAGGTGCTGTAAGATCTCCCTGGAGCCTTCTCTTCTCCAGGCTGAACAGCCCCAACTCTCTCAGCCTGTTTTCACGTTTGTATGTGTATTTGTGAATAAGAAACTAACGTAAGATATTGGAGACAAAATAGTATCTGGTTATATTTCCACATACTATTTTGCTTTTCAATTGATTGTGACTGGCAAAAACAAAGACTTGTGGATGATAGAGGCATTTATCCCTCTATATCCACTCCTGCCAATCCCTCTCTTGCCACTCAACAAAAAATACAAGATACACAGATTAGAGAAAAAAGCAACTTATTTTTTTTTACAATCAGCAGGGAAAAAAAAAATTCAAAATCAGTGATTCTCCAATTGCAAATTCTGCAGAAATTAACCATCTCTCAAGATACAACTGGTCACTTGTACAGGCAGCAGCTCTGGTTGAACTTCTCTAAGTTTACATTTATCCTTTCACTTAGAACAGAAATAAATTAAAACACCCCAAACTTTGTAGATTTTCGTTCCCATTTTTATACTGCAATACCAAAGATGAGAGCTTTCTTTCCTAATGAATTCCATTCCTACATTACAGAGCACTGCAATTAAGATCCACACAATATCCTCAGTGCTGCGGGTTCTCAGTTACCTCCAACAAACATCTTCCCTTTCCACAGGGAGATCAGCATCAAGAGAGAAAAAAAACACCAGAGCAACATCCTGATGGGAATAACCATCCAAAACATCACAGGAAACACAGCAATGGTAATTTGGCCAAAAATGGCCAGTTGTGTCGACAGCTTTTACAGCATCATGTACCACCCTAACTGGAACACCATGCTATCCAGCTACTCCAGAAAGAGCTTTCAGAAGGAAGAGAGAGTGCCCACCACTCGCTCCTCTTTTGTTGTTGAAAACCTGACTCCCCTCACAACATACATCATGTGCGTGACCTGCCAGTCCGCAAACCCCTCCAGTGACCAGTGCAGAGTTTTTAACACGCTGGAACGAGACCCAGCTTCTGCGAGCAACACCAAGAAAGAGCTGGCACTGGGCATCTGGCTCACCAGCAGCGTCCTGCTCCTCATCATCGCTGCAGTCCTGCTCTACGGCTGCCTGCATCTCCTGTGCCGCAGGCGACGCGAGCATTTGCAGGAGCGGAATGGGAGCTCCAAACAAGAGCACGGGGAGCCATGGACCAAAAGCGTGGTGTACACCTCAGAGAAATTCAGCAGGCAGAGCCAACAGACACAGGACGCTGAGGAAAAGCATCCAAGTGGCATCCAGCTGGCCACAATCATAGAGAATCCCTCAGTGTGCAATGAGCCCGTCATGCCATCTTCTAAAAGTCGGGAACGAGTCCCAGTAACAGAACAGTGGTCTCCTAGAAATTAGAAACCTTTGTGAGGGAGAAGATTTTTGCTACATATGGTACCCCCACTACTTCAAACCCATCACATGCACTGCTCACAACAGGGAGCTCTGACTGCACAGTCCTGGCTATAATTCTGATGTCACACTCCTTCCCAACAGCCTATATGTATCCACAGGTACTCAGAGGCAACAGTTCACGTGCCCAAAAAATGAGCACTACAGCCACCCTCCATTACTCAAAAATTAAGCATGTAGCAAGTAATTGGTTTACATTTCAAGGGGATTTTTTCGTTGCTTTTCTTTAGTCTAAAAGAGCAAACAAGCATAAAAAGTAATCAAAAGTGACCAAGAGAATTTTTGTTAACTAGCATGAATAAAACTAAATAGAAGTTTTCAGATGGCAACCCAGACTGCTACACTAGGCAACTGGAACACTCACACAGAGTGCAGCGGTTTGCCAGTGAGCTTTACCCTGACAATCCCAACTGCTTCCCAAACCACACATTACAAGCTACTACACTCAGACATACACTTCACTGCCCATGGTGTTGTCCATAACTCCCACCTGCAAGGAGGTCATTCTCAGAATGTATAAACTCACCAGGATTTTAATTACATCCTCTCATCTGTCTTATTTTCCCTTGGTCTAAATACAAGCAAGATACTGATTTTGTAAGGACACTTCTAATTAAGGAAATATCCTGGGTTACCACATTTTGCACTCTTCTGCTCCCACCACAAGCTACCTTCTGCTCCATGGGCCAGTGACTCCCTGCAGACGAAACGGAATTCAGAGAAGCAGCTCCTGGCCCTTCCTTTTCTCCTTCCCTTTCAGTTTTAATGATAACACACATTAATCAGCTGCAAATTTCCTTCCCATTGCACAGTCCATTCTGTGTAATGAAGGGGGACAAAACAGTAAAATCATGCCAAAATGCATTTTATTCTTGTAACAAGAAAATCTGCCAATCATCTCACTCTGCCTTGAGCTTCATGGCAAAGTGCTAAGGTCCTTCGGACAGAAATCTGTTCACCCTCACAACATGACAAGTGTTGTCTGATTTACATGTGTAAGTCTCCCTGTTTTAAACCTCTTAAGTGCATTTGTGTTCCACAAAAACATAATAAATCTAACTATTGCTGTATACTATGCCTGAAAGACAAAGGTGCACTGTGACTGCAGGCACTTAATTGCTATTGGTACGAATGTATGTGTGAAGTCAGCTCTCACTGACACAGCTCGGTTGTACCAGTGAAGGCTGGAGAACTGCTGGCTGGGCAGCTGCCATCCCTCTCCACCAGGCCCTGGAAGCTAAGGGGGTGTTCAATTTTGGCAAGAGAGCTCCCCATGAATATCTCACAGCAGGTAGCGGATCTTTTCAGCTACTCTATTTTGACAACAATTCCCACGACTTGTGAAATGCATCGACTCACAGAGTGCTAGGAAGAAGCTGGCATAAATGTGATGAATCTTCTTTACTTTTTTTTGACTAGGATAAGCATGACACACAGAAACGTTTGCTGAGCGGGGGCGAGTACGACTTTTAGAAAACACTTCAAAAGGCATTTTTATTGTGTGAAGTTAGCAATAACATGTACTCCACCTGCTATGGAACATTTCCTCCAGCTGACACGTTTTCCTTTGTCTTGCACGTCAGTCTCAAATAAACTGTGAGAATAACAGTTCACTGCTGTTTCAAATTATGCTCTTACATGAAATAGGTACTGAAAAACCCTTGTCAGAGCACGAAGCCAACACAACAGGTTTACTGCCAAAAAGGGGTGCTTGGGTAGCAAGGACAGAAAAAATGCTTTAAAATTATCTTGTAATCAAATTAAAAGTAATTAACACTTCTCTGATTAGGTTTTCATCCAAAAAAGATGATTTTAATGTTAAAGGGATGAAGCCAAGAGACATGCAGTCAAATCTCTGCCAACATCATGGGCCCTTGAAAACCTGTTTACTTCTCTGCATGTCCATTTCTTTATGTGGGTTTTATGGCAGTCCAATTCATATTCTTACACACATTTATTTTACATACACACATACACACCCTACTGAGAACAAGGAGCAGTTCAGTCTTCAAGCAATTTTGAGGCAATTCACCTACTGAATTCTGTACACAAACATACATACCCAAAAGACATGTCTATATCCGACTGAGAAGGCAAAGAGCTACCATGGAAGTGCTCCCCAAGGGATTTACCTCCTCTAAATATAAAACCATTCCACCCACAGAGTTTACAGTGCACTACTAAGATAAATACTTCTATCATCCCACAAGCAATGGACTATCTCACACCTGCTGCAAATGAGCAACTCCTGCAGAGTGTCATCTGTTTTCTGCTCTAGTTTTGAAGAACTCATGTCATCACAAGCTCACAGAACTGCATGATTCTCTGTTTCTTGCTGAGAAAGTTTTACTACAGAGTCATTCAGGTTCATTCTGGCAATTCTGTATTAGGTTTGGTAGTTCATCATCCAGTTTTAACAGTCATCTAGTAAGGGGCAAACATTCCAAGTGATTACCAAACTGATAAAAAGTTGCAACATTGCAAACTGATTTTAATTTGTGAACCAGCAGTAGATAAAAACCATTATATTCACATTGAGAAGTACCCTTCAAACATGTCTTTTACACAAAACAAGTAAGTTAGCATCTACAAAATGCCAGAGATGTAGAAACATGACAATATTTGGAAAATGTTGTATAAGACAGAAGAAAGCTCTTCAATTGTGGTCTAAACAACCTCTGTAAAACCAGATATTTCATTAACATGCAAAGTTAGTTCAAGGCCCCAGAAAAGATACTTTCTTATATGTACATTATTAAATATTGCACACATCCATCCCATGTTGCTGAATTTCAACCTGCTAACATCAATTTCATTAATCCTACATGTATTTTACCTGAGTAAAGGGATTTCAATGACCATGCTCAATAAGCTTTTGGAATAACCCAGCTCACTTACAAGGCTAATGAGCTTTTGCAGGCTGGCTCCTTCCCACCTCACAGCTCTGCCTCCATATCAACCAGAATAAATATGTTGTATCTGTGGGCTTTTGTTTTGCTAATTACATTAAGATACCACTCAGAAAACTTTAGGTAGGTGCTAAAGCCAAGTATCAAGACACATTAATATAGACCAGATGCTTTGATCCATTTAGAAATATCTGGGAATATGTGAACACTTGGAGATACAAACAAAAAATTTCTTTAGTTACTCTCAAGCAAGGCACGGGGCTCATGCAAAGCTTCTTAACAGAAAGGGTTTGGCCATTACAGTGCAATACACATGTGTGAGTCTACATATGCACAGGAAATCAAAATATTCTTGATTTGACCTAAATAAACACCATGCATTGCTAAAAAGAAAAAACCCTAAAAACCCAAACCCAAAAATGACAAAAAATCCCAAAACAACCAGCAACAAAATAGATCAATAAGGAAAAGTCATATTTCTTGGCTACAGGATGAATGCAAAGTGCTCACTTGAATATCTAAATAGTTCAAGAACTCAAAAAAGACAAAATTAAAAAAAAAAAAACAACAAAGCTACTTCACATTTCATTAGTACCTGCTCAGGAGGCAACTCAACAATGTAACTGTTAAGGACATAAACAAGGCTGTGCTCTGTAACAAGCCTGGCTCTGAACAATTATATACATAGAATAATATCATGCAATCATATAACATGCTAGAATGTGCAGCCTTTGTCATGTAAGAATTCCTATCTGTTACTGGCTGTATAGAGTAGAAATGTTAAAAACTCTGTTCAGACAGCCTCCATTTCAAAATACATTAGATGGAAGAATAAAAATATACACTTGTTAAAATTTAAAACTACAGAGAGTCACGAATATTTTCTAATAGAAGCCTATCTAGTTATGAAATTTGCTCCAGAAACGCAAAGAAAACCACTCCCCTCCCCTTGATTGCTGCAGCTCATACAGAAAAATGATCAGGAATTCTGAAAATGTATAGCTCTCAGAGTGAAGATTACTAAACTCATTTTAATAATGTAACCTGTCTGATAAAAATAGTGTTCCCCAGTTAATCTTCTGTCACTCACCCCACTGTATCATCACTTAGATAAATTAAGTTAGCAATCTCTATGAAATTCAGTCAGGTTTTCGCTCTACACTGCATCTGGTCAATTCCTAAAATAGTAAGGAACACAATAACTCTAATGTAAGAAAATCCCACTTTCCTATAATTTACTGTTCCCTGTTGGAGAACAATTATATAAAACATTGTTCACAGGACCAGACACCAGCTGTTACATTAAGACACGTGAATCCTTTTCCACCTCCTTTACATTTTAAAGGCATGAAAATTATATAAATGCAGCAGATATTTTAGGTCTGAAATTTGTAACTTCTGAGGTATCTCTTCAGCTCTCAAAACCTAGATTACTGGGTTGAAACTGCACCATATAACTATGATACAATGTGCAGAAAAGAACAGTAAGACAAGGACTAATTATGTGCACGTTTAAGTGGATTGCGAGTAGCCAGCCACAACACTTACAGCACACTTGCATAAATTAGACATAAAATTGAGTACATATTGTCAATAATTTTAAATAATAATAAATGATTTTTAAGCTTTTTTATTGTCCATCCTCTAATTGAATCCTTATATTTTCATTTATTTTTTCCATACTTCAATTTTCCACTCTGATACTCAAAAAAACATTGCAAAATTTAGAGTGACACCTTGTTATATAGTCTCAAACTATTTGTTGAAGATATCACAGCTGGTTTTTACTGCTGTTTGAAGTAGATTGGTACTTCTGACTAGATATTAAAAATGCTGATAAACGTTAATGCACTATACCTTTAACTGTCATTAAGACTCAGGTGACAATCCTGAAGAATAAGAAAATAAATCTGCAGTGATCAGGGAGAACAAATCTATCACACGTGATCATAACATTTGTCCTGTGAGTACAGGCTAACTTTCCTCACTTGGGTAGCCAACAGCTGTTCTCTTGTGCCAAATACTCCTCCAGCTTGTCACCCACATAAGCTCCTTTCCAGCCTCAGTATTGGGAATTGCCATAAGGCACCGAGTATATGACTGCACATTATGTACACTTCTACTGAAAACTTGCATAAACCTTCCAAGCCCTCCTAACTGCAAGCAAGCAGCTTGATGCCAATACAGAAGGTGACATGGCCAGGACACCAAGCTCGTCCCAATGAGTCTGAGGTTCTTCGGTTATAGATGCAAAAGAAACACTACATTTTTTTTAAAACATAAATGAAGTAGTTTGGTATTGGATAGTTTAAGATGGTCAGAATCTACATTCATTTTAAGTCAGATAACATCTGAAGCAGGTTTTCCTACCCCCTTTTCTTCTGTCATCACAGTCTTCACCGCTATAACAAGGGAGAGCTGCACCCAAGATGACCTCTTGTTCTCACTTCAACAGATGAGTAATTAATCTTTACTTTGAGTCTGCTCTGCCACTATAAGCAACTGATCAATGCAAGGTGGTTGAGAGAAGGGCTTATTTTTAGCTTTGTCAGATAAGACTAGCCATCAGACCAATCACTTGCACTTTGGCTGAAACATATGGTGAGCTTCACAGCAAAGTCTGAAAGAAGTGTATGTTCAATTTAAAATACACACAAAATGTACTTCAGTCCATTTCTAATAACTTTCATATACTGTAGGTTCTGTAATTAAAAAAGATACCTTTAAACATTAGCAAACCATAAAGATAAAGAGAATTAAATCCAACCTTTGATCCATAGAGATACTGTGGCTGTGCATTAGGCTGCTTATCCCGCTGAAACTCCTGAGAAAATGGTAGCACAGTCCGAACAAATCTATATAAAAAACAAAACCAATAATTCATTATTTATATTTCGGTTAGCAGTTGTGCACCTAATGCACCCTACCCTGTATAAGACTGCTTCTGAATATACAATCAAACCCAGATCAACAGACTTTCAGCCCTAGCAGAAACTGGGGAAGCACACAGCCTGCATTGCCCAAAAGCATGGACACAAATCATACTGCAATTCAACAATTACTGTTCTTCCCATGGTGTGCAGGATTCCAAAATATTCCTCACCTCTACTCTAGCCCAGGCCAGCAAATAGGAAAGTAACTAATAAAGTAGCAATAGTCTCTCACAGGGAGTAACGAAACTCCTGGTGCTTGCAAAATTAAGTCCTTATGAGAGAAGTACGCCTTCAAAGAAGAACATGACATTTCTGTTTAATGTGTTGGAGCTTTTTCCCCCAAAATTCACATCAGGAGAAATATGCTAGACTGCTACCTTTAAAAATGTCATGATGAAGGGTATAATCCTTGCATCTAAGTCAACGTTTCAAAAGTTTGATCATACTTTAGTGAGCACATTCAGCTTTACCTTTGAATACCGTAAAGAGGATAGCAAGAGAACTACAAAAGTATGGAGCACTGCCTAGGATAGGATCAGCCAGCCCACTCACAACTCAGGCACCAGTCTGAAGGAGCACTCCCCAGCCCACCTGTGAACAAGTAGCACAGATTTTCCCCCAATGATCCCTGTTAACTGTGTAACACACATTTGGCAGCAGCGCAGTTTTAGAGCAGGAAGAAGTTAATCAATACCTACTACAATTGTGGTTCTGCTTAACTTCACTAAACAGAGGAAAACTATTGGGGGATGTGTGTTTATGAGTTGGATGGATACTTTATTTTTTAACTTCATTAAAAAGTATTTCTTGATAAATGGTGCAAAGCTGCACAGTGAAGAGGGAAAATGGCTATTTAAGAAGTGTACATCAAATGGTTGTATAGTATCAGGCTGGTCTGAGTGATAACTGAGCAAAATAAATGTATCTAAGAAAATGTTTCAAGAAGGAAAGCTTGCCTTACATTATGATATCATAAGATCATATTGTATCTTGACCTTTTTTTGTTTAAAGTATTTACATTTAACCAGCACATCAAATAAATTATTCATTATTAATTCTTCCTAGAAAGAACACAGACATTCTATTTTTAATATACCCACCTTCTAGCTAAAAACAAAAACAGCCACGCTAATCAAAAATTGTTTCACCCAGACAGATATAAATTGCACCACTTTGCTTACAATTATTTCCACTGTGTTTTATTTCTGAATCATTCTTGTGAGAATCTATAACTTCAGCACAATGCTTTCTACATTTTTAATCTGCTCAAAAATAACTACAGCTACTTGTTCATACATAGTTTAGCCCATTTTCCCAAAAATACTTGTACTTGCTCTAGTCCAGAAAGTGTTTGCATTTAGAGCTTTTGAGGAAAAATACATTATTTATGTGTTTAACTTTTGATACTATATTATTTAAATCTCCTTATATTTATATTTCCTCAGTTTACAAGTTTCTCCCTATCTCTCTCACTTACAAAGAAACTGAAAACTCTCTTTTGAGAGAGATTACTTGAATCTGTATTCTGCAGATACTTCATTAATGAGTTTACCAGAGATTATGTAAATATTTGATAGAATTCAAAGTAATCTGCAACATACGACAGTCCCAGAGATTACTCTATTCACCCTTTTTTCTCTCCGAATCCCATTCCTTTTTAAACTGACATCAATTTTCAAGCCCTAAGAGAATCTCTAAAATGAAATCATAAGAGATATCATGTCATTTGAGATAAGACTGGGTTTCAGTGTGCAGACGTATTTGGCGAGAGCAGATTTGTTACTGCTAAATTAAAACAAGGGAAAGAGTGTTTCAAACTCTAAGTAGGTGCGTCCCATGACTCTGTAAGCTGTAACTATAATGCTTAAGACTTTCCAAAAAGGTATTGTGTGTATATATCTCAATTACAATGTAATTAGTGTCTGGGAGCAAATCAGTCAATGCAAGTAAATGCTCAAGTAACTCTTGTGTGTTTCCCAGTATTCCTCTGCATTCTTGGGGGTTTCTCCCTCTCTAACTCTTCTGAGTTGTAGCAAAATAGTCTTAAAGCTTTCTTAAAGACTTGAAGCAAACACACATGCTTATACTTTCTTGGATGAAAGAGGTCAAGAGAGGAAGAAATAGAGTAAGGAAGTAGGAGCAAAAGGTAACAGTCACTTGTTAAAGTATGGAGAGGCTACAGCAGCCTAAAGAGTGCATCGTTCTAGAAGGCATGTGACTAATCCCAACATATCATTCAGGTCAGTATTAGAAATTTCTTCCCTCAAAACTAAGGGCTATAAGAAAACTTTACCGTTCAGCATCATCTACTGCTCTTCAAACCTTTTCAATGTGCATGTGTGTGTGCCTTCTTTCTGACATTCTGCTGGTTGGATTTCTCCTGCTCCTCCTCCAAGAAAGAGAAACATGTCTGAAGGACTGAAGCTCTTTGACTATCAAACCTAAAGTTAAGAAAATTTTTACTTTCCCCCAAATACTGATTGGATGCAGGTTTCAGCATACTCCAAGATAATCAGTTTCATTTTTAATCAGTGTTGATGATCTCACAGCAATTTATCCATTTTAATCAGCTAAGGTTGTAAGCTGTCAAAGTAGATTACGCAGATGAAAAGCCTTCTGGCTTACCAAAGCTTTGCAAGTGATTGCTAGAGGACAACATGAGCCCTCAAAGTAAGTATTTTAGGGATCAAATAATGTAATATTAATTTTTCTGTGATACCTACCAGGAAGGAGTGAGCACTTCACAAACTAACCTAAATGATTCTATGATTTTAATTACTATAATTTATTTAAGGAGATATCTGAAAGAGACCACTTTGCTCAGTGAGCCTGCTGCCTTGCTACTGCAGGCACCAGGTCACACAAATCTCATTCATAAACCTTCTGAGCTTCATCTCAGAAGTAATAAGAGATCACAAACTTCCTTTCCTGCTCCTACAGAAAGTGTTCCTCTACACTTCCCTGTCTAACTAGTACAAACACTTTAATTGGAGAATGCTGCAAGTTAAGTTTGTCCTGTCTACCAGAACTAAGGGTAGCCCTACACCTCCTCTCAGTGAGTCTTAAACACTGATGTCAAGATGCAGAGAACAGAGGAAACAGCAGGGAAAATAGTAACAGATCTGCCAATCCATTGCTGTCACTTTTCCTTTTGGCAGGAAGACTTCGTTTGGTTCCTTGTTTTTTTTTAGGAGCAGAAAGGTAGTTGACTACAGTCACCCCTATTTTGTATAAGTCTATATCCCTGCACCATTTGGCTCTTGTAGCAGAAACTAGATGGTTTTCACTGCTACTTTTCAGGTTTGCTCCAGCAGTATCTGAAAGGGTTGAAAATTTTTCTGAACAGAGACTGTCAGAGTATATGCAACACAAGAAGCCACAGCTGTTCTCTTGTGAAAACCAGTCTCAAAAGCAGTATGAGAGAAGAGAGAGCTTGCAAAAGGAAGGGGGAGAGGCAGTCAGGAAGAGCGAAAAATAAAAAGCTGGTCTTTTTGTTCCTTCTGTGACAAATCTGTATCCTTGGAAGAAACGTCATATTGCATTTGGAAGAGTGCTATATGCATGAATTTATACCAGAGAACACAGATTTGGGTAATGTGTTAGAGGAGATGGAGCTACTAGTTTGACTACTGTCTCCAAAAGCTTGTATCATTTGTGTCAAGAAAGCATAGAAAATTTTCAATTCAAATAAATATAAGGCTGTCTCACACTTGTTCCTCTGTTAGTCCTTAATACAAAACAAGCTGTCAAGGAACGAAAAGACCAGCTTAGAAATAGTAAAGAAAACAAGGCCAAAAAAGGGACACTACAGACAGTGGAAGAAGAATAAAGAACAAAAATAAGGAAGTTACCTTTGTGTCATTTCAATCTTCTGGACAGCCCTAGACCTCCTAACTTCACAAGGATAAAGAGGAATGAAAAAGTACAGATGCAGGCCTAAGCATGACAAATATTCCTGGTGTGGAAAGACTTTTGGCTTGAAAAGACATGCAGCTGAGGGCCAACATGAGACAGGGCTCTTGAAAAACAATCCAGGTGGCACAGGACAGACAAGTGGGAAATGGCTGTTTATAGACACTTTCAGTAAAAGAATCGGTGGACAATAGCTAGAGAGCATCTAAAAGAGATGAAGCACAAGCTTCCCTGCAGACCCCTCACTGGAGCACATATTGAATGCCAAAGCCGCACATAGCTTTACAAAAGGGACACGACAGAACAATGGGGAAAACAAATATCCCTGTAAAGGGCCACAAATGCACTAACATCCCACCACTTTTGTTTTACAGAAACACCTAATCATTGCTAGAGGCTGGCATGTTTCCTGGGAGAATAATCACCTCAAGCCTCCCTTGTTTTCATATTCAGCCCTTTTATGGCTGCTGACAGCACCAGGACACTGGAGTAGTGACAACTTTGACCTAACCTGAAGTTCATATGCTTGTGCACTATCCAAAGGTTTGTTTTCTTTCTTCCATGATAGTCAACAGGTGGATTAAAAATACCCTTGGATTTCACTGCTAAAGCCCATCTGCAGAGATCCCCATGCTCATCTCCCCATTCCTTCTCCACAAACTGTTGTCCCTGAGTTTGTGCAGCTGGCCAGCATTAATGAGACTAAATTTCAGATAACTGGCAACTCCAATTATTAAATTGCTAAATCTTTTAATAGCAGCCTCACTGCTTAATCTCAGTACATTACCAGATACAAAAAAATTCCTAAGATCCAAATAATTAAACATGCAAAGTGCTTCAGCATTTTTGCATGAAGTGCCTTGGCTTTTGAACTAAACCTGCAGTGTTTCTAAACAGTTGAACTCTTTTACAGGTATATGAAATTATCACGTTCAAGCATTCTTGGGAAAAGAGCTGCAAAAGGTACTGGAAACAAGTTAATCTGACCAAAACACTAACTTTAAAATAAGAACCCTTACACCAAGCTGTCAAATTAAAAGAAGACAAGCCACAGGTATGACACATTTTCTGGGAACTCTGCCTCCAGCCCCTCACACCACCAAGTAACCTCTCTGCTTTTCATCGTGATTCTTTCTCTTTCTTCCAGCTTTTCATTGCTACTTTTTTTCTCTTGTTTACACGTAGCCTTCATGCAGGACATTACCTATTAAGAGCCAAGCATTAAACCAGCAGCTCTCACACAGCTCCTCAGAGTGTACTCCTGTGTTTGCACTCAATAACCTGTACAGTTGAATGCAGAGGGAGCTCATCAATTTAAAGTTCATGCTAACAGCAAAGCAGTAACAGACATAATGTATGTGCTTAAGGACTATAAAAAGGCTAAAAACTTCCCGCTCCCTCTCTCACCAAAAATATCAAAGGGCACTGTATAGCATGTACAACACATAGATTAGTTCTCTCCACACTGCTGTTTTTGCCTGAAACCGATGCACTTCTGTGATGAAATCAAGACACATGGTACACATACTGCCTAAGATCTGGTTGCCTTTAACATCTCTTAAATTAATTATCCTGAATTAATTACCCAAGAAGCTGGAACCTAACTCAATTCCTGCATACTTATTTTAAAAACAGACAAGCAATAGTGTTACAGGATCCTGCTAACGTCCTTTGGCACCCCACACTCACTTCCCAAGTGCGGTCTGCAATACATCAGCACTTGTAGCCAGGATGAACACAGACTAAACTGTATAGGAGCTACTGAATACCTTTCAGTAAAGCTGGACAGGTGAAGGAGCAGCATTTCATCAAGATTTCTCCTAATATTATGCTTATATGATTCTTAATACAGCACACTGAATATTCCAATATTGATCCCCATGTACATCAACTGCACAGCAGCTTCCTTAGGAAATATATTTGACTTTCCTATGCAAACAGATTCCTGTAACAGAAGTTTCTTGGGTAAAACTTAACCACAAAAAAAAACACTCTTTTTTTTTTTTTTTTTGCAGACAGAATCTTGGATCTAAAACACAACATAAGCATCACAGAACATGTCAGACAAGGAAAGTTCTCCAGGGAGACAGTGAAAGATGAGAACAGGCTTCCTCCTCTTCCTACAGTTCAATATTCACTATCACTTTACTGTCACTTCACAAGGCTTTAACTAAAACCTGAGTAAAGACTAAAAGTAACACAAATACTAAAAACAGCACACAAGCAGGAAGCCCAGATATGCAAAATCTTGAACACTGTGCCTTCCCCCTCATTCAAACCTTAGATCCTACCTTCTGCTTTCTATTTCCATTACTCACTCTCCTTAAAGGCTGCAACTGTAGTTGCAGTTAACACTGCAACACTGCAACACACTTTCTCCAGGAAATAATCTTTAACACAGAATCAGGAACATAATTTTATTTCCATCATCTCACAGTTTAAGACCCTGTTTCAAAATATCTTCATGATAAGCACTTTGCAGTGTTTTTGGACACACTCTGTTTTTCAGTATATCATATCTACGTCACCAAAATGTCAGAATTTGGATGCTGTGGTTACATTTGTCTTCTATTGTGAACAAATAACAGGCTTTCATACATTTAACACTACGCGGTAAAATGACTCATGCTGCTGCCTTTCAAGTAAAGCATTAGAAGTGGAGAACACTAAATGAATGGAGATGAACTTGTCAGCACTTGCTAGGAAGGAGGTTGCAGGAGGGTGGTAGAATAAGAGCTGCAAATAAAAGAGCCGCCTTGCTAACCTGTTAGTAGATCCATTGTAGCAGTAGTTTGGAAGGAAATCGTAATTGAGTTCCCAAAAGACATGAAGAGTGATTCTGCCATAAGGGGCTGAAACATTGTGGTTGGCTTCTCTGAACATGGCATCAAAGCTGTCCAAGGTCATATATCTGCTCAGAAGCTTGTGAGTCATTTTGTTTATCTCTATCAAGCCATCTAGCTCCTACGAAAAACAGGAAAAAAAGAGAATGATGCATTTAATGGAGTGGAGAAACTGAACAAAGTACATAAATAACCTTGACGGAAGAGAAGACAAGAAAGAAGTCAAAATGAACACTATACTCTCCTTGAGTCTCTAATGATAAAAGCTGGAAAGAATCAGTACTCTTGGGATTGTTTCTTAAACCTTCTGAGACTTTAGGGGTATTCAGATGCAGATGGGTCTCAAACACAGATCTGTGCCTACTCTTCCTCCACTGAGCAAAACTCAGAACTCCAACATTTAAAGGGGATCAGACATAGGCCAGAAGCACCTTTCTGCATTTCCTACTTTACAAGCAATCACAGAGTAATTTTTGCTCAGTAGAGTAACCAGTGAACCAACTATTGCAGTGGTAATGTTAGGAATAACATCACATTTACTATAAATCCTTCTCATGGTCTACTCCAGTGCAGCATGTACTGAGATGTAACTAAAGACCAGATCAGACATTTACAAATGTTGTTAAAATCACTGTATTATGTAGCTGCAGGCCACATAACTAGGAGTATTGCTTTTCATAATGTTTCTCCTCTTGACAAGAAATTCCTAGCATCCTTTCTGCCAATTTCTTTAAAATAAAATAAAATAAAGTAACTCCATATCTGACATCAGACACTGAAAACACTAAACACAAAGAATACAACCTCTCCTTTAAAAACATTCAAGCACTGTTTTTAAAGATTGTTGTGCAATGTTTTAGTGAAGGAATGTCCAGTGGCTTTTTCTAGCTGTGTATGAAAGTACTAGTCATCTTTCCATAGAATGCTCTCTGATTTAAAATATCTGCTCTCTGATATTTCAAAGGAGTTTTAAACCTGTAAGTAACAGTTACTTCAAGGGAAAAAAACTACTATGATTGTTATTACAGAATTAAGTCCAATTTCAGGGGAAAAAATAGCTCAGTCTTGTTAATACCTTGATTTAATTTATTTAGGTTGAAAAGCAGCAGAAATTACAGATTACTTCAGCTATTAGGATCAGTTTCTCACTGAGGAAACCAAGACGTTTTCGATAGAAAATATTTTGCCCAAAACTAAAAAACACCAAAAAACCCAAACAAAACAAACAAACGAAAAAAGGAGGAGCATGGTAAAGTGACAACACCTCAGGTCTGTCACTTTTTAACTCAAAGAATGAGAACCTTTGACCTAAGAAACATATCATCAATGGTTTCTGTTCACCCAGCTACTAAGAAAATACTGTACATAACAAAGAAAAACTACATTTCAATAATTCAAAGGTTATAAAACCAAGCATTCAGAAGTCAAGAGGCTCTATGGCCTCAGTATTTGATTTCTTTTCAGTAAAGAATGAAATTAAACCAAGATAATTAACTGCTTGACAAAATGTCACTGGTAAAAACCTTATTACAGAAAGACCAACAGTAATTCATCCCAGCAGAACTGAATGTGCCTGATATTTTTCTTGCTGGCTGCATATTTACTTGTCAAAATAATGCCGTCTGGAAATAAAATTTGGTTTTTAGCATTTTAATCAGGAAACTAACTCAAAAGGACACATCAAAATTGCACAGATGCTCTTCTTCCATAGGCACAAGTGTGATCTCATTCCTCCACAAAATAATTATTTTTACCATGCTACAAAACCAAGCTGTCTGAGTAAATAAACTAATTGTGGTTCTACCAAGCACAAGGCTGTTTTGTTTTGATCTGCAGTTTATCTATAAGCATGAGCAGAAGTGGATGCTTACAAAAATTTAAATCACAACAATGCTTGCTTTCCTTATTTTCTCATGGCTCCTAGTACATGCCTCCTCCACACTTTACTGCCAAGGTCCGCGGTTGCAGTAGGTTTCGGGTTGTTTCTGGGTTCACCCTAACTGCTGTGTCAGTGACCTGGCAAAACCCCAACACAACACTCACCACAATGGAAGTCAAATCCTCGCTTTCAAATCGGCCGATTGCCAGTTCCATCGACCTGTACATGGCTGCTGAAATGCGCTGAGTGATCAGTCGGTTCAGGTCTATGGACCTACCAAGAAGCTAAAGGAAAACAGGCTGTGAGGCTTTGAATCGACAGTCAGGACACAAGGCAAACTGTACAAGGACTGTGAGACTCCACAGATTAACAGACTCTCACAGTGTGAACTTTCATTCCAAACACACGGAAACAAAGCAGATGGGCGAAATTTGTAAATTCATGAGCAAACGTGGTACTACAATTTGCATCCCAACTCTTATGAAAAGGAGTAAAAGTACACGTTGCATCTACATTTAAGTATTTATATCAGCATTTTATGTTTCCATGACATTGTGCCAACAACATACTGAACACTGGTGAAAGACATTACTAGGAAGACAACGCTAACCACCCATGGCATTCTTATCTGGCTCGTGTTCTCTTAACTGCAACAGACATTTGCATTAAAACAGGATCTTTTAAGGTTTTTTCTTAATTTACGCCCTCATAAGACAAAAAAAGCAGACCTCAGATGTTCAGTTACGCTACTGAGATGACAGAACATAAAGCACAAAATGAGTTTTGTCTACCTACATAAGTCAACACCACTGGAAAGTTGCCAAGCAACTCAAACACAACATAGTAGGAGTTAACTCACTTGAACATGTCTCTGTTTCAGCAGTGTCTCGTAGCGGTTGGACTGCAGCAGCTGAATGGTTGCTCCCTGGTTCTTGCATTCTGAACGCAGCCGTTTATCCAGAAGCAGGCTATGAGGAAAGGAAGAAAATGTTTGAAGTATATTAAACAGCAAAGCAGAGCAGAAACATGTGACAAAAACCTCTCATACTGGAAGGAGCAGCTACCTGCCAGCCATTGCCTTGTAGTATGCAAATATTTGGTCTGCCAGCTTGTAGACAAATTGGTCAAAACACAGGTTTACCTTGGGGGGAAAAAAACATCATGCGTTTAGAGATACTTAAAATTAAAGAGGAGAGCTTATCTAAAACCTCCCACTGTTTATCGAACATAGTCAAGAAAGTTAATAGATCCAAATTTGCCAGTACAAGAGATCATGACATTCAATTTTCAGCATTAATGTGAGGCATTTTTGCACAGGTCTACAGGTTTCCTCAAAACATATCGCCCAACCAGTTACTCATTTTCTGAACGGTCTTGTCAGTTTTTCTGTTATCTCCAGTTGTTCTGAATCTCTTTTATAGGCCTTGCCCTTTAGCATGATTTTCACATTCAGGTACAGATTATTTTTCTCCAGTAGGTAAGGTTACTTTACCTCTGCCTCAATTTCATCATAGAGGAACTGCTTCTTAAATTTGGTAAGTGCATAATGAGCGCTGTCATTATAAAGGTCCAAAGAATACAGAACATACCTGCAAGAATGAAAAAGAGAGTTACATGTGTATAAAAGTCATGATTCTTTAGGATGGTGCAGTGAAGATGATGTAAGCCAGTCAATATTGTAATCTACATGCGGCTCATGAAAACACGATCTTTTTCTTTCTAGTTAATGTAAAAAAATCACATTTTTTCCTTTAAGAAAATAATTTGTTAATTCAAGAAAAGGTGAAGATAAGTTTGAAGTCCAAAACCTGTTTTCTAGATGTAGCTTTCCATCAAAATAGAGCTAGGCTTTTACCACTATACATTATATTTGACATTTTTGAAGAGTAAGTAAAGAGAACTCAGGGAGCAAAATATATGGCTGGTGCGATGATACTTATTGAAATGGCTTACATTTCAGTTACTAACTTCAAAAAGAAAACTTAGAGAATCTGAAAATGGGCAAATGTAAGACAAAAATTTTATAAATGTTTAGAATACCTTCTCGATGACTACTTGTTTAAACCAATTAAAGCAGTAACATTACAATAAGGAATGGCAATCATTAAGAACAATCATTCAGTGGAAGAGCACAAGTGGGTCTTACTCCATCATTGATGCCTCTTTCGTCTCCAAAATATGATCTGTCAAAATCCAAGGCATGGACATCTCAATGGGAAACTGGATTCTTCTGCCCATGGTCAGCTCTAAGAAGAATTCCCTGAACCACAGCTGGGACAGATCACAGCACTGCTGCAGGGTTTCTTTCAGAATAAATAAGGGAGAATTACACTTCTTATAGAATTACAACAGGTACAATACAACTGTGATTCTGATGATGCAATGTGAAAAAAAAAAAGCAGGTGCAAGTCACTAGAGCTGTACATAGGCCAAAGGATCTAAACCAAATTCAAAATGTAACTTTGACTTTTCCTAAGAGTTTTGAACTCCTCATTGGCCCCCAAAGTGGTGCCTTATTATAGAAAAAAAAGAATGGAAGTGGACGAGACTATCAGTTAAACAGAAAAAACTATGTATACCAGTAAAAAGAGATTTCTAGTTTAATTTCTCAGTTGGAGGCTGAGAAAGCCATACACTGAATTTGGGAAGCAGCAAGTGAAGGAGACAAAATTGCACTGGAACTACAAGTACCATCCCTCCCTATGGAGGACTGAAATGCTCCACATGTTCCTGTTGATTAGGTGGGCAGGAAATGACAGACACATTAAGTAGGGATTAAAACAAGTTTCTAAGGATGCTGTCAAGGGCACAGAGGTGTGCTTTCCACCTCTCCAGAAAACACTTGGTACAACCCTTCTTTTCCAGAAGGCTTGAGAACTAAAGTAGGAATGAACTTTTTATATTAAGACCTTCTGAAGACTTTTTGCAGTGCCGTTCCCCAGTAGCACTATGACTGACATTAACAGGCTACCCCTTCTCCGATGGTAAAGGAGACCAGCAGCAAAACAAAAATGAAAGACAACACAGCATGGTGATGACAAGGACTAGGTACACTCAATGTCAGTAGGTGAATTCTTTAGGACAGCATGTTTCCGATTACAATTAACTGAATAGTAAGAGTAGTGAAATGACATCAAATTTACCACAACAGAGAACTTGTTTCCTCTGTACTTAAAACAAAACCAAAAAAAGCTCCCAAAACACAAAAAAGACGTCCTTCTAAAAATTTAAATGTGTATAGGCTTATTTGTCCCTTGTTTATATAAGTACATACATAAAGAAAATAGAAAAGGGAGGTAACAATATGAAATTTGACGCATTAGAAACAAACGTGTAACAAGTCAAAATAAAAACCCCACCACAGTACTAGGTACCACATCTCAGAAAAAGTTTGGACAGACCAAGGCTTTTGATAAATAAACCAAAGGTTAAGTTGACTTAGGCAATCGGAAACATTTTCCAGGTCGTGTTAGAGGTGTTAGGACATGCTAAGCTGGACACTGATCATCTACATATCTTACCACTGAAATTTATCAAATGAGTGTAGAAGAAAGACTCGCGATGGAATTTTTCTATGTCCAATATGGTGGGCCCCTCAAGGCTACTTCTCAGGGTTTTCTTGGAACCACTTTTGTCAGCAATGAGGGACTCTAACATAGTTCTCACCATGTAAAGCTGTATCATTAAAGGAAACAATTATGGTGGAAAGGGGGGGGAAAAAAGGAAAATACACATGGTACATTAGTTGAGCAACACTGAGAATTACTATCAGTAAGCGACTGCTCCACTTCAAATTGAAAACTGGCACTGTGTGGATAAAAGCCTTTGAGGCAAGAGGAACAGATACAACACTAGCCTACGCACCAGCACAAATGCCTACCCATGCCAAGGGGACCTCCACTGACACTCAGCAGCAGACCATTTGCAGTGGAACAGTTCACATCACCACAAAAAGTAAAAGTAATAAGTAATGTCTTACCACCAAAGTTTAAAAGAGGCGGATAGATGTAGGACTGCCTCAGAAACTTGTGTGTCACATGCAATAGCTTTTCCAATCCCAGAGACTTGAGCTGCTTCAACAGCTCAGCAGAGTTTAAGGACTCTGTCATAGTGCGAACCATGAAGAGCTAAAAACCAACAGACAGGGGCAGGCAGGGGAAGAGAATCCGTTAATAAAAACACACGGGTAAATACGGAACGGGAAAGAGAAGCAGAGAAAACATGTTAGTTTGTTAAAAATGAAAAGCAGCACAGTAAGCATGCAGAGGAGGTCATAAAGAAAGGTTGTTCAGAATAATCACTGCAACCTGGTGCTCCCTTGAACAAACAGAAAGTTCCTGTTCATTTCAGAGGATGCTCAGAGAGCCATTAGCTTATCAAATGATTTAGCAAAGATTCCCAGGTAGCATCAATTACTGATTCATACAGAGCCATTTTAGAACCACATGAAACTGTGGAAAACCTATCTAAAATAGATATATTTGACCTCTTGCCCTCCTGTCAGCCCAGACAGACAGGTGTGCCAGCCCAGGAGCAGAAAAAGCAGATAGAACCACATAATTTAAATAGCCTATTGCAGCAGGGGAAGCAAGGCCCTTAAAGCACAGGAGAAGCACACTGGTGGTGACATTTAACCTTTTTTTTCACCCCAGGCAATTAGAAATCAAAACAATTTTTCTGCAATTATAAAAAGAAAATCTTCATTAAACTGATCTTATCACAAATTAAGCAACTTTTTATTACCCAAAATTATTAACCATACATGCTCTCTTTCTCACAGGATTTAGGTATTAAAAGATTGTCTTCACGAACCAGAGCTGACTTCAATTTTTCACCCAAAGTGCTCAGTACCTCATTTTCTCAGATGAGCTATGAATATCAGACCATACACTCTCCAAACAAATCCACAAATGAAATAAAAAAGAGAATTGTATGGATGTAACAAGAATGAGCATCTAGGTATGGGATTTTGATGACTACCACAGAAAACATTTGAAATGTCTCTCATTTTAGTGGCAGCAGCAGATAAATTAGATTCTAGGGACCAGCTTTATCATTCATTACTGAACACTGTGAGCGATCTTGTCAGAAGTCAAATACTTTCCCATATTTTAAGAGGCATTAATTTATAATTTAAACATAGTTTAAAACTACTAGGCATCTACTGAATAATGGGATTTAACAAAATAATTTCACCAGCCATATCAGAGATAGAAGTCAGTCAAGAAATAATTCAAGGTGTTCAAAAATATTATTTAAAAAAACATTAGAAGCTCAATGAGAAAATACTCGTTCCCAGAAAATCAAATTAAAGAGATTGAACACTTGGAAAAATTATGCATCAGAGTAGAAAATCACAGCAAACCAGACAGAGGATCTTGGTTAAGTACATATAATTTTGCAAATATAAATCAGAGTAGATTTTTAGCATTAAAAAAAGACTGCAATAAAACCTGCAATTTTAAAGTAGTTCAGGACAGAAAGAAAACACCTCATGCAATAATTGTTGACAGATATCACAACCACCGGACAGGAAAATACCTGAGTGCTGGAGGGTCCAACTGCACGTCTTGGGACTTTGATGTCAAAACCACTTTTGGGATCCTTCTCTCCCCGTAGAGCTGGGTCATTGAATGGCTCATGACCTGCTTCCCAGTCACACACTGTCTTCCTTATGGCCTGCAAAACACTGAACACAATTCCCATTACTTCAGACCACAGTGCATCCAAGTGCCCTGATAGAACATTTTACTTTTTTAAGCATTCTTCCACAAGCACAGAAACTTTCCAACAGCATTCAGGAGCTCAGGGTAACTCAAACCAAGAATTTCACCAATGGCTTCAAAAGTGACACATCCACAAAATAATCACTCCTTGCTGTTTATCAAAAAAGATACTCTAGAGCCCTTAAAGACATCTAGTTCCAACCCCTCTGCCATGGGCAGGGACATCTTTCACCACATCAGGTTGCTCAGGGTCCCACCCAATCTGGCCTTGAGCACTTCCATGGATGGGGCATCTACAACTTCTCTGGGGAACCTGTTTCAGTGCTTCATTACCCTCCAAAGAAAGGCTTCTTCCTAACACCTAATCTAAAGCACCCCTTCTCTTTCACTTTCAAACCACTGCCTCTTGTCCTGTTACTATCTACCTGCATAAAAAGTCCCCCCTTTCCATAAGCCCCTCTCAGGTACTGGAATGCTGTGATAAGGATTCACAGAGCCTTCCCTTCTCCAGGCTGAACTACCCCACCTCTCCCTGCCTGTCTTCATAGGAGAGGTGCTCCAGCCCTCTCATTGAGGCCTCTGGACCCTTTCTAACAAGTCCACATATTTTTTGTGCTGAGGACCCCAGAGGTGGATCAATCAAACAAGCAGAATTCCTATTTTCAGAAGAAATTCAGATTTCAAAATTCAGCTGAAATTTATACGAACAGCTTCACATACTTTTAGCTCCAAATACTAAACTGGAACTCAAATACTGGTCAGGAACACAGCTGGCCATATCCTGCGGCATGCTGAATGAACAAGAAAATGTCTCACGCCAAATCTGAGCAGGCATAAAACTAATATTTTACTTTATTTTAATAAAATTCTGGGACAAAAAGACTCTCCCTGAAAACCCAGTAATGTGGAACAATTTGTTTATTTTTAGCTTATGATTATATTTTTGTGGTAGTCAGAGCATTTTAGCAATAGCCTAATTAGCTAAGGACTTTCACCTCTAAGAGCTTTGCAATGAAATGTGGGAGTAAACAAATGATAAACAAGTCAAGATTAAAAGCAAACAAATAGGGATAAAAAAAATAAGGTCAGGAAATGTCACTAATCAGGGTGGGCAGATGGAGCACTGGAAGAGAAATGTAAGGCTAATAAGCCAAAAGCAGCAGAAGCTGAGAAATAAGACAGAATGCTAAGAGTGCCAGAGAGAAGAGAGAGCGGAATAAACATGAGACACATGGAAAGGAAACACTGGAATCATAAAGTGGACAGTGAAACCTTTCCTCAAGAAATAAACACTAATCTTGCTTTCAGTATTAGTGTATTTATATTTTCTTAAAATAAAAATAAATAACATGGAATACAAGACTTCCTGAAGTACTCCTAAAAGGCTCATGACAGCCTGGACTCTTACTGCAGCCATTCATTTTTAACTTCATACTTCTTCAGCTTCCAATTCACATCCAACCAAGCTGATTACGAATGCCAGACAGACTGGAAGTATAGACTTAAAGAGGTAGAATTTAGTAACTCTGCAATTCTGCAACAAACTTATTAAGGTCTGGAGGAAAGAATATAAAAAAAGATGAAAACAGTAATGCTACCTCTGAATGACATTTTTCTTCTTTTTAATGGCTTGTCTTAATGGCTCCCTAAGTGTGACCTGGGCGAAGTCCTGAAGAGCTGCATAAATAGTATGACGAATGGCATGATTGAAAACACTTTCCATCCGTCCCATCAGCACCTGAAGACCTTTGATCATGGCAATCACCTGCAAAAAAAACCCCCAGACAAATGTATTTTTCTTATTTTGTTTGTATATTTGTACAAAAAGCACATTTTTAAATACAAAAAATGAGAAAAGGGGAATTAACAAGTTACAAACGATAAAGGATAGTTTTGCTGTGCTCCTCCTATATACTGAATGGAGGAACACATGCTGTTTCAGTGTCAGCACAGGGCAGGCCTCCTTTTTGCACTGGGTATGCAAAATGCTTATAGAGAATGTTCTCTTTTGTATAGAATTAATCTTTGGAAAATCCCTATAGAAAAACATTTCTCTTACCTCAACCAAAGCAAACTTCTCCTCACTAGTATAATTGTATCTTGTTGCTCTTTCATACTCTTCTGCATTGTCAGGACAATCTTTATTAGAGTATTTGTCAGTTGGGTGAACGAGCTTCCATGAGTACTGCAGTTCACAAGGCAGAAGAGGAAGAAAAAAGGGTGGGGGGAACAAAAAGAAACAAAAAGAAACAAAAATGCATGAGAAACACAAAATACAGCTGGACACAAATAACATGCTTTGAGAAACAACCCAGTGTTTTCACAAAGATTTGAAGAATAGTGTTTGGTACTATGCTCAAACCCTGAATACATTCTGAAACTACTACCTGGTGGAAATGCCAAACAATAATTTCCCTAAAAATTTTTACTGAAAACCAGTGATCCTACATTATTTCAAAGAAATGCAATTCAAACTGAGCAGGTATAGCACTTAAGGGTATTTTTTACTGAGCAAATGTTAGCACAGGCAGAAGTTTCTTCTCTGTTTCAAACATCAGAAACACAGAAAGACTTCAGAGTATAAGAAAAAATATCCATCATACCCACACACAAAAAAGGAGCTTTCTACTTGGTGAAATATTCACATTTAGATTTCGAAACACAACTGGAAAACTATAGGTTCAGGGGTTTTTTTGGTTGGAGGAGGTGTTAATTTTTAAGTTTACTAGGCTGAAATGCGTGGAAATAGCTGCATTACTTGTGACAATATGATCTGCACAGCATGCACTTCTCTTAAATACTGCCTTTTCAGTCACTGCGAACACAGCTCAAAATGTCCCTGATGTCAGGCTGGCCTAATATCCATCAGGGTACATTAAGTGAAAAATCCTAGTCACATTTAAATACAAATTTCCCACAGTTTGAGTTCAGCACATAGTAAGATCTGGTTGACACCACCTTAGCATAAATGTTAGATTACAGAGCAATATAAATTTGCCTACTATAATGGATTAATAGCACCAATTCACCTATGGCAAAGGGGAGCATCACACCCTGCAACCTGAGTGCTACAAAGAGGACACTGGGGAAATGATTAAACAAAGATGAAGTACTTTGGGGGCTTTAAACCAACAGGGTTAAGATGCACAACAAACATGTGCTGGAAGTTTTTATCTGAACAAGATTCATGTAGCTACATTCATGGATACTCAGTGAAGGCGAAGACAGGTAAATAATTAGGATGCTCCATATCAGAATAAATTCTCAGCAGGACAGGGAGAAGGTGAACATGAACATAGAAGAGATTTATGGGAATCCATACAAATTAGAAAGACAAAGAAAAGCAGTCAGAATAGCAAAAAAACCCCTGCTGTGATGCTCAGAGAAAGTTTGTCCTGGAATGAGTAGGATAAAAACAGAGCTAGGAATGAGGGACTGTCGTGGGGTGGTGCCTTGAACCCGAGACAAGAATTTCCTTCAGAGATACAACAAAATAGGAAGATTTTCACTGTGAAAAGATCCCTGGATCCAGCAATTTGTGATGACAGAAATAAAGGGAGCAAGTCTAGGAGCTGCAGAGGCAAGGAAGAGACGACAGCAACCTCTCTCAAGAGGAGAAAAGGAGAACATAATTTTCACCATTAAATACACTGTGGATTTAAACAGGAATAGGATAATACAGGAAAAAGCCCAACTCATCTACTGGCTTTTAAAAGAGGCAGTTAAAAGTACAAACAAGAGAGAAAACTGGGTCTCCAGCTATGCCCACTGTGAGTGCTCTAGAGCTGCACAGTGCAAATTACTTGATGCCCCCTGAGACATCAGAGGCAGAATGGAGCAAGTCTGGCTTCTCTCATACAGTAACGCATGTTTCCACCCTTCTTAGAACATGTTTTGGTTCAGCTAAGGCACACAGCTTTTATCCTAGTGTCTACAGCACAAAAAGGACTCCTGCATCCTTCAATTTCTACCTTAAGCAGCTTCCTATTGAAAAAAAGCACGGTCACTTTTCTAACTGGCATCTGTTTTTAAAATAAACTATTACAATATAGAGAAACAACCCAGCACATTCTTTATTTCCCCTCCCTCATCTCCTCGCAAATTTTCCTTTTCCTGCATTTACTTTCCTTTTCACTAAAAGCCTAATCTAAAGCCAGTGGGAGCCCTTCCATCCATTTTTTGTGTTAAGACCATCCATGCTTCAATTTACTCAGTGGTGATGTCTAAACATGGCCAATTGGAGCTTCTCTTTCACCTCCTCAGTGACTGAACATCAGCACAGATGTTTCTAACAATAAAATTTTAAACAACATTTAGAAGAAAATTATGAAGTCGTAGTTGACAAAATGTTCGTATCAAGAGTGACATTAAAACATCTGATGAAGATGCACAGGTGACAGCCTATCCATTAAACAGAACAAGTCAAATGTACTGTGTGAGCTACTAGCTACTGGATCTTCAAAGAAGAAACATTACTCCTGGACTCTGAGAACTTCCTGTGCCATCCTCTAAGAATGACGTTTGAAGCAGAAGAAAAGGAGTGAAGGAAGAATGAGGAGGGGAACTAAGGGAACAAGATTCTTGTGGGTCCCTTCCAACTCAGCATATCCCATGATCCTGTGAAAACACAACTTGTATTTTTCAGTCCTTTAAAGCAAAGCTGTTTTATTCTGTCTAACCTCACCAAGCCACAGCTTTTTCATCTGGTTTTCTTTCCCATGTTACATACCACTTCCATGACATGGGCACTCCACTGAGAGAGAAGCTGCAGGCCTTGGAGAGAGAGATCAAAGAGCTTCCGATATTCCGCATCTGTTTTTTGAGCTTCCTGTCGGCCAGACCCAGTCACCACCTAGAACATTATTAAAAAAAAAACAAAAAAATCCACACTCAAATCCATATCACAACATGCTATATTCAGCATCCACAGCCAAGTTTCTCCCAAATTTCAACCAAATCGATTGAAGCACTAAAATAGCATCATATACCAACACCTGTATTAACATCAGTTTTTATTTCTAGAGACTTATGTAATTAAGCTTCAAAAATTTTGGTCAAGAAATGGAAATAACTGATATTCCTAATAACCACAATATTGTTGCAGATGAATTCAAGACATTAATTATATATGATATATGTGGTTATATGTTCTCTATATATACTATACATGTATGAGTGTGTGTATACATATGAATTTCCATATTCTTTTACTAACCCCCTAACTTTTAGTTTTGTCTAAACTGTTACAAGCACCGGTTTGAAGCAAGGACTAAATAACATATTCTAAATGAGACATACTAAAAGTTCTAGGATAAATCTGTGGTACGCAGAAAGAGGCAGAAGGACATTAGAGTTTGTATGATGTGTCATTATTCTGTTAAATTTAAATAGTGCAAATATAGTGCAGAGAATGGGTACTAGACCTGAAGCCAGCTTTTCTTGACTCAGGTGACCAAGCTTTGCCATTTACCTAGACAGAGATTTACCTGTTTTCCAGATACTTAACAATAACTGTTAATGAGTGATGTGAAATTTGCACATGTGGCTCTAACCCCACACACCTCACTGTTGCTGTAACGAGCCAGTTCAGATATGAAGCGCATATGATCTTCTCTGATTTGAATCATCTGCTCACATATATTGTACTGGGGACTGCTGCTGGAAGATGTGCACGTCCATCTATTTCAGAAGACAAAAAAAAAACCTCACCTAAATCAGTTTTGACAATAAACAGCACAACTGATACTGCAAAGAAAGCTCCACAATGCATTATTTTTTTTTTTTGCACATTTTCCTTCTCTGTTGTTTGAGGTTTTTCCTCTCTTCACACCTCTACCTCTACTCCCGCACAAGCCATTAGAGATGAACTGCCCTTCTGAGTTCAAACAGCAGTTCTTCCAAGTCTTAAGAAAAAACTGTAAAATTTTTCTTTTCTGTTCTGGGAGTTTTTCTTTGTGTTTTTTAAAGGCTGCTGCTATGAAATACAAAACAGCATCTCTCTGCTGACATTTAGGAACAAGACCAAAAATAATTGCAAGGTAGGGCAGAAGTACAGGTATAGGCTGTAAGACACATCTAGCTACCTTTGGATACTTACTTACTTGGTACAGTACGTTCCCAATAGGCATTATTAAATACTATTAACATGTTATCAAGAGGTACACAAAAAACATGCTACTAAGAATGGCATGTTAAGTAGCCTCCTATTTTTAGTAGCTCATTAGGCCCATTGCTGTAGATTTTCTCTTAGCAATTACATGCAAGTTATGTGGGTTTTTTCTGCAGGAATTAAAGTGCAAAGCACAACATTCTAAATTCATGTAGCTGCATGGAGGCAAGGTCTTGGAGGAGCACAGAAAGGTTCACTTAAAAAAAAGCAACAACCATAAACCATGGAACCATTAATGCAATAACTGGCTGCATTTTCCAACCATTTTGCTGTGCTGCAAACCTAGCCAAAAAAAAAGAAAAAAAAAAAGACAGGGGAGACAAGCTAAGGTGCTGCTCCATGTACAATGTACACATGCCTATTTACCCATGCACTACTACTGCTCACCTTGCTTAATAAAATCCTTCATTTCTTTTAAAGAAAGTTTCATATTTAAAGGAAAAAATAAAAATTAAATTAGTGTAAGATAAAATTAATTTCTACCAATCCAGGTGATAAGAAATGTCAGATACAAGAACGAGCTCAGCAGCATAGTAAGGTTTTTAAACCATCTGTTTCTTTAGTTGTATTCATTACATGAATTACATTAATAGTGACACACCCACAATGAAAAGATGACCAAGTGAAAATCCTATTAATTACCATAAACCCATCGACTAACAGGTGAGTATGAAAATACACTCCAAGGGTCAGACTTTTCCCATCCCAGATGCTCCATTCTGTTTCCTTCTCCTCCTCACCTGGATTTATTTTCCTCATAATGGGCACTGGTCTTAATGTATCTTGCAAGTTCAATCTGCATGTCACCAAAGAGTGGGACAACCTGCAACTGCTGTACACAGGGAACAAATCAGATTAGATAAATTGTTAACACATATCTTAGTGAAAGGAAACCAATATTTACCCATATTATAATCCAAAGTGATCTTTATTCTATTTAATTATATTTTAAATGCAAAGGAAACTACCTTTAAAATCACATTTTAACCCACCTTAAAGTACTTGTCTATCTTGGCTAAATTTATCCTTTTCTTTGCATCCAACTTATAGATGTTACTGACACTTCCATCCATCAGGTATAATCCAAAGCCCATCACCTGAAAAAGGAAAAAATCAAATCCTTCCACAAAGGGACCTCAGAAGTAAAACCTGTAAGTCCACTCTTCATATCATCTAGAAAGTAACGTTTTAAAGCCAGTCCTGAAACACTTAATCTCCTTCAAACAGAATATATTTTCAAATACATACATTTCTGTACTATTCTTATATTACCTGTATTAATTGTTTTTACATTAACATTAGCCTGATCAGTTACCCTTAAAAGATGCTGCTTGTTTGTATAAACATTGCACATTAAAAAAAAAAAGGATCTCACTGAAATGAGAGTCTGGCTATTTTTAGAGCTTTTCACTCCCATTTTATTCAAATTCTGTACATGCAAACTGATTTGGTAGCAGAAATTTAGATTTAACATCACTGAGTGATTGTTCTTCTGGCTTTCAGCACTTATCTGAATTATACACACACAAAAAAATGGCATTACATTTTGTCCAAGGTATTAATTAACAGAAGGTTATAAATTTATCAGGAAAAGATTCTTCCACCAGAGGGTGGCTGGGCACTGGAACAGGCTCCCCAGGGAAATGATCACAGCACCAGCCTGACAGAGTTCAAGAAGCATTTGGACAATGCTCTCAGGGATATGGTGTGACTATTGGGGATGGTGCTGTGCAGGGCCAGGAGCTGGACTCGATGATTCTTGTGGGTCCCTCCCAGCTCAGCACATTCTGTGATTCTATTTAGTATTTACAGGAGCCAAGCAGAGCCACTTACTGTGTTCTAAGCATCTCTACTGAACAAAAGGCCTAAATATGAAAGGCACACTGGACACCCTTGCAGACAGAACACAAATGCTCTAGAGTTCATGTATGGTTACAGAAGACTTTCATTTACTCCTAATAAACAGAGCTCTTCAAAAGTTAAACAATGAAGTGATTCAAAATATTTGCCATGAGGCAAATTTTTAGTTCTTACTCTGTATCTTTTCTTCCACTGTAAGACATGTAGCTGATAATATCAATCACATTTCATACTGCCCAGCACCCTCTTATTACATGTACATACTCCAGCTAACTAAAGTGACTTATTAATCCTAATTTCAAGATACTTGTTCCCTCAATATTTGATACACGGCCTCACTTCCAAAAGCTTTTTAAACAAACTTGCCACATATCTAAAATACAATGCAGTAGTTCTTTTCTGCTGTCATTATACTTCATAGAAACACAATTCCATAGGACTGGATGCAGTTCGATTGGGCCAACTTCAATTTATGAAAAACAAAAATAGATTAGAAGCTTTCAAAATACTTTTAGCATGTAATACAACAAAAAGACAATGACATGGAAAAGCAGTAATTTGAATTATTTGCTTAATCTGGTTCCTTTTAAAAAAACAAAAGCAACCAGAAACAATCTGGAATTCAAACACTCGTGCCCTGCCTCAACACTCTTTTTTTAAATTTTGTACCCAAAAGAAACCTACTTTCAAAAGCATATGTTTTTCACTGGGCGTTAGATACATTTTGTTTTCATAGTAGTCCACACACAAATTCACAATATCTGCAAGCAGCTCTTCATAGCCAACAATCACTTCCAACTGCTGCTGCAAAGACTGGAAAGAAAAAAGAAGGATATTAGTTGATATTATCAACTAGTTGAACTGTCTGGGAAAAAACAGTTACTACCAAACTGGAACCAATGTTATTTTAATACTTTTGCAAAGCATTAGGTAACTTGCAAGAAGAGAACTAAAGCTTACTTGTGTTATCTTGTTGTGGTTGGCAAGGAACATGGAAAGGTTCTGAGATTCTTGAATGGACTGAGGATCTGCCATTTTCCGCAGGAACTGAGCAGCTCTTTAAAAACAGAAGAAAAAATAGTATTTCCCTTGGCCAGGACTGTTTGTAAGCAAATCCATCTCCTCAAAAAAAAAAAGGTGCAAAGTTCACTAAAAAAGAGAGATGGACTTAATTTATCCAAAATAAACTGGTTTAATATCCCAAATCCTTCACTACACCCCTACTTAGAAGGTCCAATAAAACCCAAATGAATAAACATTGCCTATATCCTTCAACTGGTGTGTGCAGCTGTGGCTCTATAGATCCAAGCCACTCAATAACCCAGGAAAAGTCAGTCTTCCAGAAAACAAGAGTTTGGCCTCCAGAAGCACACGTCCAAAGAAAATGAAAGGCAAACCAAATAAGTTTAGGAGGTCACCAGGTACAACAAAAACAGGCAGAGGTAGAAACTAAATCTCATGTAAGTAGAAGCAACACTGGTAAATTTGGCTAGTCGTTGACTGAACAGTTTTCTGCATGAAAGACCACAGATGCTAAAGCTGGCATAAAGGCTGTCTTCCACTGCTGCTCTCACCACTGTGTTCAACAGAAGATATCTGATACTATCTGGTAGCTCAAGTACAAAACTTGGCCACTGGTATCTCATTCCCTCTCCTCCCTGCTATACTTGCAGTCACAATGATTTTGAACAGCAAAGCTGAAATATCTTAAGAACAAGTATAACAACTCTCAGCTACAAATGTCAAAATTGGATGCCAAGAATAGAATAGATCAGAATAGAACAGGAGTAGCACAAGTGATCAGAAAGCCAGCTTCCTCTCAAACTTGAAAACAGAAGCTTTACTGAACAAAGTATATACACTACATTTAGCATGTACTAAAAGACCTAAGTATTTGACAGCTTGGCATCAAAGGCAGAAAAACCTTTTGCTGCTGGAAGAGTAGCACAAAGAAAACAGATGTACTCAATGGCCTAACTGCAGTCAAGCCATCCCTGGTTTCAGGGTAACCTGTCCCACACACAAGAGACTATTTTTGAAGAAAAAGCTGTTAGAAAAAAAGCAGCTGCTGCCATCTCGTGGGAAGCCTGAGTCCCAGCAGCAGAATCCCAGCTCCTGCTGCCCCTCGCCACTTACCGCTTGTAGGCTGAGTGATCGTTCTTCACACTGCACTTCATATTTTTCAACTCATCCAACACCGCAAACATGTTGATGAATTTGCCCAGTGTGATCAGATACGCTTCAGACACAAAGTCCTTCCTTCTCTCTGCATGGCACAAGCGTCTCACCTCCCCACAAAACCGTTCAATTGCATTTCTCTAATGGCAGGAAAAGACAGAAAAACAGGGATTAAAAGCCGTGACATCTCCAGGGAAAAACTTCCATCACATACCTAGAGCTGGTCCAGTGAAAAGCTCCACTGAAGCAAGGAAATGTTAAAAGCATGCAAAAGTAGCAAGGTACAAGTACAGGCCTTTCAGCTCTTCCTCTTGATGTGTACTAGAAGTGTCACCAGTGATTTTTGCCACCAAGCTTGACTGACAAAAGAGCCAAGGCTCTTCTTTCAAGATAAAAGTAACTAAAAGTATAAATAAAAAATAGGACAAGTGGTAAAGTTTTTTAAACTAAAAGAGAGTTGGTTTACATTGGATATAAGGAAGAAGTTTTTTACAATGAGGTCAGTGAGGCACTGGAACAGGTTGCCCAGAAAAGCTGTGGATGCCCCATTCCTGGAATTGTTCAAGGCCAGGTTAGATGGGGCTCTGAGCAACCTGATCTAGTTGAAAATACCCTTTCACTGCAGGATGGTTGAATTAGATGATCTTTCAAGACCGTTTCCAACTCAGACTCTTCTGTGATTCTACAAAGTTTAAAATCCATTAGAAACAAGGGATTTCATGGTATTTGTTGAGGAAGTGTATATGTATTAAAAGGCAAATTATAGGTATTCTCCCTTCAAACAAAAAAACAAAAATCCACGGCACACTGTACATGCCAACTCTCTTAAGTCATCCTGGCACATATTTATTTGAGGGCTTATTTCCAAGCACACACCAGGGCCATTTCAGATGGAGATTACAAATACAAAAAAGACAGCAACTTCAAATGTAAAAAAGGAATCTGTTCTGACTTTAGAGCTCTTATCTGCTTGAATGAAAGGAGATTGAATGAAATGTAATACTTCCTGTTGTCTTCCCCAACTGGGGGTCTTACTGAATACAAATAATCTCCTCTTCCTGTGTGCTCCGGGCCTCACAGGCTCTAGTTGCCCCAGTTCTGAATAATGCCTGAAAACATCCTCAGTACATTGAAATAGATGGCAAGCTGCCAGGAGGGAGGAGAAAGCAAGACAGACTGCTATTCTCCAACTCGGGTGGCTGGCAGGTCACAACAACTGGGCTAGCTTGCCTCAATGATGAATTGCCATAGCAAAGTTGCACCTGCTGTTCTGCTGTCCAGACTTGTGCATCCCTCATTCCCCAGGAAGTGGTTTCTGTGCTGAGATGTTTTTATGTATACATGTGAAATGCATTATATTTCTATTTCCTTTCTTCCTAAAATGCCAGATCTCTGTCCCCATGTGCTGCCGAGGGACTATATGAATTACTTTTGACTTTATGCTGAAAGTCTTAATGGAGATTGCCTCAAGTTTTTAAGATAGGCATTAAAAATTCTGCCCTTCTGTGAGAGAATATGGTGTTTTTTCTAAAGTGTAATGACTAGGTTCAGTACGTGAGCACACAATATGAAGTACACAAAACAGGAATATAAAATTACAAGCCTACTGACAATTTTTCTTTCCATTCCTTTTACCTGAAAATACATAAAATTCATCAGTTTTGTGACTTCTGGCTCCAGAACTTCCACAGTCTTCTCATAAATTTCTACTCTGTTTGGCTGCTCATTGCACTTGACCTGCAGAAAATAAAAGAGGCTGTTACACTTGTAACTCCCCAATAAAGCCTCAGCAACTAAGATCCTGAGAAAATGTATTATCATCATTAGAGACAAACTTAGAGACAAAAATTTCCAGGTTTGGTAATCTTATGCTAATCTTCTATGCTTAATTGTGTGTTAAAAAAAAAAGAAATCTAAAATTTTTCAATTACCTTACAGCAAGTAATTTGGTTGTCAAACACCTCTGTAGGGTTAGAACAATATTCTTTCCACATTAAGTCACTTGCTCAAAATCATTACTAAAATAGGGCCAAAACTAGAAATTAAAACAGGTTACCTGACTTCCACTCTAAATATTTAAACCACAGGATAAGCCTTCCTTGCATTTCAGTATAAAAATAACTGCATTACAAATTCCTTATAAAGGAAGGAGTCAACTAATTTTGTTTTCTGATGCCTCTTAATATTCTTTCCATCCCACTCCTGTACAGCCATTCCCAGACACTTGAAGCTAACTTGTGACCTATTCACAGCAGGGGTTTCTTTGTATACAGATCACAAAAGCACTACATAGCTCTGACATTTAGAAAGGGGCTACCTAGGATGTCTAGAAACTCATATGTTTAACCTAAATGTTAACTGTTACATGCTATGCTACCTGTTTTGAATTTAAGTATTAAGCTGGGGAGTGGGAAGGGCCCATTCTCTTGAATGAAATGTTGGCCTCGAGCAGATCCCACAATCCCAAATTTTCATTTTAAAGCCCTATACTACTCTTGAACCAAAAAGTAAAACTGACACAAACCCCATGGGATATTGCTATTGATGCCTTATAGAAAAATTAAGTCCAACTGGTCTCCAAGTGCTAAAAGACACCATTCTATGGCATGCCCAGCTTAATTCAGGAATCAAGGCAAACTCCATTTTGGATCTCACTGACAAAGCTCTGTCTGTGTAATTCCGCACTAAAGCAAGACAGAAGTTCACATGTTGCATGACAGTACAGTTTTCATCCATTACCTGGGGAATGGCTCTTGAACAGCTTCTCCATGTGTATAACATGATTGCATATTCCTGACCTTCTTCTAGCATTTCATTCTGTAGGGAAGACACTCAATACAATTAGGCATTGTAATACAAAAGGATTATATCCATGTGTTTTCTATCATTCCAAACCCTCATCCAAATGAACCTATTTTTCTTATCAGAATGTGTTTGTATAAACATACATATTGCATGCTGAATGACACATCATCATTATTATGTCCCCAGATCAGATTGGTTTATGTGTTGTTCTTTCTTCCCAGAACTAAAGATACTGTGGTCTGTAAATATAAATAAAAATGCTAATCTTGTGGTGGGGGAGGGTGATGGGATGGTGTTTATTTTCCTTTTTAAATTCAGGGACTCCAGGTGGAATTGTCAAGGATGAAAGAGTCAGCACATGCAGAGCAATTTTTTTACATGGCAAAGGAGAGGTACAGCAATATTCATACAGTCAAAACAGGTTAAGGAGTAACCAGATAATTTTAAAAGTAGATTGATGTAAACGTACATAACTTTCAGTAGCATGTAACCAGGTGCTTTATCTGCCCATTCCACCATTTGTGAACTGGCCTCTAGAATTATAAGACATACTATTCCCCATTTTCCAAGAATGCCATGAAAGAACCTTTGAACAATGTTAGTTGCTCAAGAGGAAAGACAAATTAAAAAATTTTTAAGAAGTGTCTTTGAAAAAAAGGAAAAGCCACACACTTTTTCATCTTACTTCCTTCTGGAAGTGTTGTAGGTACCCTGTTTCCTGTGACCACAATTCTTATAGTGAACTGCAAGAAGACACACTCCTCTCCTTTTACTCTAAGTAATACAAAAATGTATATTGGAACATCTACTTACCATGCTAGAATGGACCGTAGCTTGCTCAATGTATCTTGCAATGCCAGTGACAAATGCATTTCTGTCTTCAAAATTAGTGTTGAAGTTTGGCTGCAGAGAAAGGAAAACATGGAATTATATGTTTGGTAGCAGCATCTCTCCTATGAAGGAAAACTGAGAGACCTGGCATTTTTCAGTCTGGAGAAGGGAAGGCTCTGGAAGACCTTATAGCAACATTCAGTACCTAAAGGGGTCCTACAAGAGAGCTGGAGAGGAACTTTGTCCTGTAGTGATAGGACAAATGGGAATGGATTCAAACTGAGAGTAAGTTTAGATTATGTATCAGCAAGAAATTATTGACTGTGAGGGTAGTGAGACACTGGAACAGGTTGCTCAGAGAAGTTGTGGCTGACTCATCCCTGGAAGTCTTCAAGGCCAGGCTGGATGGGGCTTTGAGCAACCTGTTCTAGTGGAAGGTGTCCCTGCCCATGGCAAAGGGGTTGGGCTAGATGATCTTTAAAGTCCCTTCCAACCCAAACCATTCTAAGATTCTATGAAAGGAATTTTTATATTGCCAATATAAACACACTTTGGTTTTGGGCAAAATGCAGTCATTCTTAACAGCAAGGGAAAACTGAAAAGCTTTTTCTTACAATGACAAAATACCTGGTAAAGAAGAGACGATGGTGGGGGCTCAATACATGGCTGCTGATCTGGCAATGGTAATTCCTCCAAGAGATCCACATTGGACAAGGCATCCTCCAGAGTTACTTGAGCAGTCATTTTGCACCTGGTTAGAAAATACATACATACATATGTATACGCACATAGATATAACTTTGTATGTGTTACCATATACACAGTAAACAAATTAGTAGCACAAAGAGCAGGGAACTATTTCTATTGTGGGAAATGGAAGTTTCCCTTCAACCAAAATGGAAGGGAAACAGTCAAACAGAAACTCAGCTGGTTTTAGAATACACGTTTTAATAAAACTTTTGAGACTAACACCCTCGTCCTTACTTTTAGGACTTGAGAAATGTTTCTCTTCCCCTACTACTGAGAGGAAATTGCCATGGTAATCTCCATAAACCTTCAATTGCTGCCACTGCAGGGGCTTTTGAACTAAAAACAGCAATGGGAACAGCAATCTGTGACCAGTTACCAAGCACTGGAACAGGTTGCCCAGAGAAGTTGTAGAGCCTCCTTCACTGGAACTTTTCAACAACTGTCAGGATGCAATTCTGTGCCATCTGCTCCACGATGACTCTGCTTGAGCAGGGAGGTTGGACCAGATGACCCACTGTGGTCAGAAGAAAACGTGGGGTGAAACAACTCAGTCATCCACTTTATGATCTACTCATTCTCCTCAGTGGAGTGGAAAAAATATTGATTTTTAAGGTTATCTTTAATCAAGATGTCTCTTTTTTTTTTTTGCAAGTTATTTTTCCCCTTTTACCAAAGGAAAACCATACACCTATGGTGCAAGGCGCAGCTGAGCACTGCGATCAGCGCCAACCAGGAAGAAAGGAACACTGAGCACTCACATTCCAGAGGAGCAGGACCCTGCTTGGCATATGTCACCCCCATGGAACTCCCATTCCCACATACAGGGAGGGTACAAGCAGATCCTGATGCAGCTTTGACAAAAACTCACTGCAAGACAGCTGGTAAGGGCTGGTGCACTCCTTGCACTTTTACTGGCCTGGCAGAAACACCTCCTCACTTTCTCTTGCCTAATTATAGATTCCTGGGGAAAGACCCACAGAAACAGCAGCTTTACCTCGAAGGAAGGGCTCAGCTGACAAAAAAAAAACAGAACCAAAAGCCAAACCAAAGGAGAGGAGGCAACCAGGAGTGATTACATCTATCCTGAGACCAACCCTGTGCATCAAGCCATTGCTGCAACTTGCCAAAGACTTTATAAACAACAATCAACAGAAAGATTCAGAGGCCTCTTCCTTCTTGAAAGCCCAGCCCAAGCCTTGCTCCCAGCCTGAGCAATTGAGTTTTCGTTAAAATCAATAACTAAACAAATGCCCATATTGGGCAATTTGTGATCCTTGCCAAAAAAAAAGATGAAGAACTCGACCGACAGAAGTGCTGGCTGGAAAACCTGTGCCAGGATGCTTGCCCAACACCTGCCTACACCCAGATCAAGCTCCAACACAAGAACCACATTTATTCTCAAATTAGAGACCGGCAAAGAATGTGGTGTCCTCCCTTCGATAAATGAACACATGCCAAAAAAAATCCACAGCTGGGCAAAAGTGCTGTGAGGAGCTCAGACTGAACCGTTTTACCCTAGAGGAAATGGAGAGTGCTGCCAATAAGTCAGAACATCTACAGATGAGTCTGTCTATAGGTACTCTATATATGAGTCTGAGTATCTATAAACCAAGCTTTAGCTAATAAAGAAAACAGTTTAACTGAGGGGCTCCTTCCAACTCGAAACTTTTCTTCCTCTTAGCCTCCCTGTCAAGGTAGAAATGCCCAGTTGTGCAGCTGCTCTGGAATGTGCTGGTGGTGGGATCAATGGGCCCATAGTCCTTTCCCCCACCATAGAGGCAAATGGGCACAAAGTATTGGCTCCAATAAAGCGCTACAAAAAATGTTCTAAAATCCATGGCGAAAAATGGCCAGCCATTCTACACCAAAAATTATTGCAGCTATCTGTGTAAAAGGGAGGTGTCACTGAGTGCAAGGAAACTATCAGCACCCTCTCCCAACTCCACACATCTTCCTTCTCCTCCTAAAACATGGTCCACCAACGACTTGGGCCCCTTCTGCAGAACAGAGCCAGGCATTTACAAAAGCCAGGCTCCTGACTTATGCTTCCTCAGCACTACAAGTGAATATTCTGAAGATGTGGCCCATACATTCCAATTCTGAAAGCATACCTGCATGCTTTAGGCCTCAATTATTTACAGCTGCACAGGAGTAATCCTCCAGCATCAGCTTTCTATGTTCAGACTGTGAGACATCACACTATCTGTGGATGGTGTTTTTTAATACTTAGAAAACAATTTAGAAATAGAACCCAAAATCCCGGCTGGCTTACAATGCCATCTATTTAATAGCACAGGTCTGGGAAACCCTTACTAACATGTCAGAGGCACAAGTAAGAAACAAAAGGTTCCTGCTGCCCTCTAGGTTGTGAAAAGAAATACAAGAAGGAGCACTTTTTCAAGCCCTTCAACATGATTTCCCAAAGATTTGCATTTTTCAAAGCAGGAAAACAAAAGCCATTGGGCACAGATAGTTGCAAATGTCTTCTTGTTTTGAGGTTGCTCTCTGACAGCTCCGCTTTGCTATTTTGCCAAAGGTATCCACGTGCCTGGTGTTTCGTTGGCCAAGTTCAATGTCCCTGTTCTCCAGCCTTTGTACTCCAGTATCTTGCAAGACATGAAAGAGGAAGCAGCTCCTTCCTGCCCAGCTCTGACACATTTGCAAATGTTGTGAGGGTGTGATTCACATTTCCCCCCTGCCCCCCCTAGAAATGAGCAGAGGAGGTTTGACAACAGCAACAGCAGGGGGACAGCTGGAACTGGTTCAGGGTTTTCTTCCCCTTCTTTATCTTTGCTGATTAAAACAAGCTCCAAAAGACAACAGCTGTTACTCATAGACAATGATGAAGGGCTGGCAAAACCAGATTTTTTTTTTCCCTAAGCCCAGAAAAATTAATCTAAGAAAAGCTAAATTTCACAAGATACTAAATTGGATAGCTTTACCTCCTTAAGGAGGTTTTAACAGCTGAAATTACTGGGCAGGAGACCTAATATTTTAACAGACTCGCCCTTCAAAGAGAACATAAGACACTTCAAAGGCCTACTTTAAAAGAGTCTGATTAGGAATTTACATAAATGAGAAGGGACTAAAACGCTATAGTCATACTCATCATTACAGTTATACTCATAAATTTACCCAAGCTGTGATAACTTCTTTCTTATTAAATTCCTACAATGCTGTGTTTTCAGTTCCGTACCCACATGAGATTTTCCAGAACAGATTTTCTCAGGTAGAAGACATGTTAGCATTATTTCTGAAATATCTTTTTCTTTTTGATATCTTTGGATTATGACCCATAATTACAGCACTAAAGTAAAAATGCACTCCAATAACACGTTTTCCTGGCTGTATACAACCAGCAAACATTCAACATTCATTATCTGACATCCTCTCTTGAAGAGAGACAATCACATACACCAGCAAGCTGTTTTGCTAACTTTTGGTATTTGATGAGCACACAGAGCTTTCTAAGCAGGGAAGAGCAATGCCTGTACTGATTCTCAGTTCCTTTTTCTAGATTACAAAGCAAGAAATTCTGTGTCTCTAAACAAACTTCAGCCTTACAGTACCAAGTCCCACTATGTCCAAGGATCAGATATCAGTTCCAGGGTTTGGGGTTTTTTTAGTATATTAGTGCAAGGCCACAGACTAGCTTAAACTAGGATATCCTTCTTTTTCTTCAGTTCTGAAGGAGAAAAGCAGCCTGACCTGCTCAGAAGAGCTTGGTGTACACCACAGGGTGAGAAGTTCACTCAGCTGCCTCTGTCACATTTTGTCCATGTGAAAAACCAAGCCAAAAAAAGGAAGCTCCTTTAGCATTGTTGACATTTTTTAGTTAACTTCAGAACTGGATTATTATTGGAACATATTCACAAAAAAAGAGTTGGCAATCTTTTTAAAACATCATAATTCTGTACAACTGCTCTCAGCCATGCAACTGCATGGTAAGCAGTGCCCTGCTCACAACATTGCTTTGATATTTAGAAGAGATGATTGTCAGTCCTAGTAGAGATACCATTTCCACATCTCCATCCTTACAGAATAATGTCCAGGTCTTTGCAGAAGATATATATTCTTAATTCCATGCATATCAGAAAAAGGCCAGCATGCATCTCTCAGCCATGCTCCTTTGGGCCTCCTGAAGCTTCAGATCATTTGGAAGAAAATATGAATGGGAGCAAATTACAGGGGAAAAGCTGTTTGGACAAAAAAAAATAGAAAACTGACCAGAAGAAACAATAAGAACTACAGAAGGTAAGGACTGAGAAAGCAGAGAATAGAGAAGAGAGCATTAATTTCAGAATCACTGTGAGAGGAAGGATTGCTGTAACTATTCTGTTCTCAAACTTAAAGGTTAAAAAAAAAAATTCCCCATACTCTAGAGAGTTAAGTAGTTATAACAACAAGTTTTTAAGGTTTCTTTCAGTGACAGTTAAGTGGGACAGATTATTTACTAAAGAGAAGATCAAAAAGCATGTCGGGCGCTCAGCCTAAAAATAGCTAAAACAGGAAAAAATAGGCTTGATGATACAAGATAGTTCTTACACATGTTCAGCAACAGTGCACACAATCCAACAGATACAACTTGTAGCTAGCAAACAAAAAATAAACAAATATGGGTAGAGCGAATGAACTTAGGTAACTGCACCCTTACGGAGACCTTCTTATAAATGCAGAAATTACCACACAGTTTCTCTTTCGCCTCTGGCCAAGACTTCCCAGAAACATCCTCCAATGGTCTTATGAATCTATCTAGCTGAGCTTCAAAAAGACATTGATGCTCATCATAAAAGTTCTACCTCAAATAACTGGGTTTGATGATACCTACTTACTGGTGAAAAATAAAGCCCTTCACCACAAAAGTTATCAAATGCAAATTTATGGCTGTGTTAGACGACAAGATTGGGAAATGATGATGTTGGTATCGTGTTACCATAAAACATTTGAAAAATACCAAAAGGTATATTGAATACCTTGAAAATATACAGGGAAAGAATGGAAAGGAAGACCTTGGGGAGTACAAGTACGTATGCTGTTTAAATTACTTGCAAACTGTCATTATCCCCCGTACTAAGATTGTCAAGTGAACATTCCCACAGAAAACTGATAAACAGTATAATTCAGTCCTTTAGTTATAAAAATAAAAGTAGAGACTATCAAGCTACAGTGAAAGCAACTTTTCTTCAGAAGATTAGACATAGCAAACAGACGCATTTACTTTATGACAATTCTTGCATTATTTTATGGAAGTTGGAGTAACAATGTTAAACTTCCCTGAAATTAATAAAAATAATTAAAATCTAAATCCCATAGCCAACAGGCATTTTGTTTCTTTGCATCACTCACCCAAAGGTTTGACACCCTGAGGATATCTAAGCACACTCACCTTGAATCTCTAAGGATATACCCTCACACAACCATCACAGTGGTAAGACAGCAGTCTTCCCACTTGAAACACGGTGGATTGCAGCACGTAACAATCTGGAAAAAGATTTCAGCTCCTTACGTCATCTGGTATATTGCTGCATGCTGGGAAGATCAGACAAGGGACACAACTGTGTCTATTGCTACCACATGCTCATCTGGTGCCCCGAACATTAAAGTGCTACGGAAAACAAAAGAAGAGTTTTGCTGATATTATAGCAGGGAAAAGATCTGAGTGAGCAGTCAGTGCTGTGGATAATACCTTCCCCCAACACCAGCATCACACATGGATATGCAGCAACCAGCCTCAGCACCCAGGGCTGACTAGGTTCATCTCATTTAGGCAACAGCTCAGCTGTTTAGGGATGATGATTTCCTTCTATCATTAACCTCCAATAAAAATAAAAGTATAAAAGAGACAGTGATGTAAAGGAATGCACTTTCTTTAGCTAAACTTCAGCTGAACTACCAGAATGTCCCCAACAGTCTGAGAGCAATGGAAGTGTCTTTGTCCAGCTCGGTCTTTATGCTGCCCTGGCATGAAGTGCTGCGGCAAGCTAGGAGGGGTAGATGAAAAGATGTTGGATGAAATAACTTCCCTTGAATCATTCATCCCGCTTCCCACACTGACTCTGATAAAGGGTGTTGTAAACTGAGGCATGTCACACAGTGCTCCTGAAGGAACATCCCCATGGCAGTGACAGCAGAGCAAACCTCTCCTGAAGTCCTGTACTCGTAGCAGCAGCTCAACTACTGCTAACGTCTCTTTTGACAGACCCTCTCCCTCCCTACCCCAAACACACATCTCACTACCTCTGGTGGCACTTGGCCACGTAGGAAGGGCTGAATGGGATCCTAAATACATGTCTCAAAAACAAAACAAAACAAAACACCAACAAAACAAACAAGCAAACCCCCATACACATACCAAACCACAAAAAAAAAAAACCACCAAACCAAACCAAAAAAAAAACCACCAACAAACAAAATTAAGAAATTCTCCAAATCTTTTAACTTCATTTAGCCACAAGCCCACAGAAAACTCAGAGTTTAAATGAAGCATGCATCCATTCAAAATGCAGATAGTTACACTTCAAACAGCCTGAAACAGCTCAGGAAAAACATATGCTATGGTTGTCATAACTGCAGGGCAAGCTCCCAGCCGTCAAGAGGGGCCCTGGTCACAAAGGGTTGGATCAGCAGTTCTGGGATGCAGCTGGCAGCCAGAGGACTCACACTACGCTCTGAGCTGGGATCAGCAAAGCCTGACTCGCTCAAGCACAGTTTCTCTCTCTTTCCCCATAGCAGGAGAAGTTACCACAGAACATTCAGAGACCTGGGAGTGCAAGTGAACAAGTGGGACGGGCAGATGTGCTGAGCACAGCCCACTTCCCACTGCACTCAGGACAATGTAAGCCCTAGAAACCAGCATACATCCAACAGCAATAAAACACATGCAAATATTAGCTCGAGAATGCAGCCCAAGAAAGCAGAGGGGGTTTGGGACATCCAGGGAACTGGTTTTGGTAAGAGTATTCTACGTAACCCAAAAAGCTCTCCAACACAGGAATTTTAAATAGAAAAAATTATTTCATACTAAAAATATAGAGAGGGATCATGCCAAAATGTGAACTAATTAAGGTGGAGTTTCAATGATCAACAAAAAATTGCTGGACTACAGAAATTTTTGAATATTTTCTTTGCAGAAGAAAATAGTGTTTCATTTGACTGAAAAATGATGTTGGGAAGGGATGATCCATGCCTTTTTGCAGACCACTGGGCACATTTTGTTTTTAATAGATGCATTTGATCTCCAAGTGCTTGTACATGTTCCTAGGCTCAAAATAAGACAAAGAGGAAGCATGTCTGCATTTTAAACAGCACTTCCTTTGACATTGCTTCTCTTCTTTCCCAAGTCTGCAAAAACAGAATCTTTGAATCTTATAGTATCATGAATACTGAAGACTAAAATTGCCGTGCTATCCATTAATTGAAATATATATCCACATGAGTGGTTTGGTCTAAAATAAATAATTACATATTAATATGAATATAAATATTAATGAATAATTTAAAATGTCTTTTGCATAAATAAATCAAAGCTTACCCTACTTAAAAGGACAGACTTCTATGATGAAAATCAAGAAAATTTTATGTACTTCAGCTAAAGAGCAACAAGAGAAGCATATTATTTATTAAAAAAAAAAAGAAAGAAAGAGAGACAGAAGTAAAGACATATCCAAAGACATTTCCAAAGAAATTCAAATGAAAGTATATTTAAAAAGATGATTGACTGGCCTGCTGAATTGGGGTCTTCAGGACCAACCTCAGTAAATTCCATGGCAACTAATGACAACATTCCCACAAGAGCAGAACTGGTCAGCACAGCAGCAGAAGTTTTATCCCTATAGCAACACAACATTTTCACGTTTCTTCTGTCCTGTTGTGTCATTCTTCTATGCTACTGGATTGCAGAAAACCAATTAAATCATTTTTCTATAAGAAAATTTGATTCAATATTCTGTGTAATGTTCCTACTCAATTTAAACCATGAGATTCCAATCACAAAGGGCTCTTGTAATGGGAAGAGAACAAAAGGAATGGATTTTCTCTTCCAAGAATAGCACAACAATTACTAAAATAATCATTTTTATTTCAAACCTCCAAAATCTCTCTCAAAACCACCCTTTTAGTTCTATTTTAATTAAATTTCAAACACCTCAGCTGTACAACTGCCTACCTATCAATTCAGACTGAGCAGAAAAATTTTAACACCCTGATAGCTAAAGCACTTCAGAGAACAGCAACACGACGGATCTTCCCTGTCTGAATGCTCTTTTTCTGTGCTCTGGACAGCACAATCTGCCTTTTTGCCAAGAGGATCAGCCTAAGATGTTCCTTTTGGGACTGGAGCTCCTCTTCGTTCCTAAGCAACAGATTTGCATAAGCTGAAGGAGCAAAGGAAAATGCTTTTCACATCATTTACTGGCCTGCCTGATTAAAGTAAAAGACAGAAGAAAGCAAACAGCAGCTGACAGTCCTTTGTGCAACAGATTTGACATACTGTTAAGCTCTCAAAGATACATCTGCAATTGGAAAGCTAAAAAAAGGCTGAATAGGTGAATTAGAGGAAAAAATTCCAGCACTGAATTATCCCATCTAGACATCATAGCAAGTCCCAGAAGAATAGCCATATAATGGAAACAATTAATTTAGTATTAGACTCCTTCAGGGTGATGTGGCTCATTAACTGCTTTGCCTTGCCGTTGGATGGGTGCAGGGAGGAAAGCAGGCTTCCAAAAGCAGGCACAGACTGGGGGGGAAATGTGAGGCTAATAGCATGGATTTTTTTTTTTTAAATTTTAATTTTTCAGTTTCCCAAATTAAAAGCTCTTTGTGTTCAGTCACATGTGCATTTTTCATGCAACTCACACTGCTACTTTTGTGGGTTCTGTCCCCTGCAGGGAAACATCCCAACAAGCAATTCCCATCTCTTCCATTTCTTTACATGAGCAATACCTGTGCTATAACTGTGCAAACAAGGTTCAAGCGCTCAGTAACACACCAGTCTTATCACCTGGAAAACTGAATTCTGGGCAGTATCAGTAAGCAACAGCAGCACCACTAATGCAACCTACAAGCCACACTTCAGTGAGTCAGTACCGTTCCTCTCTCAGGGTAATCGAGGTCAGAAAGACACCACAGCTAAGGATGCTGTCATGCAGCTGAAATGCCACACTGACCACCAGGACTTAGAGGATAATCCATTATGCTTGCCAAGTAATTTCCCTTCCAATGTCCTGGACAAATTCAAGCACTTTCCAATCAAAGGAAGGTCTGACACTCTACTATCATCACATCAGGTTATGAATGGGGGAGTCTCAGGCTCTTTGGATGAAGCCTAGATCAAGACTGGTGAGTCAGGGTAGTTCAGAATTGTCTTTCCTGATGCCTGCCACCAGGTGTAGGTCTACTAGACACTCTTTTTTACAGCATCAGCAAGAAAATTCTCCCACAACTAGAGAACAGAGTGCCACCCTAGTACTCCTGTACCATAGCACTAGGCTGGAGTCACTATATTTTTGCTAGCAAGCCACCACAAGAGTGGATTTATCTTTTCCTGCCATGTTAGCAGCCAGCAGGAGCACATGGATGAGCACATACTAATTCTACAGCAGCAGCATCTGTAGCGGACAACGATGCAGCAAGTAACAACCAGGTATTTTGAAGGGCAGCCTGGCCAGTACTATGCATCTGCAGCATCATTCTACATCTTGAAGCTTTGGAGGGGAGCTACAACTTCCTGAGTTAAAATATAGGGGGAAATGCTATTCCTCTGTAGGAATCTCAAGCACGGGATGCACACACTGCAAAAATGGAAAATTAATTCTGTTCATTCCACTTATTTTAATTGAGAATCCATTACAATGGCATGGGAGAATCCTAAGCCTCCAAGATTTACTCCAAAGTATCCCACTCAGACGAACAAGGAGGGAGGGCCTGCCACTGAAGTTTGTCCTGCAGCATGCAACACCCTCTGCGATGGCACTTGTGCTAAAAGAATTCACAGAGGTGTTTTCTTTGGTTTGCTTTATCTGTGTACCTAAGTCTGAAGCCCAAGATACAAGTCACAAATAAAAAATAAAAAAAAATCTGCTGTTGGTGGGACTAGATGACTGAGAGGGTTTGTGCTGATTTACTGATTAATTCTTATAGAGTTAGGTTAGTTCTTAGTGACCTAACTAATGTATGGAATGAACCCCCTTCTGCAAAATCTGGCCTCTCTTCAGACTGTAATGAAGTTAGACATTTAAGTACTGTTTCATTCTAGGTTAGGTGTGCTGAGATCTGTCTTGCTACACTTACTTGCTTTACCCTATTAATACTCTCTGGTATTACACCTTTGAGTTGCACCATTTCACCTTCTTGATCAGCTCCCTCCCCTTCTCTTTTTTGTGTTCTTTTCCTCTCACCAGTTCACTCCTCCCCACCCCCATCCAATCTTCTCAGTTTGCTACCATTTTTGCATTCTGCTGATGCTGTTCTCTGCCACAGCTGTTCTCAACAAGCATTTCTTCTGTACTTCTGCTCCTGATTGTTCCTGCTGCTGCATGGGTGGTAGGAAGCAATGCTGCACAGCAGTACTTTGGAGGAGACTGAAGTTTAGCACAGAAGTTAAACACTGAAGCACAGCATTTACAGCACGATCAGCAGCTGTGAAAAGCCCTCTCACTTCTCAGCAAAGATAACACTCCCACTGTGAACATTCTGCAAAGAATGAGAAAGGAAGTAGCAAGAGCAATAACCATCCCAGAAAGGAGAAAGGAAAGCATGTGCACATAGATTTAGCCTAGCTGCACATGCAGTTAGGCTGGCATGGCTCAGATACAGCACCCTTCTTCCAGGAGGATGACTTCTATGCTCACACATGACAGATTGCTCACACATGCTCACTGTGGGCTTCGTTGGCTGCCCTTTGTATGTATGGTGTAAAGGTAGTGCTGGTACTTTAATCAAGAAGGGCACACTTGTGTGCAGGGGCTGAAAGGAGCTGTGGATGGGGGGGCTGAGGACCCCAGTGGATGGAGGACTATCATGTTACAGGTAAAAGAGATGGGCCACAGAGAGAAAGACAAGAGGCTGGAGTATTCAGATTTCCATCTAAGCAACAACACAATCCTTCAGCCTTAGACCAACTGTTTATTTAGAATCACAGAATGGCTTTGGTTAAAAGGGACCTTAAAGACCATCCAGTTCCAAGCCCCCTGTCATGGGCAGGAACACCTTCCAGTACAGCAAGTTGCTCAAAGCCCCATTCAACCTGGACTTGAACACTTCCAGCAATGGGGCACCCCCAGCATCTCTGGGCAACCTGTCCCAGCGTCTCACCACCCTCACCGTTAAGAATTTCTTCCACATCTTTTAGCTAAATTTCATCTCTTTCAGTTTGAACCCATTTACTTCTCATCTTATTACTACAGCTCCTGATGAAGCATGTGAGTTCTTGAACTGTACTTCATTTCACAAGACTGGAGAGAAATAAAGCAAAAAAACATTGTTTTCTCAGGGGAGGGGAGGACAGCACTCTCTTCCTTAGCTCAGTTACAGAGATGGTTGCTCCAGGGTCAGTCTTACAGCTTCGCAGGGGAGTCTGCTTGGCAACACCTCTGGCTGTGGCAAGGACACCCACCACACCACTGCTGGGGGCAGTTGTCCAGGCAGGGGCAGGCCCCCAAGTCTTCCTTCCACAGTGCCTCTGCATTTTGCATCCAGCTCCATCTTACAGCATACGCCCCCCAATGACGACAGGCATTTGTTATAGCCAGTGGGTTTTTGCAATGCAAGCCTGCAGCTGAAGCTCTAGCTTCAGCATTGCCTTATTTTGAGTTTAAAAATTGAACAAAGGCTTCAATAAAAATGACTCTGAAACAGAGGCTGTCTGCTGTCATTCCCACTCCTTCCATCTACCTGTAAGTACTTGGTAAATCAACAATACCACACTCTCCAGTTTCAGTTAAAAAAGCAAATTTCACTGCTTCATCTGAAAAATAAGTTGGAAGACATTTTACGCAAATTTGTATTATGCAGACTTAAAAGTATCTTTTTATTTAATATCTAAATCAGCAAACGATTAATGTACAATTTTGCAAAATTACAGTATTTAAAAATAAAACAAAACCCAAACCAACAGGCTTCAGAAGCTGTTAAATCAGTTTCTTAAGCTCTCTTTTTTCTCTGAAAGAGCTCATCATCTGTAATGAAAATATGTTGTTTCAGTGAAAATTCATCCAAAGCTTTACTTCAGATATCACCTGACAAGCATTCACATCTATCTTGAGCCATGTGTCATGACAGTTTGTCTGAACTTCACATTCAGAATGTATAATGCAGTGTACTCTCCTTATTGATTTTATATCATTGAAAACATTTAAAATAATTAGAGTTACACAGAAAGAAAGCTATAATTAGCTTCAGGTCAAAAGCATTTTTATTTCCGGCCAACGAAGTGCCCATGTCCCTATCAGAATTAAAGTATTTTAAAGTGAAGTACAGCATTAACTAGATATTTTTATCTAAACCCTGGAAACAAATCTCTTGTATATGTGTAGTGCATACAGCAAGCATCTCCAAAAGCACCTTGAGTCATTTGCACAGTTGGAATCACTGCTTAGCATGTCAACTCTCAAGACTCATGTCCTAACATAAAACCACAATACTGGTTTTTAAATCTGTTTCTAAAACCAAAAGCACCCTTTAATTTTTTTCTTTTACTGTAGAATATATTAATTCATAAGAACATTACTGAAATTCAACCCTGCTAATAATTTGCAGAGGGTGTCATCTAGTAAGCATAAGTCTATACACTGCCTGAATTCTTAAGATGCCTTTCAGTGGAGGGAGGGGAGAGGGAATGGCATTTTTTTTCCTCCAAATGAGCAAGTATTGGCCTTAAAAGTTTGTCACTCTACTACCTCCTGACCAACACACATGGAAAGTAGACCTGCAAAAACCAGCCATGTGAAAGGCTTGATGAAACACAGACTGTTAAACTGAGAAAATTTCCCAGTATCTGGTTCAAGCAAAGAGAAATCATACAAGTTCACCCCACAAATAACCACTTCATAAGCTAGGAGCACTCTCAAACCAGGAAAAGGAGGGCACCACAGCCTGCTGCTCTGGCGTTTACCTCTGATGAAAGCAAGAACAGAAGTGCCAATTTCACACGTTACCTGATTACTTGAAATAAGAAAAGCTTTAGTAAAGTTAACAGGTAGAACCTCCCCTCTTGAGGAGGATATTCTCTTTAAGCTCTGCCTATGCCAGAGCACCTGTCCTGGCAAGACACACATACAGAACCACAGAATAACCACCCAATTAAAGAACTGCCATGCTCACTTCTCTTCAGTCATTGAGAAATGTATAACAGGGATCTCATAGCATGATTTGCAGGGTTGCAAATCCACAGCAGACCACAGCTGGCTAAGTCCCACACAGGGGCTGCCCAGAAAGCAACTCACTTAGCAATGAAGCGATTTCTACCCCAAGAGCCCTCCCTGAGCTCACCAGGCCATCAGACTGATGCCTTGCTGGGGTCTCTGCCAGCAGGAGCAGAGGTCTGGCAGAATGGAACAGCTACAGAAAACGTGGGCAAGTGATACAACAGCAGGACGCAAGTGCTGCTCCTTGGGAGCAGGGACCACCACCATCTCCCATCTGGGAAGCTTGGAGAGATGGGCTCCCTCTCCAACACCCCGAGCCAGATCTGTGATCAACTCAGCTGCCCACAACCTTATATCACCTCTCCCTCAATGCTCTTTCTGTAGAAAGGCTACACAGCTATAAATTAACCTGCTGTCTGCTGCTGGTCAGCCTGAGGGAAAGGGGGTTTCTTCTGAGATGGCAAATGCCTGATGATTATTTGTGCCATACTAACCTTTACCACAACTCTACTTTTTACAGTTTAAGTCTGAGATTGCCACTTCTCCCCCAAAACACTGAACTGAGTGAATACAGGATTTTCTTCACAAATACACATATTTTGAGTGCACATATATTTACAGACATGACAGAGGTAGACAGTAAGCAGTACATACTGACCCAGAGAAAATCTTTTAAATCTTATGAAGAAAACAAGCTTCAGGATTTTTGCCAGCGTGTTTACAAAACATAAGGAGCTACCCAAAAGATTTTATAACATTTTTGGTGCCAAGAGATAGAAAGATTTTCGGCTATTTTGCCCCCTCTCTCTTATTGTAGCAAGTCTCATCAATGCATCATACATTATTTTTACCACCAGAAAGGCGCTGATGTGGATTAATGGAACCACGTTTTAACAAAGCAAATCAATACACACGCTGTTATCAGTATTACACTGCAAAGTGTGCCCCCGAGCCCTACTAATGTCAGCTTCTAAGGGCAGATGGGCAGTAAAGAATTCTGAACTGACGTCTGTAGCCTAAAATATAAAGCACCATTACCAAGCTCTCAGTGAGTTTCTGTAGGTATACAGTCATATTTCACAACGTTGAAAAGTCCTTCTTTCACGTCACTGTCTCGGTTCTGCACATGTGCACAAAAGCCAGGACAAAGACAGGTAGCTTTTATTGTTGTTTATTCAAATAACAATGTAGCCAAAAAGTACCCAGATGCCCTTCAAGAGAAAGGTCTGTCAGAAGCCACTTGTAACAAGGTATACGTTCTAAATATCAATAATTTACAAATCTGTTACATTTAGTACTCCCTTTTTGCCTTCATCCCTGAGAACATATTCACAGGGAAGCTCAGGACTGTTTTAAATGAATCACAGTCCCACCCGCATGGATGAATCCACCTCGAACCACTTCAATGGCCATTCATGCCTGGGTTGTGCCAAGCTCCTGCAGCATCTCTAGGTAAACAAACACTTAACTTGGTTCAAGCATAATTGCTTATTAAGTTGGGGCTTGCCATAGTAGCTGCAGTTACTTAAAAATGTATAAACAGTGGAAATTCAGAAGCTCACAGTCACTGTTTCAAGAGCAGTGAAGTCAATTGCACAGCTGATGTCCGACTCACCATGGTAAAACTTGCTGCCCAACATTCAAGTTTACTTTACTTGTTGGTACAGCAAAGGAACCACTTGAAGAACTTGCCCCAAGAACACAGAGCAAAAACTGTAAAATGAAACCCACTTGACATGTACATAAATAGGCATGGAAATCATATTAAAATAAATTTCCTCTTGTATAGCATTGCAAGCAATTCTAGCAGCTTTCAGGCCAATACAACTGATTCCACAAAAAAGAGCTTTGTGGGGATTTTTTGTTCCATCTTTTTTTTTTTTTCCAATCTCACAAGTCAATTCCAACTACTCCAAATTTTCCACCTCAACCTGAATATCTTGGAAACCTCTGAGAAGCAAAATTAAAAATAAAAATCAGATGATTCTGACAAGAGAGTTATGACTAGATTTTAAAACCTACTCTTGGGAACAAGTCACCTTCCAAGACAATTCTCTCCCAGAATGAATAAACAAAGCACTAACCAAAACTTAAGGAGTATTTATCAGACAAATGGCTAACATGGAACATATAGCTGGAACAGATATCTGGTAATTACTTAATTATGCTATAAGGTCAGCATAATGGACCAAGAGAATCTGATGGCTTAAGCCCAGGGGACAATTTCCAGCTAAGGCAAACTGAAGAAAAAAATTTTGTTAATGAATGCTTTGAATATTACAGGTACATCACTAAAGGACTACCAGCTTTTTTATAAGTCACATATTCAGAAGTTAGGAGCTGAAAAGGTTGAATTGTTTGTGGAATAGTCCCTTTCTTATAACAGATTTTTAATTATTTTTTTTTAACAACTTAAGATAATTTGGCTCCTTATTTAAGTTTGAATGCTGAGATATCTATTAAGGGAGAAATTTTAAATTAGCAGAGCTGAACATATTTCAAACGCCACTCCACTCTCCTCATCAGGACTCTCAAGAGAAACTGACAAACCCAAGACCTGTAAACCAAAAGAAGTCTTACCCATCTTCAAACAGGGAATTTGCAGGGTGGGACTATCTGAGTATCTTTCTAAGCCTCTGAGAGGTTTATTCTCAAAATAAATAAATTAGCTCTGATAACCTAAAAAAATCAAAGTACATTAGAGGTATTCCAACAAGAGCATAGTCCCTATCAAAACAAAAAGGAAAAAAAAAATTCCAAGCTGCTGCAAGGAAAGACTGCTGTACATTTCTTAGAGGGCAAGCCAAGCAAGCCTTGATGCTACTGGGGCTAAGCCTCCCTGCTGTATCCCAATGCTGTGCAGACTTCTTCCAAATTCCTCCTCCTCCCTGCTGGCAGCTACAGAGACAACTGGCTGCCTACACCAGCCAGACTTCACAGACCAGTTGCTTGGGAAATCTTAATGTGTCTTTTACATTAGAACAGAGAAACTTTGTGTTTACAAATGTAAAAAGGTTTTTTAAAGGTAAAAGTGGGACCTTAATGAAGTCAAGAATCAGAACTTAACTAAGGAGTAGCAATGCTTTTTCTATCATAGAGCTCAGACATTCTCTGAGCAGAAAACAGTTTAATTAATAAAAACGTAATTCAGAAATAGCAGAATTGTATTACAGTATTATTAGAAATTCAGTTTTGAAAAAAACACTACCCAACAACACTGCATATGTACGTGTTCAGCAAGCTTATTATAATAAAGTTATGCCAAATAAGTAACTGGAATGTAATAAGGACTGGAGTCGCTCATTAGCCTAAGCTTTCCATTTCCCACAGTTTACAGAAAAGCCTGGAATGACCTTCTAATTAAGAAGAAATTCCTCCAGCTAGCTTTCCTCCTCCTCCAATACACGCTCTCCAGCCAGCACTTCAGGCAGACTGGCTACATCCCACAAAGACAACTTCCTCCCAACAGCATTCCTGGCACAAACAACACATGTCTAAATGCTACTCCAACCTGCCATCAAACAGCGCAGGAATAATAATCAAGGCAATGGGAGCTGAAAGGCAAAAACGACCAGTAGAGATGCTGATGAACTACAGGAATACTCAGAAAGATGAAGTGCACGTCTGTCTTCACCTTTGTTCATTAGAGGGGAGGGATGGGGTAGCAGACTATCCATCTGGGGATTTTCAAGCTTATACTGCTGCTGTCGCTACAGCATGGTTATTTTAACTGGATAATTCTCAACTTCCTCATGAGGATGTTATTCCATGTCCTTAGACAGACTCTATATATCACCTCCTTTCTCTGAAGAGGGGGATGAACCTGCATAAGGCTTTTTACTTTTATTTTTTCCCTTTCTAGCCTGCTCCAGGACAGCCTGGGAGGCAGAACTCTGACTACCCGAGTGGTACAGACACACGGGCCACGCGTAAGAGAGAACACGGCAAACCTCACAGGCAGAAATAAAAACTAAAAGTGGGTGTTAGGTAACCACCGCTACGGGACGCTGACCCGCCTGAGGGCACGGCCGCCTGCCTACTGCCCGCAGCGCCCGGCCGAGCCTCCGCACGACCCTTCCCGGGGCACCGCCCGAGCAGCGGGACCCCCGCGGCGGGGAGCACCAGATACCGAGCGGGGGGATAAATAAACCTCAAATAAGCGTGTGGGGCACGCGGTTACCAGCGAGAAGAGCGTAGCGGGGGCGCGCAGCCGCCCGGCCCCGCAGACGAAGAGCCCAGATTCGGGGGAGGGGGCGAAGGCGCCCGGGCGGGCCCCGGGAAGCGCTGCTCACCCGCTCTCCGCCGGCTCCCGGGAACGGCGCTGCCCGGCGGCGGCAGGAGCCCGTCTGTCTGTCTGTCCGCCCGGGGGCTCCGCTCGGCCCGGCCGCCGAGGGTCGCGTCGGCCCGGTGGCTCCGCTCCTGGGCCGCGCCCGGCAGGGAGTTTCCTGTCTGAGTCACTTCAGCCGGGAGTTGCGCAGGGAAACACCCTTCCTGCCGCTCCAGCTCCTCCTCCTCCTCCCGCCTCATCCCAAACCTGCCGCCCCTCCCCGCCCCAGGCAGGCTCCGGCACCGGCTCCTCCTCCTCCCGGGAAGCCGGGAGTAGTCTCGGAGCTAAAGCAGGCGGTTTGCCTGCTGAACTAGCTCTTTGCTTTTAATGAAAGCGACTTTTTATGTGCCCTATAATGCGGGGAAATCTGTCTGTCGGAACACAAATCTACGTCCAGGACAACCGTGCCCGCTCGTACAAACCACAGACGGTGCCATCCGGCGCCCGGCCCAGCACCTCCGCAAGGAAAACCAGCGCCCCAGGGGCACCGGGGTCGGCAGTAACAGGTCAGTGAGGTGGGAGAGTTCCCACTTCCCAACTTTGGTAGCATGGCGAGGGAAAGACACCAGCCGTAAGGATGAAAGATCTTACCTTGAATCAAAGGGGATCGCGTGGGAAACGCCTTTAAACATCCTGCAGAGGGTGCTCATGCTTGAGGTGTTTGTAACAGAAATAACCACACTTCATTAAAATCAAAACCATAAAAAACCAGGCTGGTAGCTGTTTGACAACCTCCCACTTTCACTTTTCTGTAAACCACACCAAACATACGTACTTTCTGATTTTAAAGTTTTCTTACTTTTTCCATGCAGTATTCTCCCCTTAAAGTTCAGCTTTACTTTTTATTTGTTCAAGATTCCATCTAATGAACTTGACACTGCACCACAAAATCAAACTGCCAGTTCTTTTTCACTGAAGTTTGTCAAGATTGCTCTTTCCAGCCACTGTTTTATGGCAGAGAGAATCCACAAACTACTCCATGTAGGGGATGATCACCTGAGAGCTTGGGAACTTCCAAACAATTTTTCATCAAAGCCTATTTGCTTGTATTTTTCCACTTCAAGTTGCATCCAACATTTTATTTACTCTTGAAAATCCTCTCTAATCATCATCAAACTGCACAGTATTGCCATAGCAAGCACTTCTAAGTCTCTGTTTTCAACAGCTCTTCAGGGGACACTGGGCTATTAATCATTTTTGTGCTGCGAACAGAATTAGTGCTTTACTTCAACTATTGGTTGTTGGGTTTTTCCTCAAAAAGTCTGCACTGTATCAAGTTTCTTTAAATAACCTTTTTGTAGTAGCACCTACAAGAAAGCCTTTGACGAGTCGGGATAAGGTGCTGGACTCCCAATTTTCATTATTTCAAGTATGATCTAATCCAATTATTCCACCCTTTCTATATCATCAAGAATTTCCACAGCTTGTAGAGAAGTTATGCACTGTTGCAAAATGTTATCATTACCTTTTCATCATATCACAGACACATCTTCACAGCCATTTTTTTCCTAGTACTGCAATATAGCCTTTTCTATGAAACAATTAATTTTCTAAGACATGGCTGCTATTCTTCTGTGTCTATATATATTCATTAGCACTTTGAGTGCATATACCAAATGAATTCATTTCAACCTCACAGCTCCTTATCAGCCTATCTTCTTAACCCAGCTCAGGCAAAAGTGTAAAATACAACCAGAGCTGGACGCTTCAGTTTCTGAAGTGACAGCTGACCGTCTCCAGTGTAATCCATCCTATGCCCTTTTCTGCAAACTGTGCTTCAGACAAGGAGCTTGCTGAGTAAATAACTCACCTTTGTAAAGCAGGATTGGTTTTGTTTCCTTGTCCTGAGCAAGTGCAAATTCAGAACAGCCTTGTCTTAATGCAACCACTCGGCCTACATCAGCAATGAGACATCTGTTAGCAGGCCACAACAGAGCAGCAAGGACAGCAAAGTCAAACACTCCCCATGAGATCTGATCAACAGCAGTTTGCCCCTAGATGGGCAATACTTCATAGTCTGCCAGTCTGTCCCAAACAAGACCACCACTGCAGCTCCCCTACTTGCCAAAAGCCAGCTGGTGCCAGGAGCAGCTGCTTTGTGTGAAAGCAAGATGCTGCCAACCAGCACCATCCTGTCCAGGAAACAACAGCCTGTCCTAAGGACTGGCTGATGCCCCAGATCTTGCTATCTCCATCTAAATAACGGAGTGGGCGAAGGAGCTGCTTCCCCACTGCTAGAGCAATCTGCTTTTTATTGGCATTCCTATACTCTAGTTTATAACAACCCATAAGATCATTTTAAAAAGTAGATGATGGTACACAGCTACTCAAGATTTGTGTTGCTTTTCCTATTATCCATACAGGAATTAGAGGACAATCACATTTTACAATCTGAATGTCTATGGTCACATGTAACATGTGGCACACCTATCAGAGCCATTTTAAGTCAGCCCACTTAACACCATTCCAGATGTCTAATTTAATTCTGTAATGTGCTCACAACTCCCTGCTCTTTCCACTTTAGTGGAATTTAAGTAGTGCAATGACAGTATTTGATTAAAGACGTTCAGCAGGTCTCCATGGCCTGCTTCTCCCTCTACTGAATTCACCCTTCTCAATTATCCCTGCCACACTGAACACAGGCCTTCTAGGTGCAGCTAAAGATATACATATCTATGTATTCCCAAACAAGCCACTAACTGATATCCTAGCCCCTGGAAGTTAGGCGTGGTTTTTATCAGGCCAATGGCTAGACTTAGGGCAATCTGAGATCCTTTCTTGGGTGGAATTTATTTTAACCCGATTTTAACCCATGCCCGTCAACAATCTTTATGAAGATCTGTAATGCCAGTGTATCATGCTCCTGGCAGTTTATGTAACCTACACTTAAACCACACAAGTATCAGATAATATGGTACAAACAAGCTTAATGCAATTGTCTGAAGACTAGATAAATCCTTTGTTCAAGGCACTGTACTACAGGACAGCCATAGGTCTATTTCCTGAATTCCAGCTAATTTACCTTTATTTTTAATTTCCTTCTTTGGCCTTTTAATTATTTATCCAAAGGCAAAGATAGAATCTTTTCCAGGAGCCCACAGGATTACACAGAAGAGTTTCATTCCACAGTAGCCTAGGAACTTCCAACAGGAATCTTGTGGTTCTGCCACTCGGTGTCTGCTATGTCTATGACGGTGATGTTACTCTCTGGTTTTGCAGATATTTTGGTGTTTAAGCTTAACAGCATATCTAGTTATTAATTTAATTTTTCTTACCTGCTGAGTTCAGAGATTTTTCATCCTCAGAAAGAAGCTAACACAGGAAACTGTCATGACCTGACACAGAAAGGTATTTACAAAATCATGACAGGCATTAGCCCCAATGACCTCAAGAACAGGATATCATGCAAGAAAATAGGTAACTGTTGATAAATCACTTTAAAAATTAAATTCAACCTCTGGCACCGTATCAGCCACTTGTCCATACTCTAAAGAACTGGACAAGATTTTTCACACCAGAAGTCAGTGTAGACTTGGTATCGTATGTGGCAAAAGGTTTAAAGCACAGCAAGGCTACAAAAATATGATATGCTCCCACACTACATACAGTAAACCCATTGTTTCAGCTCTCAGGAGACAGGCACTTATGCAGAGCGCACAGCACTTGGGAGAGCTGAAGCAGAAGAGACCAAGCAAAAAGCAGCATCTCAGAGGTCTCAGTGAGCAAAGTGAGAACCCGATGCACAGCAGGAAACCAACACCAGCTACCTAAACACGTAACTCCGACCAGGAGCCCTCCACTTCACAAGGCCTTACACAAATGCAATGATCTGGTCGCCCATACCTACCTTTAACTCCAGGAAAAGAGATGCCTGCCCCCAAATGCCCATGTCCTGCCAAGAGCGCAGCTGACAACAGCAGGCATGCTGCATATTCATAAATACTAATTAGCATGTGATGACAACTGCAGCTTTCGGTTCAAATTTCCCTCTTAGTGCTGAGTGACACCATCTGAAATGGATCTGAGCAACCACGGCTCCCTAGTTCTGCTTTGCAGCTCCCTGAAACACCAGACCAAAGTTCTATTGCTAACTCATAGGAGTTTAACTACATATGTGTACAGTGGGCTCATGTCCCCCCACTCTGCCTTCCAAGCCTGCTGCACACTGTGCTGCCAAACCACACCAGAGCCCACCCACCAACTCCCTGACAGATATCAACACACATTAAATCCTTTCCTGATTCTATTATAAATTAAATTCCTTTTGGCCATGCAGGACATCAGTGCAGAAATTAGAGCACATATGTTAGGCAATTCAGCCCCCTCACTGTTCATCCAGCCCTGCCCCTCCATCACTGGTAACTTCATTAGTTCTCTAGCCCTTCAGACCTGTGTTCCTGTGCAGCCTTCCCAGCAATGAATGCATAGCGCAGCAACAAGCCACTACACCAGCCAGTAAATACCAATTCAATCAGTCAGGAAAGGTTTTATCTGTAAATGTGCAAAGTAGTACCAGAGGAAAGCTGAAAAATGTGCAAATCCTTAGTTAATAAGATGAAAAAAGCATGTCAGAGGGATTTTTTTTTATATTTTTAATCAGCCTGTAATTTAGCATTGCTATCTTTAATCCATGCTCCCATGGAAACTATCCAATCAGCAACTGGTTGCATAACTTTTTTGATATCAAGAGTTTGACACAAGCAAAAGTCCTCAAGGACCTAGTGGTTAATTACGGGCTATTAAAACTAAAGCAAAGAAATCATTGAAGAATTTACTAAATCGGTGCTAAAACGTGGGCTAGAGATAATGGATGCCCACAGGAAAAAGCAAAGGAGAAGAAATAAAAGTAACGAGTCAGATAAGGGCTTCTATGCTGCAACTTCCATAAGACTGCATCCAGAACAAATGAAGGTAGAAATGAAGTACAGATGAAATTGTGACAGCATCCAAATAATGCCATGTGCCCTTTTCCAAAGAACTTTATACCTCCTTAGAAGCTTAGAAAGTTCCATTTCTACTTGCTTGGCTGGATATTTTATGCTTTCCTTTAGCTAAACTTGGCAATTTACAAAACAATAGACTATGACAGAACTCCTTTAAATCTATACACACATGGAATAGATTACACCTTTCCTAACATCTCTGAAATTGCTTGCTTGAAATTCCAGAAGTACAAGTAAAGCATATTCAAATGTTGTGCCTCCTCTTACAAAGAGGAAAAGTATCCAAAAGTTAAGATTCAAAGCAATTCAGAAATAACTGACAAAAACAGGAATTTGAAAACAAGGTCAAAAAATGTCCAGAAGGAATGGATTCAGGACAGAATCCAAGTAACAACACTGCTCTGTAAAGAAAACAGAAAATGCTACAAGAAAATTTGAGTAAATAAATAGCTAAAATACCCCTAATGTCACATAAAACCCTTATTTCTTCCAAACAGGTAAACAACCACTTTAACCACTGCCAGAGGACTGAAGAAAAAAATCCTGGTGGCCTCACAGGGCATGCACACTAAAAGACAGGACTTTTTTTTTTCTGTGGTTCTAAAGAAAAAAAGGAATGTCATAAGATGGACTCATTCAAGGAAATTTGTCAGCCAAGTACTAATGACACACAAAAAGTTAAACATGGTAAATGTCTGTGACTAGAATCAGTAAACATTGCCAGAGCCAAACTTTTCACTGTGCTTCTGTGATGACAGATAAGCAAATACTGGAAGCTGGCTGAATGAATGGCATGCAGGCATCACATATCTACAAAGTGCACAGAAGTCCCTCTGCAGAACGCAATGTTAATTGCTAAGCAGGAAATTGGGTGAAAAAGCTAAATCTTTCACTTGCACAGGGTCTTTCACGTAAAATAAGTAAAATCTGCAAAGGGATTTACTAGGAATTATTGTTTCAACAACATGAAGGATTTTTTTGTCCCATATCTGACTAATATTATCCAAGGTAATGCTATGAAATGCCAGAATTTCACTGAAGGTAATGACTGTATAGGAAGCAGAAATAAAGCAACCATGTTAGATTGTTCAAAAGCACAGAGTACAAGACATACTCAAAAAGTAATGAACTATGGAAGTGCTGAACTTCCGAGTACAAGTCTGTCTTTTAAAACTCTTAGTATGATATTCAATTTTACTCTGAGTAAGAAACAGTTACTAAACAACACACTGTCTCTGCTAGCAATAAATAATCTGGAATCTTAAATGAGAACCAGTCATGGTAAATTAGAAGTACAAATTACTTTTGTTAGTAGGTGTCCACCTACCACAGAAAAGATACACTTAGAAAAGTATGTAATGTGGTATCAAAGGACAATACAAACAATGTTCTCTAAAGCAAAACCTCCACTCAGTCAAACGAAAAAGAACATACTACAGGGCAGCAGAAACTTTCTCAGTGTTATACTTTAAAATAAATTAATTTCTTTTCCTCAAAACATTTCATAGCTGTAACTTGGAAGAATCTTCTGAGATCTCCTGTTCAAATGCGAACACAAATACTCACTTCCATATAATTATTAATTTACAGCTGAAAAAAGGTTTTATAATGAGCTACACAGTTGGTAGTAATATACTTCATTTACTTTAAAAAAAACAGCTGTCAAATTTTAAGTTACTGACTGAATTTCAGCAGAAACACATACAACAGTGAAATACTAATTATTAAATCTTTTATTTATTCAAATAAATCAATAGGTAAATAGCTATGATTGATTTTATCTTTTTTAATGCAGGTGTACTGATGCCAGAATTGCAGAGAAACTTTAATGGGGAGGAGACAGGGCACGTCACCTTGTACAGAACAAGTTCCACGTTTGCTTGTCCAGAAATGTACCTTTCTGTGTCACAATCTACTGCTTTACAAGAGATTAGCTATTAGATGTAAAGGTTTGCTTGCAAAAGGCTTAGAAGGATAAAAGTCAAGTAATATCTGATCATCTTTGAAACATCTCAACAATTCAATAGTTAAAACTAATATATTACACACTGTCATCTTAATCCTGCTTAAACTGACTATAGAGTTACCACTAAAATTAGTAAGCATTTGAATATCTAACATAAAAAACACTGGTATTTTATGTTCTGCTATAATCCATTTTGACAAATTAATCTTGTATTTTTTACATCAGCCTCTTGTAGCAGTCTTAAAGATTTCTTAAGAACCACTATGCAAAGGAAATGAATGCTTCTTAGCCTTTTTTTAAAGGAAAAAAAGGCCAAAAATTAAATCAACAAACCTTCTAAACATCAAGACTTGAGTCACACCACTCCACACTGCCCTGTGACCTATTCACAGCTGAAAAATTAATGGGAAAAGTAAATCATCAATTACTCATAATTAAAGAAAAAAAAAATTTTTTTTCAGCATGAAATACATTTAATGTATTTTCAAGTAAGACTGTTTACATGGAATGGATTTTACACTATATATGTTTTTTGATGTTGAAGCATATACACATACTTCCACAACCAACACACTTAAATACCTGTACATTATTTACATTTTAAAATATTTTACACAGCTCCAAACCATCAGCATCATTTAGCTATATACATTTTAAACTGGAGCACAAAATGCTTACGGTTCTTTAACAAAAGAATTTCAACATAAATCCTGCTATCAGTTGTGCATTAATTCAATGGATGTGGGTGTTAACTTTGTTCCATGCCAGCCATCAGTGACAAAGCTAAAGATTCCACTGTGAAACAAACCATAAAAAAGTAGTTAATATTTGCATTTGCAGCAGTCTGCAAATATTTATTACAATATCCAATTCTGTCATTTAAAAGGAAGATACCACTTTTTAAATTGTAATACTTTGGGACTTCAGACAAAAAGACATTTTATAGGTCTCTGACAGCTGAGATAATATTTCACCATATTCATCATCAGCTACCCATTGGTTATTTCATGTGGTAAGAACTGGCAAGAAATTAGCTCCTTTTTTTGAAATACTGCGGTACACAAAAAAACAGTTGTGGAGGTTTATATACGGCAAGTCATTCTCACGGATGGTTCTGCGGACAAGCTCTTGTAGATGTGAGTAGCAGTGATGTCAGATATTGCCTGTTTTAGACACAGACTCATTTAGGTTGGAAAAGACCTTTAAAATAATCAAGTCCAACCACTAACCTAAGACTGTCAAGTCCACCACTAAGTCATGTCCCCTAGGCACATCTACAGATGGTGTAGAAACCTGTGAGAACACACATCTGTGTCCCAGCTAACCCTGATGCCCCACAACCTCACTAAGCAGTTGCCCCCTAACTCAAAACTGGCACTGATTAACAATTTAAGCTCATACCAAGTTGCAAGTCGAAGCAGAGACATAACATCCTCTGCTGTTTCTACTACCAAGGAAATAACTTCCAACAGATGGGCAGAGCCAAGAGCTCATAATATTGAGGCACCATAATATTAAAATCTTATCTGCTCAAGATATATCAGAGCTGTCATTCCCAATACCAACAAAAAGAATGTTCTTCTATGCCCCTAGAACTGAGTTTGATTAGTTTAGAAAACTACTTGTCACTTGCTTGGCTACACACCTTCCCCTCATCAAGTAAACAGATAAACTGAATCTAGCTGTCATGGAAAAGTTTTGCACAAATGCTCTAAAAAAATAACTTGACTTTTAGTAAGAAGTAAGCCTTCCTGTCCCTCTGTGAATAAATCACAAAATGAGATTATTTAAGATGTGCCAACGAACATTAGAACAGATTAAAACATAAACATACTCCTAGCAAACTTGTGTAAGTGCAGGTATGTGAAAAGCCTCATGTACTTACAATGGGGAAAAGAGCCTCGACAGACAGCTTTGTTGAGAACAGTTACAAGAAACATGTGACAGTTTTTAAAATCAGATTCCATCTTCTCTATGGATTCCATCCTACAAAACAGTTTAACAAAAAAATGCTTAACAGAGCAGCCCCTATGTTATCTTCAAAATATGACCAAAATTTCACAGTAAATTACAAAAGTACTCTTTACATAGAATTCTGGCTTGAACTTAGTTCAGTTATGCCTGCATATACTACTTGTAAAAAACAAAGGCAATTCTGACAGCAGCATCTGAGCACCATCAAAGTAGCATTAATAATTTCCTCATCATTTTAGAAATCTCTGCAGTGACTTGAAGGAACTGTGTGATTCCAACTGACACCCATCATTCCTACACAGGTTTGTATTTCAAGAGCGCCTTTCCTGGTCATTATTGTTTTAGATGTCCTTGGGGACCTCTATTGCCAGTAAAACAGTGACACCCACACTGCTTTACTCTCAGCAATCTCTTGAATTCCACTTTGGACTCTATTAGCTAGCACTCACCAGTCAAGGGAGAAGACCTAGGTCACAACAGTCACTCCTTTCCATTTTCCCCTTTCCCAAGAAGATACAGATGACACTACACCAGCTATGACTTTTCCTGCCACAGGCAAGAGCATGCAACCACATGCCCTGAGTTTCAGTCTTTATCAACAGCATTCACAAATTATTTCTGACACTTTGAATGAGAAAAAACACTCCAAAAATAGCAACTTCCTAATGTCACAGGAGAGTGGGATCCAAGTTTTAGGTAGCATCTGTGCCAAAGAAAATTAGTCCTGAAAAATATGAAGTGAGCCAGTCCACACCAACTGGCTTCAGGACCATACATCAACTTCTGAGTGTTTGACACAGCCTTGGAGACTTGCCAGTATCATTCATCCTTCAAGCAGCAGGTTGCACAAACAAAAGTATAAATGGGGAATGGAGTGGCTGCAAAAAGGGATCTGGGAATGCTGGTCAACAGGAACTCAAAAGGAGGGAGCAGGGAAGGAGCCTGGGCAGCCAGGAGGGCAAACTCCATCCTGAGGTGCATCAAACACAGCACAGCCATATTGATGAAGGAGGTGACTTTCCCCCTGTATTCAGCACAGGTGGAGCCTCACCTGGAGTGCTGTGTGCAGTGCTGGGCACAAATCATACTCAGAGCTGCAAAATTATGACCTTGTAGAATTTCAGGTATGTGTACTTACTTCCAAGCCCCCAAACCGGCCTGCCAACGGTCTGCAAACATCAGTACTAAATTTAACACTTTCATTATAGCTTCCTTCACAAAGCTCACCTAAAACAATTAAAACACCAAGAGTAAGTCAGAAATTAATTCTTAAGTATAATAATTTTCATTATTATGCTGCAATACAACGGTCTCACATGCCTTTTAATCTGAGCTGTAAAAACAACCTCCCAAGTACAATGTGATTCTTCCAAATTCAAGATGTTTATATTTGTTATCCAATTAATTTCAGAGGTGACTGCTTGGATGCGGACTTTGCACAGACAGTATGTGGGATAAAAGGTTACAAAGCTATCCATGTACCTCCATTTCCTGCCATATCACTGTGTATAATCTTCCTATAAGCCCCAGTTTGTTCAACACCTCCCATCCCTTAGAAACAAACAAGTCATGTAATACCCAATATAAAGCATTTAGTTTTATCCTCTCTCCTTGATAGAACTGAGCTGAGAACAGCAAGAGAAACTGGATCTCAGTGTTATGTCTGGAAATGCTACCGCTTCCTCAAGAGTACCTATATATTGCTTAGTATGCATAAACTGCAAAACAGCATAATTAGTACAAAACTACTGTCTTATCCTGGTAACTCAATATATCAAATATGCTAATTTTTTGCCCACCTTTTCTCTCAGTAAGCAGCGATCATGAATTGTAGATAGATATCTATAATGAATCTTTATCAATTGATCTAAATCTTTGGCTTCTTCTACTTGATGCTGAAACTCCAAGCCTGTACTGTGAAGAATCTTAAAAAGAAGACCAAAGTTATTAAATTCAATGCTGCACACAAGTGATTATGACTCTCTCCCAATATATACTTTTAAGAGGCTGAAATTGCATGATTCATTTGCTCTTCTCTCTCAAATTTTAGGATTAGCCTCCAAATTACCATCAATAGCAAAAACTTCCAAGCTCTTCTCATAATTATACAGCAACATTCCTCACATAAATAGATATACTGCCACTACACAAGGGCAGAGAGACTATCCCCAGAGAGACTGAACTGGAGCACATACTAACTTTATTAAAAGCAAAAAAAGGCAGTAATAGAGCAGGTATGTATCTACAGGCATTGCCTTTGTATTTGAGAAATCATGTATACACTGTGTACTAGAGATTTTTGAGAAGCAGCCATTTAATTAAAATATCCATTGTAACACTTTTATAAGCATAATAGCTCTTAAGAGAGTAATTGCTTACAGAAACCTCTTTTTACGTTACTGTGCTCAAGTCATCTAGCACTGGGACAAACAGGCAAAAAGTATTAGTAATATCTGAAGATCAATCACATGCACATAGAACTTCTAAAGCATTTTTAGAACTACTGATTTAAAACAGCCAAGTTGAAACTGAAATATGTGCAGAAAGGACATTATATTTATATTTTGCTTTTTGTTTTGGAGATTTTTTTTAGGTTTTAAAAGGAAATTAATACTGCATCTCCAGTTACAAGTTCTTAACATAAATAAAATTGTGATATAAGACAAACCCTAGTCATGATGTAGTTGTGCAGGCTGTTGACAAAATGCATAAGTTTCACTCTTAAGAGGAACATGCGATGTATTTGTTGTTTTATACTTTCTTTTTGTGGTCCAAATATAGGAAGCGTTCCTTGTTCTAATGAAGCTCCTTCCTTAACCTGTGGGTTATCTGCAGCAGAAACTAGTTCTAAAAAACAAACCAAAAAAAAAAAAAAA
>VZRN01004865.1:280168-326910 GCA_013397935.1 Dasyornis broadbenti | reverse complement strand
AAAAAAAACCAAAAAAACAAAGAGTGTTGCTCTTTTTGGGAAAAGACTTAAGCAGAAAGTCCCATAAAGTTTGAACAGTAAAAAGCCACACACTTTTAGGAAGATAATTACTTAGCTGATGTTCAAAATGTAGAGAACCCATCAACTGTCTAATTTATTTTTCTAAGACATTAAGTCTATATCCACTTTACATGGGATAGGAAGAGTATAAACATTAACTTGGTGAAGGAAATACTAAAAAAATCTCTTTCTATAAGCCCCTAACAGCTTACTGTTTCAATCTTGAACAGAGTATTTCTTTCATCTCATTTTCTTAACTTGTCTGCAAGGTATTACTCATAAAGACTATACATGAACATTAGGGTGTGGTAGACAGATCTTCCTTCAACAGCAAGGTCTGTAGAATTGGGAACTGTAAGAAGTTTCCAATAGAACTAACTAGACTTGAATCAATGAGACAAAGGGAATGCATGAATGGAGCTGTCCCTGAGGCTAAAAAGAAGTGAAAAACACGCCCAGCTTAATACACGTAATTTGTGACACTAACAGAGATTATTATTTTATAGAACGAATCAAAATTATAACTAGCTTATACTACTTACTGCAGAAAGCAGAAGACTATTTGTATCCTTAGACCACAAAAAAGTTTACAGAGTATCTTTCATTGAAGAAATATCTTACCATCAAATCGTAGAACATCTAGACTATACTTGGCCCACTTTATTTGCAGTAAGAGCAGAAAAACTTGATTGTAAATTTTTTGGCATTCTAAGCTTATAACTATATCCACAGGCCAAGGAACCTAAGAGGAGGAGAGAATAATCAAGGCAGAAAATATAAGTCACTTTGATACAACATTTCAAATCTGTTCTAGAATAAGAACTGCAGCCATATTAACTCACTACCTTGTAACTCAATGTCAAACCATCTAAGGTGTGGACAGGGAGTTTCTTCTTTGCTGTATCAATATTTTCAAATGATATTGATAACCTATGAAAGGAAACAAGTTATGTAATTGGTAAGAATCTGGTTTAAATGAGTAGTTAGTTCATTAATTTTTATTTCTCACTACTAACTACTAACTGATTTAATCTGAAGGAGTTTGGTAGAAAAGATGACAACAGCTCAAAACTTCATTAAAACAGATTCTTTTAATGAGTACACAATAATTAGTATTGTGCTATGCAAGTTAAGTACATTAATATAGCTAAGTGTGAAAGAAATATAACTACAGCCTGTTGTCCATTTTACCTTGCACTGTCCTCTGGATAGCGTTGTCCAACTGCTTCTTGTAGGTGAACATTTAAGAAAGCAACATTCTGCCAAGTTTCCTTTTCTCTAATTTTGTCAAAAATAGATGTATAGAAGTCATACATGGTATCTCCAGCTTCAAGTAAGAAAAAGTTTCTCATTGCCTGCAAATATTCTACAAGCCTAAAGAGTGAGAAACATGTAACATTTCCTCAGTCTCATCATACAAGTGAACAAAAACCACAACTGTTACAGAAACAAAAATCTTAAAAACTCTTCACTACAAGAACTCAGTACTGAATACAAACATAAAGTCTACAGCGAATCCTTTGTTTAACCAAGTCATGTTTTCCCTGTAAGCTTTAACAGCCCCACTAACTTCAGCAGAAAAGGTCATAGTATTCAGCTATCCTACAGGCTACGTAATTCTCAGAAATAGCGTCATTTGGAAATCCTGTCCCTCTCCCTAAAATGAATTTAACACGACAGCACTAATAAGAAATACTGTTTGAATAATTTCCCCACCAAACATCCACTGATGACAAATGACAGCTTTGCTGTTGATTTAAGTTAGACCAAGGTCTCACCCAAGAGTCTATCATGTTAGATCCTCTTTTTCTCCTTAATGACTTTATTGCTGGTTATTAAAATGGAGTAAAACCAAAACATAAAATTGCTTATTTTAGTGATGATATATCACTGGCAATAACAAACAAAGTTAAGGAAAAAGAAATCTATTTTCTTACCTATAATCCTTCTTTAAAGTTTGCATCAGATTACCACAGCATTCCAAGTACTGCTTGTCTATGTGAGGATAAAGACATGACCTCAATGTCAGTTCAAAAGTCTGGCAGGTCACAGATTCTGAGGATCTGTCCACACAGACATCCCCACCAGTAAACTTCTCATGAAAGTCACTCTGTTCCAAATACAATCTTCAAAATAAAACAAGATACTTAAGAAGAAGGCTCATTATTCATACCATGTATAAAACAATGTCATACCTTCAAAGATTTTAATCAAATTTGGGTCCTCTGCTCTGAAATATATGGTACAAGGGTAATAAAAGCTGATTCATACGCAGAGCACGTATCAAGCCTATAAAGTGATCCTTCATACTGTTTGTGTATTACCAGACATAAGAGAATCACAAAGGATAGCATTCTAAAATTAAATAACTGCTCAAGGCATACTTCTGAAAAACATCAAGTTCAAATACTATACAGCTTAATAAACAAACCCATTTTGATAGGAGCTTTTAAAACTGTATTGTACATATACAGCAGTCAGATGAGCTTCCCACGAAAGAAAAATAAAAATAAAGAAACAAAGTAAAAATTCAACCAACAACCACAAAACAAAAAAACCCCCAAAACCACCCCATACATGGAGAACTGGTTTGAGGCATCTGAATTATGGGGTCCCTATACAATATCTGTAATACTATATGATGGGAAGAGACTACCTGCATTCTACAATTGGTAAGTTTAATTGTTTTTTTCACAGAAAGGATCAAATTATTGTAATATTTTGTAAAAGGTTAGTTGCCAGTTGGAACCACTCTAAGAGGAAGTCCAGCTCACAGCACCTATTGCCTTGATCGACTGGATGAGCTGGATATTGAATATATGTAGCAATTTTGATAAACAGAATAGTCCCAATGAACAAAGGAAATAATAAAAGTCCTATCTATGATTTCTTCAAAACAAGCTCCTCCTAGGACTGACATTAAAACATGTAAATACACAATTAATCTTTAGGAAAAACACAAATAGCTATTTTCTTATTTGTAATCATAGAAAATTTTTCAGTTTGTCTTTCCGCTGATTTCCAAGATATTTATAATCTCAATAGGACTTCCCTCACTATGAAGAATTTTTATGCAATTAACATGAATTTTAGAAGGCTTTTACAGTTAAATGGTTTAAGCACAGCAAAACTGGAGCTGCATTCTTGTAAGAATATACTTTGTGCAAATCAAGGACATTGTGTACAAAAACCAAGCAAACTCATTCAAAAGTTCAGATTTTACAGTGACGTTCACTATTAAACCACTTATTTGCCAAAAGCCTCATATGATAAAGACTACTCCCATTTTCTCTGCTACCAATTGCAAGTAGCACATTCTTCACTGATTTTGTTTTTCTTTAATCATGCACAAGGGGAGTGTCTATTTAGCTTATGTCACTGATTGTTGGTCCTCCTATTTATTCTTGTTTTCAAGACAAGTATTTTATTTTTGCTTGTTTTCAGTAGCAACAGCAGCAGCAATGAAAATGAGATCTACCAAATGTTACCAGGCTGAACATTGCTCTCAACAATACAGCAGGAATAACATTCATTTACCTGGCAAAATTAATAGCCAGCAGTGGGTCATGGACATCATCCAGTTCCAGGTGTCTTTCTGCTATAGACTGCATCTTTATCAGGCTCTGCTTTGTGGCCTGCTGTTCCGTAATAATATCTGGAACAGACTCTTCCCCGTGCCGCAGGCGAGACTGCACCGATTCCAAGAAGAGTGTATATAAACTCTTCCGTTCAGCATCTGAATTGTGCAACATATTGGAGAAAACATTGTCTGAAGTAAAAGAACTCCATAGTCCAACATTCACTAGCTAACTTTTAAAATACTACATTTTGACCACTATTCAGAAAACAAAATACTGTCAAATACACATTTAAAATGACAGGACTAGCCCAATGCCTAAGGTCAGGCATATGTTCAAATGCATTGCAGCATGAGTATCTGAAATATAAAATATTTCTGAGACTGTTAAAGACCTTCCTACTTCAGGTGCAAAGGCAGTTAATTTTTAGCACCTGAAAACCCTCCAGTATTCACTGAAATGAGTCTCCAAAATATTTTAACTATCTCTACTTTTAAACATGAAGAAGCAGCAAAATGAAAAAAATTATTTTGTTTCCTTAAAAAAAAAAAAAAGCAAAAAAAACCCCAAACCAAACATTGGTTACGATGCTGTATTATGTTTTACAATCACTTAAGATAAAAATATCCTAGATATCCAAACACCTTTCATCTACTTATGAGTAAACTTTAAAAAAAGAAAAATTCTACATGCTAGCTTAGATTACTCAGCCACTTAGTAATGGAAAACAATTATTTATACAAAACCACCAGTTTTACTATTAGAACATGCAAGCTGGTTTTGTCTCATAACAAAAAAAATTGTTTTGCAAGCACATGAAAAGAAAAGAAAAGGTTAAAGCAATAAAAAGAAAATTGGATACTCAACGTTATTCACTTTGCTCTTTTCATTTGTTTGCACTGGAAGAGTGTTTGCCATCAGACCTGAAGTTACCAACCACAATACTGGCGTTCAGTGGTGTTACATGAATCGAAAGTCAGGGAAAACCCATTACCAAAAATACACCCATACTGTTAAGATACCCTAAGGCATGATGATGTACCAACTGACATCTCACCTCTTGACGCAGCCTGCTGTGGTGAACCATCTTTGCACTGAAGATTCTTCAACAGCTGCATGGATTTTCCAGCCATGATAATTTGCTTTAGCACAGGTTTCAGAAAAGAAACCATTGTGTGCTGTCGGCTTGAAGGGGCCTGATCACTGCCAGAACTGGCACTGGCATTATCACTCATCTTCTCTTCATTCTCTGTTTTTTCTGACACACTATATAACGTGTAGGTAGCATACCAAAAATCTCTGTGATTAACTGGAACATTTTTGTTTCTGCGAAGAAATAAAAAGCTGTTGAGTATTTTCCTTTCCAAAAGGAAACTTCATTACCAGAGGATATGTACTCTCTTTGTTCTATGCTTTACCTTTCTCTTAGAACAGTCATGAAGCACTTTCAAAACTGTGTAAAATTAGCTCATCCATATTTGCAAACTGTCTAGACTGTCTGAAAAGGATGATAGCTTTGCAGGATGAACAATCAGTTCACAGGAGATAAAACTATTGTACAACCAAGTAAACCCCAACAGCAAGTCAAATAGAGCAATCATAATTACATTTGTGCAGGATGTTGACTATTCATAGTGGCATGCATCCTTAGTGTTAAAATGAATGACTGACTTACAGACTTTATTTAAATCCCAAACTGAAGTAACTACTACTAGGAAAGGTGAAAAATTTCTAGAGTAGGTGAAACTCAATTTTTAGTTCACTTTGGATTTATTTGTTGTTTACATCAGATACACAGTTTAGTCTTTAAAGTCAGAAGGAAAAACATAAATTAGATAATTAGAATGAAGCATAAATATACTAAAAGCTGAGATCAGCCCTATTGGTAGCACTGAAAACACAACTATAGAACCACAAAAAGAGGACATAATAAGGATGCTAAGGATCTCTGCTACTAAGGATTTATTACAATAGTACTCCTAGAGCTGTTGTCATACTTTGTGCTCACCTCAACATGTATTAACAGACAGAGGTTCAATTAAGGTTGGCAGATAGGGGAAAATGGATTTATAATTACAAGCCAGAACTTTAATTTCTATATTCACTTTCCACTCTATGCTGTCAAAAAAAGGGACCAACAAAATGTAGCATAGCATCAGAAGAAAAATTAACAGCTCAAGTAATATTTAGGGTATGTGCATGTAATTCAGTCACCATATTAACTTTACTACAGGTCAGAAGCAATGAGTATTTTAATTCTAAATAGCACTTGATTTATAATAATTAAATATTAGTAGAAGAATTAAAAAGTAAATTTTTAAATTTTTGCCAATGTCTTCAGTTTGAAAAATGGTTAATTGCTTTTTAAAAAGTCAGTACACTCAAAATCAGCTTACTCATTATTTACTATAGATGGAAAAAATCAAAATAATTTATTTCTACTCCAGAACAGTATGTGGTAGAGATCCATATCTATGCAATTTCCCTAATGGAAAGTCTGAGAAAACTTAAAGAAGTTTAAGAATTTGTTTAAGAAACAATATAACCAATGTGAAAACCTACTTTTATTGTCACTCTTTACCCTAGGTTCTACAACAGGTTTACTTGCATACTATTATGTGTGTCTAGTATCAAGCATCCCTACCTCTGAATAATAAATTCCTTTGCAGGATCAAACAAATTACCATGGACTATCCACTCATCCACTGTCTGTAAGTATGGCCTCACAGTTTCAACCCAGAGAGAGAACAAAAGGGATACCTGAATTTAAAGGAAAAAAGAAAAAAATGAAAAAAGAAAAAAAAAAGGCTGAATCTGTTTATACTAAGTATTGAAAGCAATATGATGAAGTCTGATCTCTTAATTGAGAAATCACAGTTTATAACATGTACATAACTACACTTAAGGATTTTAAGTTACTGTAAAAATCCAAATGCCCACATTTCAGCATTAACTGAAGTTGTAGAAATAGGAGGGAAAGCTGTTCCAAAGCTCCCTCTTTCAAAACAGCTTCCTGGCCTCCAATTTTCCACAGTCCTCCCCCTCAGTCCTCAAAAAACACTGCTCCTGATCCTCCCATAATCCATTTTTGTCCAGGTTGAGTGAATTCATGTCAAAAACCAATAATGCATTAGTTACTAAAATTTCTAGAGTGCTGGTCTGTTAGGAAAAGAATTATTTCCCCTACCGTTTGCTCAGATGCCTCTCCAACACTGTCATATTCAAGAATAGCTTTGTAGAGGGTATTAAGCAGATGAGATGCTCGTACAACATTTCTAGTGTCAGGTGGCACTTCTGCTACTCCTGTGCTGAACACCTTGTGGAGTACCTTCAGCTGTGCCAGTCTGGGGGACAACTTATCTATTACTATTGAAAGTGTGACTGTTTTATCTGGAAATTAAAAAAAAAAACAAAAAAACCAACAAGATGCATAAAATAGCATCCAACAGAAAAGCAAATTTTGTCAGTGTTAATTATTTGCGTGTCCCCCTCCTGTAAAACTTCCCTTGAACTGTACCTTTGTTGATTATGCATTTTTCAATTTCAGTAAGTTCTTCTTTAAAGCTAATGAAATATTTATACAAAGCCCACATAAAAGCTTGGTAGGTTCTGAATGGGGCTTCAGTAGTCTTCTTTGGAGTGGAAACTGTTCCGTGCACTATGTTTTCTGGGCTGTGTCCCATCACTTCATCAATAAACTTCTGTAGTCTGAACACAACTTGACCATATGCTGCTATCTGCTCCAATAGAGATCTCAGACAATTCTTAAAAAAAAACAACAAACCTTTAGAATCATCTAACAAAAATTATATTTTATAAAGCCTAAAAACTAAATTACAGTATTATTTTTATGAATATTATAAAATTCTGCAACCATTATTGCTTCATCACATTCTCAGATACAGAAACAGCCAACTTAGTTTTATTAAGCCAGATGTTCTTATTTAGACAAAATACAATTACAGAAATATGATTTTTCCACAAGCAGTTTAATTTTCTTTTCCCCCAAATTACATCTTTCTAACGACAGATATATTCATCTGAGATTCAGAAACAACTTACATGGGTTAAATGAGTTACAATAATATCATTTCGCACAGTCACTTTTCCGTCATTCAGCTGAAATATAAAAAGCTTTTTCACTCCTGAAAGCAGCCTTGAAAAGAAACAAAGAGAGTAGTAATTTTCCCCCTTACTGGACTTATAATTATATAATTAATAAAAGAACTAGCTCTCCCTTGCCTAAAAGTTTATTTTGAGTAACAGGAGACCACAGATCAAATATGATGCTATTGGTACTCTAAGTTGTTGCTAGAACAAGGACAATTCAACACTGGCATGAAGTAAATATTTCCTACAGATCCTTTCCAGTTGAGATAATTACCAGCTATAGGATGACTCAGCCTACTTTCTAAAGCTGGCCACTGTTTTAAAAATCTGTACAGACAATATAAGAACAAATTCGTTCTTTTTAACAATTAGACTTGAATATCAATGTAAAAAAAGAAGTAGTAAGCTACTTTCTTCTTCGTAAATTACAAAATGGAAGGGACCTTAAATATCACCTAGTTCCAACCTTTGGGCCATGAAGTGACCCCCCTCTCACTAGCCCAGGCTGCTCAGAGCTCCATCCAAGCTGGCCTTGAACACTGCCAGGGATGGGGCACCCACAACTTCTCTGGGTAACCTGTTCCAGTGCCTCAAATGTGAATGTTTAGCACACATATGCAGCATCTTTATTGTCAGAAACAGTGTAAATTAAAAGCTCTGTAAGAATTCCTTCCTCAGACATCTTCAAAGATAGATCTCTCATTTTCTTGAGAGAAATACTAAAAGTTAAAATGCAAGCTTTGTGATGCTGCTCTTACCAAAGAGTTTCCCGTATAACCTGAGTTTCTGTCACCAGTGTTCTCTCTTCTGGCACATACAAAGGATCACTGGTGTACAAATGATGGTCCCTTAGAAAAAAAGGAAATGAAAACAATTTAGTGGCTGGAATAACAGCTGAATCACCTGGAAATAAGAATGAAGCAATAATCTTTAGGCTCAGTTTTGTTCTACTTGTTTATATAAGAGCAGATTCAATGTTCATGGGGACATTTTAAGTATATAAACAAAAGCAGTTTTGTACTTGATTTGCATTATTTTGGGGGGTTGTTTCGGTTTGGTTTTTTTAATTATTCAATTATTTTTCATTCAATGCTGTGAAAACTTATTCTTACCTTCTCAGAAAAACACCAAGCTAAAAAGTAAAATATCAATTTCCCTAACTCATAAGAAAATTCACTCTTTAGCCCAAAAGTTTACCTAAGAAGTGGAAACTTTCATAGCCGCCTAAGAACTTCCTCTTATGATCCTGTCTTATGCAATTCTTTGTAAACCTTTCTCAGTATCTATTCATATTTTAGCAAAGTACAGAATGATTATTTACATTTTTAGCATTTTTACTCATTAATCAGTGGCAAAAGCTATGCAATCATGCTCAAAATCAAAAAGTCCAAATTAAGTAATATTAGTTATATATCATAAATATATAAAGCATACATCTGTTAACAACACAGCAGCAGAAGCAGCGTTGCTCTGTCCATGTCACCCATTTTCTAATATTCATTGCAAATTGTGGTTCATAACTGGCTAGACAACCAACTTATACTAAAATAACTATTAAGAAATTCACTAAATTAAGAAAACCAAGGGCAAATCTAATTAACTTTATTAGTGATACATCAGAATTTGGGACACGAAAGAATTAGACTTATTTTTAATTCTCATTTTCTTTCCAAGGCCATGGCAGATCATGGCAATATACTGCTTTATGTTCCTTTACCACTCAAAATATATGTTTATGACTTACTTTGCAAAGGAGGCACCAAAAACATTTTAAAAAGTTAAACTTTAGGGGACTCCTCACTTCCAGGACCACTTAAAACCCATCTATATTAGTTCCTTAAAGACGCTCTTAAGGGTCAAGCCAACAGTAAGATTTGCTTCTCTGAAAAATGTAAATCTTCTCTTTTAATAAACTTAATAAACATTAAATAAAAGAGTAAGAAATCTACTGTTTTCTTACCAGACTGCAGCCAGGTTGGAATGCAAGTGCAAACTATGTGAAAAGCGAGGAGCTCTTCCTGTCCAGTACTGAGGAACTACATGCTGCTCCAGCCAGCTGCGGGCATCAGGTTCACCAACTGTGAAAACACATGACAGTTGGCAAGGTGTTTTTATTTATGCAGTAAAAGCTTACAAAACACAGCAAAGAGTTATTAATAAGCCTATTCACTCAACTGCAGAATCCCAGACCTTTTCAAATGAATTACCATTTATAACTATTTACACTTTAATGCACTCATATTATGACACTACTGTGCACAAATTAATTTACATAGAAATGTCACATTTCCCTAGTGTTGCAAAAGTTCTAAAAAATAAGCTCTGTTCAGCACTGGTGAGGCCTCATCTGGGTACTGTGAGAAGTCTGGGGTGTCACAATGTAATAAAGATATAAAGCTATTTGAAATGTCCAAGGACGGCAATGAAGATGGCCATGAGGGCAAGCCATATGACAATCAGCTGAGGTCACTTGGTCCGTTCAGCCTGGAGGAGACTGAGGGGAGACCTCATGGCAGTCTACAACTTCCTCATGAGAAGAAGCGCAGGAGCAGGCACTGATCTCTTCTCTCTTGTGACCAGTGACAGGACTCAAGAGAACGGCCTGAATTTGTGTCAGCGTGAGGTTAGCACATCAGGGTATCAGGAAAAGGTTCTTCACCCAGAGGGTGGTTGGGCACTGGAACAGCCTCACCAGGAAAGTGGTCACAAGCACCAAGCCTTGACAGAGTTCAGGAATAATTTGGACAATGCGCTCAGGCCCATGGTGTCACTCTTGGGGATGGTCCCACGCAGGACCAGGAGCTGGACTTTGATAATCCTTGTGGGTCCCTTCTAGCTCAGAATATACCACAATTCTATAAGCTTGGGGATTTACATAGTTTACAAATTTTTCTCAAGTTTTGTGCTTCTGTCTCAGGTAATTCTGAAATGCTATATACAAAAACAAGCTGACTTTAAAAATAAACTGCCAGATGTCATCAACTTCATCACTACATTCATTTTCACTAGGTATTTAGTACATTACCAAAAATGTTTTTTTCTTAAATGTGATTGTCAAGAGAACTTTACCTAATCCCAGTTAGATAATTACTGCTTATGAAATACATATTATGCAGTTGCCATATATCAGGTAATCTGTACCCTACAAAATTTTATTAAAAAATACAGCTCCATTTAATATTCCCTGAAGCTATTCAAGAATAAGCCACTAGTGTTCTAACTACATAAACCTATTTTTTTCAGAAACATTTCATACCCAGAACTGAGCCAACTGTTTCTGTTGGAAACCAAATTTTGTTTCAGAATTCTGATACTTAGTAATAAAAATTTACATTATAACTATACAACTACATGCTGCATTTACTGTGTAAGTTTTCCTTTCTATATTGGAATATCCATGTAAATTTCCACAGAAACGAACAGAATTCTTTTCCATTAGCAGTAACAGAAATCAGATCAAACCTTCCACATGGTTTCTTTACTATAAAAAAAACAAACATCTGTTGAACAGTAAGGTACACCTTATACTACAATTATAGATCTGTAATCAATAACTAATCAACAATATCTAGAATAATAAAAAAAAGCTACATTAGCTTGGTAAATTTTAGTATGTATCACTGTATCACACGAATTTCAGCTTATTCTAACCTTTCCAGGAAACATTAGGTACCGTCTTCTTATTTGGATCTTGGTCTTCTAAAGGTGTCCTGTCTACTTGAATACCCGAGTCCTCCCTGCTCAAGGGCTGAGTGTCTTCTTCCTCTTCACTTTCTCCAGACCAATCCTATGAAGTGCAACAAACCCCAGGACACTTCAGTACAATATAGCAGACAGATCTATATTCAGCTCCTAGTCAAGCCAAACATTAACTATTCTCTTTCTTCTTACACTATAAAGTAAATTCAGGACACTAAGACTAACACAACTGTCTAACAGAGAATGATTTAAGTTATACACAACGTTAATAACCAGGCAAATGAGAGATCTGGAAAAGATCACAGAACTGCAGCAAATTCTGATTAGGTGTAAGCAGGGGTCAGCAGAAGCAGACAGTTTAATTGCAGGACTAAGTCATAACACTGTGAAAAACAAAAGTATTTCTATTACTGTTACCCTGCTTGGGTCTGTGTTATTTCATGGTATTCAAAAATATATTGGGGAGTCCTGCAAGAATCACCAAGCAGAGCATACAAACCAGGACTATCCAACCAGGTCTCTAACACACTTCAACCCAGGTTATACAGTTGGGGTTTTTACCTTAAGAAATTACTTACTGGTGTATCTACACCTGGGCCAAAATAGATTTCTTCTCCTTCCATCAAATACTTTGCCCAATCAAATTCTTCTTCCTTTTCTAAGAGAAGTATAAATATAAAAATAGTAAGTATCACAAGACTCTGGCTTTCTTTTCCTCTAAAAACACTTCCAAAGTTAAAATTCTCTTGATACTCTACAGCTAAAACAAAAGGCATTCCCTTCCACTTAAGGTTACACCACCGTTCCTTTAACAAGGTTATGCACTTTCAACATGACATAAATTGGGATGTATCAACCATGTATATCCCTTGTTAATTCTCAACTTTTTTGCTTATACACTCAAAATATACATCACAGTGTGCCATCAGCACATACACCCATATTACATTACACTACCCTTACTTTAATCCTCGAAAAACATGCAAGAATGCAACACACCATTTATTGTAACCAGTCAGTCCCATTTAGCTCAATGGAAACATTCTAAATGTATCATTTACATATGCACAAGGATCCCAGACTGTAAACAACATAAACCAAGAACTGTCTTACTCTCCAAAAAAGACACCACATATCCATGATGTGATGTGTGATACTTTCAAAGTAACAATCACACTTACAACATATGATACCTTAAACGTGAAGCTTACTCAACTGTAATTAGTGTTGTGTGAGATAACCTCTTCATATTCACATTCCTGGAATGGGCTGAAAGTGCATTCAAAACACCGCCGAGGGAATGTGCAGAGATCATTCAAAAAGGAATCTTAAGATGCAAGATTTTCTTTAGGTTAGTCTGAAATATTCTTCTTTCAGTCTATGATACAACACTGTAAACAAATGGGGGATGGTATCCACTCAAACTTAAGCACAAGCCTCATTTTCAGGCACTGAGTGAAAAAGTCCTACTTTAGAAAGCAGGCAGCTGGGATCTCCCTCTGGAAACCTTCAAATGTATCTCCCTTTCCTTGATAACATAGGAAAAGTAGGAATTGATATCACCAAAACTGTTTCAAGAGATCTAATATTGAGGTGCAAGGCAGAGATTCAGGATAGAAATCCACTGTCCTTGAGCATGTAAACAGTGCTGAACAGGTGGAGAACGTTTGTTTGTGATAGCGGTACAAGTCAAAGAGAGTTCCCAAGGTACTTCAGTGGCTGGAAAACTTAATTAGGTAATGCAACATAAATGGGGGTAGGAAAGACTTGCAGGCTATTTTAAATGTATAAATGATGAAGACAACCAATAAAGCAATATGAAGTGAAGGAGATAATAAAATGGAGAGGAAAAATTTCCTTCTTATCAGATTGCATTGCAGATTGTATCTTTCATTAGCCATATAAACATCTTGTAAACTTACCCACTTCTTTGACTCTTGGTTTTTCCACATAGGTGGTGTTGGATGGAGAATCAGACAAGCACAACAGAAGAGACAGTATGGAATAGTGTGTATCTGTCTTTAAAACATATTAGAAAAAAAGCAAGTCTGTAAGTGGTCTAAAAGATTTTGCTTAGTAATAAAGTCAGCCTATTACCTGCAGGAATGCTCCCCATTAGTTCCCACTCCCCAGTCCTGAATTACAAAAATATCTGCAATATGATACTAAATGTTATCTATTTTCTTCTGCCTATTAATTAGCCAGTCAGTACAAAAATCCTTCAAAAGCAGCGACAACATATGCTGCCTCTTACTGAGCTGATAACTGGAGAATACGGAAAACATGCAAATACTGTGAAAGTAAGAAGTCACCACAGGACAAGGGATAATGGACAGCCACATAAATGTGGATGAACTGGAAGGACACAAGTAATCGGCCCACAGGAAACCAAGTCTTAAGATTCCCTTTTCACATGGCTGATTATTTCAAACAGAGGCTAATAAAATGAAGTTAGCTAAAATCGTCACATTTTAGTATCATGTTCAAATTATCTTCCCACATCTGAAAATCTACACCAATCATTAAGGATGAATCTTTAACTCCAATATTGTAGTTGTGAAACAGAAGCCTTCAATCAGGTTAGAATACTTTGCCAACACTGGTATGGTCCGGAGATTTGTATTACTATCTATTTCCTAAAAATCTACTTATCAATGTACAACCATTTCTTATTATAAAAAGGTTTTTCTTTGGCCTCATTGTAACTTTACAAAGATCTTCAACCAACCATTTCACATCTAGACATACGGAGATTCTGCTATCTAAATCCTTATACACTTTCACACATTCATAAACACCCTTACAAAGCTCTTTTGGAATAAGATCCACTAGCATTTTAGAAAAAAACAATTCAAATTTCTGATAAAGCAGCATGGCACCTACTATGCAAGGATTATAACATATTCTTACCAAATATTACTGATTTTACCAGAGTTTGCCAAAGAAAACCAGTAGGTCATTGACAGAATCACATGTGTGAGCTGGTGTTTCACTTACCAGTCACATAAACTGATAAATACTTAATCTTCCCATTTATGTGTCACTACTAAAAACTAAATATCATTTAGCTTCCCAAATATGAAATTAATCTACCTCCAGCCATACCCCAGTTTCTTTCCTTTTGCATTTTTAAAAAGAAAAGGAAATAAAAAAATCTTAGGATACTTGCAACAATCAAGTATAAAGTGCTTGCTTGGGTGTTTGGTTTGGTTGGTTTTAATTTCATTCAAGTCTCAAAACAAGCACTACTAAAGGTACATTTTCAAAAATCTACAGACTACAGTATAGTAACTGAAGATATGTGTAAGCTATTGAGGGTTCTTGGGTTTTCTCCACAAATTAAAAGGAATCTAGAACATGCAAAGAAAGGTAAATGTCAGTTCAAAGAGAAGTAAAATTGGACTGCAACTCAGAACACACAGCTCTGTTAAAGGATGTCATTATATGGGGCACTGCCTCTTAAATCACGAGCTTAAATTTCCCAACAGCAGGAACCTTCTAAGATCCACTTCATTATTACACTGCCACACTGAAAATATCTAAGTGTGACAACTTTTGCCATATTCATCCACTCCATATCCTAAACTGATTGGATACAAAGTGAAAAAATAGGCAACAAATAAGAAATGCTCAGTTCATTGTTGATTTAGAACAGACAGGAATCTAGATTCACCTAGACTCCAGCTACAGCATTTGTACAATGCTGACCCTAAAACACCTGCTCTGCAATGAGATAATGTACTTTAAGTCATGAAACTCCATGTGCTGAAGCCCTGAGAAGACAACAAATGCATTTTCATTTCTGGAAATCCATGACCTGAACAACTCCAAAGCCCACTACCAAGTCACCCGCAATTTCCAACACAACATTACAACATTACAGCAGCCCCCATTGTCAGCATAAATGCAAGAGGGATGGAAAAAAAGAACAAGGAAATTGCAGCGTACATACCTTTGTTTCTTCAGTACTTGGGAGTGGCAAGTTCAGAAATTTTTCTGTTAGTCTTTTCCAGCTTGCAGCTTTTCCAAGGTCAGAATGAATTATCAATTTTTCATGTATTCTAATAGCACAAATAGTATCAAGAATACCTTTTAAAAAAATGTATATAACCAATGCATTATTAACATATAGACATAAAACTTACCCTTCTATTGTTCTGTCTACTTTATGACTGTTCACATCAAGGAAACGGTGAAATCTGTGTAAGAAATCTGCATTAGAATACGTTTAAAAGGAAGCTCAAGAAAGAAAATAAAGCTGATTTACATATATGAAAACATTGTTAGTTTAATAATGCACATTTAATTCAGCAACAGCAAAAGCATCAACAAAATTCAATCTCAGCATCTCTTAGTTCAAGAAGAATTAAATATAATTGACCTGAAAGACAGAAGAATTGAGTGCAGGTTACATTTAACCAGCACTCTGAACTGAATGGAAAATTACTACTGTACCAACAAACTAAGCAATTAAAGTATGCTGCCTGCTAAGTCAAGTAGAGCAAGGAGATCAAGAACTGTGTTGTCAAAGGCACTGAAGTCAAATGCACTAAGTTATCTGGGACCTGCATCACAGGCACAGGCAAAACAAACACTCCCATGGGAAGGCCTCTAAATCCAAAAGAAGCTCCTTTTTCTAAAGGGTAAGGGAGAGTGTTCAGAAGAAAAGAGAGGTTAATCAAAAATAAAGACAGATATACTAACAAAGGTACATGTATAGGGACAAAATGAGAACTCGTGAAAGGTAAGATGTACTTCAGAGAATAAACTGGGCTATGAATAGGTTCTTCAGATAGAGATTAAAAGAGGGAATAAGATGTGACAACACTGAGCACAAGGTCAAGACACTCTATACACAGGCCCTTAAAACCAAACTAACATTTCCAGCAACAGCTGACAGAAAGTGGTAAAATTCATGACTATAAGCAGAAACGAAAAATGCTGAATCTGAATCATGAGTAACAGTTACGCTAAACAGATTAAAATTCAAAAGACAATATGAAATCACCTCAGTGCCAAAGTAATGGACTAGAAAGTGAAACTGTAAGGCAGGTAGCAAGGATTTTTAATAAGCAGCACTGGAGGATGAAGACAGGTCCATGTCAAAGAAAAGTAGAAAAAACTTCGTTAACTACAGACACATTAGTCTGATTTCAGCGGTGTATAAGGATTTGGAAAAAGAGCATGATAAAATATAGCACTGACCAAGTATGTGGCATTTAGGTTTAAGAAAATATAGCTCATCTAATTCACCACAGCACATTAGCTTACATAGGAAATCATTAATTCAAAATGAAGTAAGTGTAAGAACTTTAAGATTTAGAACCACAGAAAAGACAACAAAAAAAAAAAAGAAAAATCAAACCAAGAATCTGTCCTGAAAAGAAAAATTAAGCTAAAGGGAAGTTATTAGTGAAAATTCTTTAGTCTATTACTTAAAACTTAAATTAATGACTAACACACATTAAAAAAAAAAAATTTTAGGCAAGTTGGGAAAATCATGAATAGAAGAGGACTAGAGTGCTGCATGGAAATAAATAGATGGATCCAAGAACTACAGCACAGAAACATCATCAAATCTAACAATACAAATCACAAGTTTCACAAACTTGCAGCTAAAGAGTTTCTGCTACAACCTAAGCTCTCACTGTTTGCACATGTAATACTAGATAATCTCAGGCTGATGTTCCATGCATATTTCTTGGACAACAACTCTGCCATGAAAAAGGCCTTCCCCTTCCTAACCCTCCCTGTCAAAATTTCTTATTCACTGTGCATCACCCTCTCTGTTTTCCTGACACGTAAAAAAACCAAACAAAACCCCAACAATTCCCCAATCTAAAAGAACATACAGCTACACAAGCAACTGGGTGATCAAAACTGAGGGTGAGATTTGCATATTAAAGTAATTTCATTGGAGCCTATTAGTAGTTAGGATTCACAGACGCAATGCAGTTATGCTACTGCTCCCCCCAAAATGCATTTAATCAGCATGAAAAATGTAAAGTAGCATTGATTTTATACAGATTAGGTACTAGCTGCATCAACTTATGCATAGATTTCAAAAAGGCAGCAGTTACCAATAGTACAGGTAATTGGAAATACATCATGTAAGAGTTTCACAGTTTTCACAGAAGATTCTGAGTTGGAGGGGACCCACAAGGATCATCAAGTCCAACTCAAGCTGGCAGAATACACTGGAACAATAACTGTGATAACTGAAAACTGTGTGTAAAACTTGAGTAAGGGCATTTTAGGTGGCAGTATAATAGAATTAAAGGGCTACAGATACTATATATTACAAATAAATGAAGACCACGTTTCTGATAAGCCCAAATAACATATGTTCTCTCCCTGCAGACTGACAATCTTTCACATAAGCAGCACAGTAATTTTGGCCAGAAGGTTTATCTCCATTTGGCAGAGTCCTCCTCACTCGCTCTTTACACACAACCATGATGCACCTCCCTCCAACAGAGTTTTGGGCGGCTACATGAACACGTTGAGAGGCACTTTTTCACAGAGCAGGTGAAAATCCCTAAAAGACCAAGGTTCAAACGTGACGGAGTAGCAGTCACTGACCCTGTGGCAGACTCGTACACGGCCCCCGGCGCTTCCCCAGACACAGCGCACGGGGGGCACAGCGGGACGCGGCCCCGTCCCACACCCCCGCGGCAGGCACCGGGACCCTTCATGCTCCCGCTGACCTGAAGTTGGACCAGGCGAAATTGAGCGCCGCCTGGAAGCGCTCTCCGCCCAGCTCCTCCTCGGGCAGGCCGGTCACGCAGCGCACCAGGGCGCGGACGGCGCGGTCCTGCTCCTGCTCGAAGCGGCCGCGGGGGCCGGGCGAGGCCGGCGGCGCCGCCATGGCCCGGTGGAGGGGCAGGGGGGACACAGGGGCGGCACCGCCGGGGCCACTCGGAGCCACCGCCGCCTCCCGCCCCCTCCTCTCGCGAGGCTTCCGCGCGCGGCGCACGCGCGTGGCGGCCGCGCTGGGAGGGGGGGAAGGCGGGGCGCGCGGCGGAGCCGGCGGTAAGGGGCGTGAGGGGCCCGGCGGGATTCTCGTTATCGTGGAGAGGCATTGCCGGTCCAGCCCCACTGCCTCAGCATCCCCCGGCACCGGAATGACACTTGTCTTCCGGAACGCCCCCATAATCACTCGGGATCAGGAACTGGCAATTAGTGATTGATCACAGAATCAGTTAGGTTAGAAGGGACTTCTGAGATCACCGAGTCCAAGCTGTGACCCAACACTACCATGTCAATAGCCCATGGCACTGAGTGCCACGTCCAGTCTTGAGCACATCAGGGACAGTGACTCCACCGCCTCCCTGGGCAACCCATTCCAATATCTAATCACCCTTTGTGTGAGGAAATTCTTCCTAATGTCCAACCTAAACTTCCCTTGGTGCAGATTAAGACTATTTTGTTTATAGGATGATTTATCGGTCCAAATAAAAGTCCTTGTGGTCTTCCCTCACTGAATCCCTGCTTTTGCACAGCTGGAGAAACCACTGCTGGTGAATATTCTGTACACAGATCCTGAGCAGATATATCAGGAGTGCAGTGGGAAACCAGTTTGTCCCAGTTCCATGTCAAACCTTTGCTGAGCAGTTAAAATTGCTTTTGTGTCTTCATGTGGTTTTATGGCACTGCAAGGATAACTGCCTGGCTGTGAGACTTCTTCTGGAAAGAGCCTAGCCAGATTGGTGAGGAATGGTGTTATTGGCCAATTCCTGTAGCAATCTCTGCATTGCTGCAGTTCTATCCCTCATCATTGGACTTTGTCCCACTTGATCTAATCAACAATTATTGGGTTGCAATCCACCTTGCCAAAACTTTTTATTCCTCTTCTCCATTAAGAAATACACTGGCAAAATGAAAAGGAGTAGCCAGTAGTAGATCAGGAGGAGTGGTAAGAACAAGGCCTCAGAAATGCCCTAATAAAGTTAAAATATATTTAATGTATCAACATAATGTGAAGAATTATGTAAAAATGTGGTGGTTAATAAAAATAACATCAAAGTTCTTGTAAATTATGGTGTATTAAGATACTCTTGCAATTTTTATCCAGGTAGGCTATATCCTACCTTGAGATGCAGAATTGTAAGTGGTTGCTTCAGTGCACCTGCAGGCAGGATGCTCAGCATGAACATGAGCTCAGAGGGTTTCTGCTCTAGGGCTTTTGTTATAAAGCCTTAACTTAATGCACATTCAAAGGAAAAGTCTCTAAAATTTTATTTGTGTTCCTCAATCTCCTCTTGATGTTGCCTGCTTTTTCTACTTTAGATTAGCAGCAGTGTTTTTTTTTTCACTCTTTAGTTGAGGTAGCCAAACAATGTTTTGAACCATAATTTGTTGTCCTGTAAGTTGACTAACAGTCTGCAAGGTCAGCAGACACTCCAGTGGTCTGTCCGGTAGTAATTAATAATTGGAATACTGTGATTGGCTTTTAAACAAAATTTTTATATACTAAGACTTCAAGTGTTCTTTGTACAATGTAGCTGTGCTTATCATTTAACTGCTATGTATTTAAGCATACCTGTGCTACCCCTGCAATCGCTGTTCAGAGGGGAAGTTCTAGGTTCTGCAGCACAACAAGAGCATGCGTGTGTCACCTGTGCTCTTTGTGGTGAGATGGGTGTGGAAGCCACCTATTTCTACACCCCATCACAAAAAAATAGTGATATTTTCTCAATGAGAAAGATTCCAGATCTTAGCAGCTGCCTCATGACAAGCTGAGTATCATGAAACATGGGCTTTAATAACAGTGCTGTCTGAAAGGTTTCCTGCTTCCCAACTGCCTCATACAAGTCCATTTCCCCTCACACCACACCCATAGCTGTCCTATCTATGGAGAAGTATGGTGAAACAAATCAGGGAATAAGTTAAAAATAGTCTTGTTTCTGTTTTGCTAGGAGTTTTAACTCTGATCAATTCACTGATCCATTCTTTTAGAAGTGTCAAGAAGTGAGGGAAGAATCACACTCCCAGGCAATGGAAAGCCTCAGGCACTGAAAGTGACTGCTGAATCAGAAATCTGTTGCTGGTTTGCAAAACAGGATACAAGGGCTGGGGCAAATGTATAACATCTGTGCTGCCTCAGTCATAAAAGGCTTTAACACTACAAATCTTTTGCTTTTTTCCCCTCATCACAAGCCTCATTTCTATTTTTGTTTTACCAGTTTACAGTAGCAAGGCTTGGTATTTGATTTCACCTGGGGGAGGGAGCACTGGGCAGGGAGAAGGCATGAAGGCCCCCTCTAAAAGTAGGTTTAAACTGGGGTTTTAAGTAAGATTCAATACTAGGAAGCTTAATAGCTTACTTTATATTCCTTTATTTTCGTGTGGTAACTGTGTCTTCCCACCCAATTGTCATTCCACATTACACTGTTATGAATTAGAAGTATTTCAACTAAAATCTTCCTTGCTTGTAGGATTAGGTCATATTTGGGAGATGTGTCCCTTTTTGTAATGTCATATTACAATATGTCACCTGTGTCTAATCACATATTGGAGGAGGAATTACAATATAAATCTTTTGGTGAACTGTGCATCCTTTAGACAAACTGCTCTGAGCAGGCAACCTCTCCCCTGCTTCGCAATCCCAGTTGATGAACCAATTTGTTAAGCAGGATACTAAGGCAGATGAAGGAATGCATGAAGTGAAACACATCGGGGTGCAGTGGACTGTTTGACAAGCCAGCCACAGGAGTTCATGCTTCATGCACGAGATGATCAGAGTTCCCATCACTGTCCCCAGTCACCTCGGTTACCAACAAAGCCTTGGGTGAATTCCATGGAACAGATGGTCAGTATATTTAAAACAATGTTTAAAGAAGTACTTAAGATTTTAAGCAGCTGGGAGGGGGTAATTTTTCAGTGAATCTGTAGAAACAGTTATTTGATAATTAGCGGGGGTGGATTACAGAACACTATTGGGGCTTTACTTTAACACCATCTTTAGGATATAGATCCTAAACTGATATGCTGAGCTGCCTTTTTATGGCCATGCAAGAATCAGTCCAGGTGACTGAATACTAGAGGAGGCTATTAGTTCATAATTTATACCAGAACTCACACAAAATTACCTCTGAAAAGCAACAGGAAGATGACGTACCTGATCTTTATCTTTAACAGGAAGGAGGGAATCTGATAATTTTCTACTGCCGTGTCTTTGAAGTGTACTATAGCTTGTTACTCTCAATTCTTCATCTGATGGAGTTTCACAACTGAATGTAGGACAGATTTTTAAAAATGCTGTGACTGCTGCTAAGTCTGCATTTTATAATGGTTCACACTTCCTGTTAGTTGGATGTATGTTTAAATAGACATTTCAGGGCCTTAGTTAAGAGTATCATTAATTGCAAATTGAACACATCTTTGTGCGAGACTGAAAAAGATTTGGTATGAGGTTCAGCTTAGGTTTATGTGATCCATCCCATCAGGGCAGTAGTGGTAGAGCTGTAACACCTTGTGTTTGGTGTCATGGAAGACCCAGTCATAGGACACAGAAATCTTATTATATCCCAACTATCACTATCTCCCCCTGAAGAGCAAATTGTTAGAACACTGAAATACCTAACAGAGTTCAAGAAGCATTTGGACAGTGGTCTCAGGTACACGATGTGCTTCTTGAGGCTGCCCTGTGCAGGGCCAAGAGTTGGATTTTTAAGATCCTTGTGGGTGCTTTCCAACTCAGGATATTCTGTGATCTCTAGTGTTACTGAATAGTTACACCTCAACTGTCAGGCTGTAGTTTAGTGAAACTGGAAACTGGATCTTTGCCTCTTTGCTGAAATGATGATGCTTTACTCTGACTTTTTAATTGGATATAGTACATTTTCCTTCAGTAACATAGGTGCAAAAGGTGAGTGGAGTTGGCCTGGTCCCAGGTTTTCTTGCCTGTTTGTAAATTAGGCTGAGGAACTGTTCTTTTAATCCCTTGTGGGAAGTGAGCTTGACCTCCACAAATGGTAGCAGGCGTTTCAGTTTGTGGAGGTTGTCACAGCCGTTTATATTCTGAATCTGATTTCTTCATTTTCCCCACCCATTTAACTTTCCCAGACAGTTTTACCATGTGCTGCTTTATTCTTTTCCAAAAAATGAAAAAGAGTAGATGTTTTCTTCTTTCACTGCACCCTTTCCAACTAAATGTATTGCTCTTCTAGAACTGTCTTGATTTTTCCTTTAATTGTAAGTGTACTGGCTTGAGTTTCCACCCATGACAGATCATTCTGGAAGCATATTGTTATTCTGTTCCTACTTGCAGAAATGTTATGACTTGTGTAGTGGTACGGTTGCTTGGTTTTGTCAGCTGCACTGATATGCAGACATAGAAAAAACAGTGTAAGGATGACATTCAAGAACAAATGAAGTACAAGAAATTAATTTAGCTTGTCCTTGAGCTGCAAATTTCTAATGAACATAGAGCAAGTGACACCATTGCTATATAATAGGCTAACTTGTTGGAAACCTGGTAATTTAATATGATAATAAGTGCCCAGTGACAGGACCTGAGGGAATGGCATGAAATTGTGTCAGGGGAGGTTTAGGCTGGATGTTAGAAAAAGGTTCTTCACCCAGAGGGTGGTTGGGCACTGGGGTAATTCCCCAGGGCACCGAGGGAATAAGTCCCAGCACTGAGCCTGACAGAGTTCAAGAAGCATTTGGACAACATTCTTAGGCAATGGTGTGACTCTTGGGGATGGTTTCTGTGCAGGGCCAGGAGCTGGACTTGATGGTCCTTGTGGGTCCCTTTCAGCTTAGGATATTCTGTGATTCTGAGAAAACAAGTTGAAATAATTGGAAGAAACCTTCATTTTTTATTTGAGATAATTGCAAGAAAATGGCAAGTTCCTTTACCTGTGCTGGTAGCAGAGATTAAGGCAGCTTTCTACCAAAAAGACTGGTAAATATCTCTGCCTAAAAGGAAGAAAAATGACAGCTGCTCAGAAGTTTCTCAGGGATTGCCATGGGCATCTAACAACTGTTTTGATCCAGTGACATTTGAAAGGATGAGAGATAGTCCAAATGATGAAAGATGTTGGCAGACCTCAGAACAGTCTGAACAGACTTAACCATACAACCCTAAGAAGAGATATTTGTGGGGTGCTTGGTGAGAAGGAGTTTGGGGATGAAAAGTGTCAATTTTTCTGATTCTCGAGATGTTCAAGAAAGCTCCTATCAGATCATGTTCTGATCTTCCTTTTTAGTACAAAAAACAGTGCTGAAGACTAAGATCCTTCCTGAGTTTTCCTTTTAAAATCAAATAATCTGCACCAGTCTCATACTTACATATCACACAAACCTTTTGCCTGAGTGGGGATGAAATTGACGCCTGCATGTAGTTTAGTCCTACAACTTGTGCAGGTAGCACATCACTACAGGAAAATCAGTGTTTGCATTAGATCATGACTGGAGTTTTACAGACTAATTAGCATTTGCTATATGGCTTAGAGTACAGCTGACATGCATTTTGCTGAATTTAGCAAATACATTCCTCTGGAGATGCTAAACTAGCATGAACTCTATAAATTTTGAAGGTTTTACTAGCCCTTTTCTCTTGATGATCAGGGAACTCGGAATCTTTATCTATGTCATGGTTTAAATCTACCCAGCAGCTAAGCCCCAGTTAGCTGCTTGCTCACTTTCCCCTGGTGGGGTGGGGGAGAGAATTGGAAGTGTAAAAGTGAGAAAACTCGTGGGTTGAGATGAATACAGCTTATTAGGGAAAGCAAAAGCCACACACACAAGCAAAGCAATACAAGTAATTAATTCCCTGCTTCACATTATCAGGCAGGTGTTCAGCCATCTCCACGAAAGCCATGCTCCATCTCATATAACAGTGATTTGGGATGATCACTTCAAACAACACCCTCTTCTTCTTCCTCCAGCTTTATATGCTGAGCATGACTCCATATGATATGGGATATCCCTGTGGTCAGTTAGGATCTACAGTTTTGGTGTCCCCTCCCAACTCCTTTTGCACCCTTATACTCCTCTATGGTGGGATGGGATGAGAGGCAGAAAAGGCCTTGGCTCTGTGTAAGCCCTGCTCAGAGATAAAAAAAAAAAACATCCCTGAGTAATCAGCACTGTTTCCTGTACAAATCCAAAACACAGCCCCAAACTGGCTGCTGTGAAGCAAATTAACTCTGTCCCAGCTAAACTCAGCACAATCCAGCTGATCTATGACTGAGATATATAAAGTACATAAAGTATATAAATCTGGGGAGCGGCACAGAAGGAATGTTTATCCAGTTACTTATATATTTTCCCATGAGAGTTACGAGATTAACCAGAATTTGCCCACCATGACCTCTTACAACATTCCTATAAAAGACACAATCAAGGAGGGCAGATTTGGGAATGGATAATAATGTTTTTTTAGCACATCATTCCCAAGAGATAAACCCCACATAGTTCTGTGGCTAGAGAGTATGTAATATTTTCATCTGTATCCAACCACCTCTATGCTCAGAGGATTTCCCATTGCATTGAACAAGTCTCACTGATGAAAAAGCTGTTGGGAGCCAAGTTGGGCTCAACAAGAGGTCAGCTTAATCTGAAGAATGCAATGGCAAAACACAGAAGAAAACAAGGTCCTGAAAAGTCCTGTAGATCACCCCAGCAATGAAATTGAATTGAACAATGTGAAATTGATGAGAAGAACTGGCAAAATTTCTGGTAAAATAGACAACTTTTAATATCCTTAAAATTACTATTAGCAGGTGGCCCAGTTTGAGCAAATTATACATCAAAAATACTGTCATCAACTTCCAGAATTTTTGTGACAGAAATCTGGCAGTGCTGTCTCAATGCTGTTGGAAGCAGAAGGAGAATTGACTCAGGGAGAATCACAGAACCAGTCAGTGTAAGAAATACTAGAGTTTATTTCTACACCAGAAAAATAAAAAGCAAACATCCAATATTGAAAACCCATTTTAAAAACAGTAAAGGTGAAGGTTCTTTATATAGCTTGCTACAGCATGTGTTCCTTGAGGTGTTTAGGGATGACATATAGTGCCTAAGTAGCAATTTTAATGCAAAATAACAATGATGTTAAAGTCTTGGGCATGTTTGGACTGGTTGTGAATCTAATCAAAATGGTGAATTATTGAGTCAGATATTGCTGTGTGAATACACTCTTGGTTTATGGAGCTCTCCTTACAGATACATTAAATGCCTTGAAACTCTCCAGAGTGCTGCAAAAAGACATTTGTGGAAAATCTAGCAATTACTGACAAATGTACGTGCCCCATTGACTGCCAAACGTAGTCATAACACTGGCATTTCAGTGGAAACTCAGTGAAATGGAGAGGGCCACTAGACACCTCTTCAATAGCCCACCAGTAAAAGAAAGAAATACTCAATGTTTCAGCATAAAAGACAGAAACACTCAGTGTTTCAGCATCTAAAGAGCTGCTTCAGTTTCATAACAGCGGCTGTGAAAATGAAAATATGTAAAAACATGAGAGAACTACTGATAAAGCGAGGAGAATAACAGCAAGAGCAAAATAGCTTAACAGGAAGCAGCAGAAGAAAGAAGAGTGAAGCAAGGTTCATGAATGCAAAACAAGTGAAGAGACTAGAAGTTTCTAAAAATTATCCTGAGCTCTGTACAGAGCAGTTAAGCAGGCCACCAGGAGTGGCTGGAAGGTACATTGTCTGCTTGCCACTTTCTACTGGTCCGACACAGAAGAGTGCTACAGGTGCAGGGACATACAGGTTGATTTCATGCATGGCTCACTAGCTTGGGTACCAGACGTGAATGTAGCTACATTGCTCTGGGAGTCAAAGTCCAGACACAACATAGACACTTTCCCATGACTCTGAACCCAGGTGAATGACCTGCACACGTCAGGTCCAAATAGGTTTCTGCACATAACTCACGCATATGTCTAGACCGCACGCCAGCTGCACGGAGGAGCACAGGAGCCCAGAAATACAACACTGAAGTGCTTCTTCATAGAGATGACATGCACAATTCCATGATGCCCTTCCACTTATGGACTATCTCTGTATGGACTAAGATAGAGAGCTCTGGGTGTCAGTTTAGGTGCTGGTAGGCTTTACTGCCTTGGGCACAAACTGTACTCAGAGAGCATGGCACCTGCCAGTGCTAACTTTTCCGGAACTAGAGCTGTGATGCACCTCACCTTAACTGCAGTATTGTTTCTGCACTGCTAGCCTTGAAGAGGGTGACTGTAGAGAGCAGATGGATTTCTTTGGATTATCTTAATTATTGCAAATGCCCTGATCTGTCAAAAATATTAATCAATGCAAAAAAAAAAAAAAAAAACCAAACCTGTTCTTCAAGAAAAGAAATCAAAATACATTACTAGATGCATTCCAAAGCACCTGAATGCATAGAGAAGTATTACAGGAACAGCAAGGAAAAAATAGTTTCACTTATCTGTATAGGCAATGAGCAATGAATGTCTAAGCAACAAATCACCTTCATAAATTAAGAACATCTATCTCAGAAATATATGTGTTCAGTGCAGACTTCATACTTTTTGGTGAGGGGACGTGGAAAACCACCAGGGTGTCTATTAAGAAAGATTGATTTATTCCAAAGTAAATGGTCCTAGGAAATCCACAGAGAAGGCTCTTCTTTTGATGTCAAGAAGTCTAACTAGGACAAACTTGCATCAGCATCAAGCACAGCAAGACAATTGAAAGACAGATTTAGGACATCATCAACATAACTTCCATAACAAGTGATAATATGGATGCCATCTGGAAAACACAGAAAAGGAGTTGGATATGGATGAGCTTCTGTCAAAGTTATTCTCTATTTTTTTTCTGCTATTTTTTGTCCAAGTTCCTAGCTGTGATTATTTTTTATATAATAAAAATCCTCCTACTATCTTAGCATGCTTATGGGTAGAAAAGTTCTGAGATTTAAGGGCTTTGGGGGAGCAGATGTTTAGTTCTGCAAGGTTTCAGAGAGAGTTTTTAATCCGGTTGGAATTGCCACTATTTGCTGTGATGTATCCTAACAATTTTGAAACACATTTTTCACTGCCATGAACAATACAAAAGTTGTAAAAGGGTTGCAGATTCCAGAGTACATTGCAGGTTGTTCTTATGATCAGGTGTACATTAGTGATTTTTACTCCTATAGGTCCCACAAGTTTTTAACTTGTCTGAAGACAAGGTACTCCTGCCCTGCCTGGTTGTATATGCATTAATTTCCTTTTGAGGTTGGCACAACTGAGTAATTTAATTGAGCTTAGTTCTTTGTAAGACTAAGATGGAGCTCTAATCCTTTTATGGAAAAGCACCTAATTTTATCACTTTCAAATTCACAAGCCCCTTCAAACTTCTCATCTTCCTGTTAGCAAAAATGGGACCCTGCAAGCTGTAGTGGTAACAATCCCCAACTTATCATAATTACTCACTGTGCAAAGCTAGTTACAAGCCATATTTCTTGTTCTCATTGAAACCTTCGTAAAATAAGTAGCTGTTGAGGCCTGCAACATAGAAAATTCATGTGCTTAGATTCTTGTAAATTCAGGTCCTGATTAGCCTCTTTGTCAAAAGGGAGACATTTGCACAAGGTAATTGACCCATCTATTGGTACGTTGATACTAACAGAGGGCAGGCCACGTGGCCGGCCTGGACTCTCCAAAGCACAGTGGCAGATCACAAGCTAATGCTATGTGAGACAGTGTTTCACAAATTGCGGAGTCATAAATTAGTACTGTGTTTAGAACTGAAGTGTCATGACCGTGGGATACAGGATGTCTCCAGAAGTGTGTTTATATTCAGCTGAATCACCAGTGTGCCAAAGAAATGCAGTGGAAAAGCTTTGCTGTAAACAGCAGGTTGTACCTCAGAGCACACAGCTCGTCAAGGGAATCAGCTCCTGACTCCAACCAGCTGCAGACATGTCCTGGCAGCTCCTGGCTGAACAAAACAAGGAGAGGACTTTGGGAATCTCCTCAAACACAGATAACCAATAAAGTTTGTAGTTGTTGTTTCTTTTTGTTTGTTTTCTGTATCTACTTGCTAGTTTCTTAATTTATTTTACTTTTCATCCGGCCATCTGGCAGCTGTCACCTGGCTTGGTAAATACTTTCAGCAGAAGCTGGCAATAGTTCAGGTGGCCTGACTTCAAAGGAGAGTAATACAACAAATATCCACTAAATTGCACCCAGGCATTAAGCCACACATGCTTAAATTAGACTGTCTTGCTGCCTTCTTGAAGGAAGTTGTGCAAGGAGAAGCTATGAAAGAAGAGATGCCTTCTAAGCAAGTCAAACTAGGAGAGAAGCCAGCTTAATATTGTCTGGATAAAACATGAAATGTTAACACATACACACACAAAAAAAAAAAAAAGGAGGAAAAGAGATGGAAATTGAAAAACTGTAAAAAAGAGCAAGAAAATCAATCAACAATGCAATGAAGCTGTTGACCAAGAAGTAGATGGCAATAAATTGGGGCAGCTTCTGAGAATCCTAAAACTAAAATAGCTTCATGGCTCAGCACCATGAAATATGATTATCTGATACCTGAGGGCAGATATTCAGGTACTTGAAAGAAGCTCCTATCAAAAAAAGCTCGAGTTGGTCATTTAAACAAATGCAGAAATTGAATTCTTGCATGCCAAACACAATTAAGTTGATACTGCAAAAACAGAAGAGCATGGAAAAAGCACTAAGAAGCTGAGGAGTACTTTGCTTTGCTGAAGGTGGATCTCCAGCATAAACCAGCAGTAGCCCAGCTCACAATGCACAGGCTGAGACATGCACCTCTCATAATAAATCTGCTCTGTGTGTAGGCGGGAGTCAGAGACAGCCTGCCTGTGGGCAGGAAGAGGATCTCCTCCAGTCTAAGGGTATGAATCCAGTAGGACACTTTTAGTTAAAAATACTGGAAACTTCCTCATATTAACAGGAAATACGGTCTCTTTGGCAATGAGAGAGCAGATTCTTAAAGAAGCCTGCCAGAAAGCAATTACTCAGGTTAAGTGCACAAGCTACATCTGGGATGGGAATATTGTTCAGTGTATTTAGCAAATTAAGTTCGTTCAAGGTAATACAAATAGAAATAGATTGCTCTTACTTAAAGGGTGGTGAAAAAGGAAGAAACACTGGGCTCTGTCCTTCATCAGTCAGAAAAAAATGACTTCGCTGGAAAAGGCAAGTAAATTACTGAAGATATGCCTAAATGTAAGTAGAAATGGTCATATCTAAAGTGTGATAGTATCCCATTTCCACTTTGCCCACCAAGAGGTGGGCAGAGAGGACTGCATTTGTCCTCTCTGACGTATGTGGACAATACAAAGAGGCCTTTTTGATTTCTTTAAGGACTCCTAAATAAGAAAACACTAGATCTGAAGATGCATGGGAAAAGTCTGCCATTGTCACTCAACTGGAATTTCAAAACACTTATAAAAGGTGGACTAGTTCAGACGGGGCAATGCAGTTTCAACCCAGTCTTCATGGGTGATATTTTCTAGTTGAGCAGTAAGTTCACCCTGAGCACAAAGGGTGTATAAAGCTGTGTCAGGACAGTTTAAAAGGTGAATACAAAGATGAGAGAGGATAAATCTGCTCCAATTTGACATTCCCAGTGCAGATATCTACTTTGGCATTGGGCTCTCTCTGCACTCAACCAAGAGCAACAGATGTTTCTGGGCATGACTCATCCCATTCGAAATCTGGTACTCGTTCAAACAAATTGCACCTTGAGATTGCCACTTTCTCTCCAGTGACTGAGGAGGGTAGGCAGGGTGATCAGCTCAGCTGCAAATGCTTCCAACATAGATGCACAAAAACAAGTTAGAAGATTAAGTGGGTGTTGGACCAGAAGACTTCCAGCCTCAACCATTCTGTGAAGCTCAGGCCAACTGCTAACATGTAAAATTGGAGCAGCCAAAGATAGCTGTCCCTCAGGTCACCCAAACTAGCTGTAGGTCCAGTCTTTCACAGCATTTGAAATGAAAACAGGATGGGTGTGAGGGGTCAGTGATATTACCCCTTAGTTTACTCATCTGGGTGAAAAAATGCAAACTTTAACAAGAGAATATGTGCAGAGGCTCATTAAGTGATTGTCAGAAAAGCAAATTTTACTGGAGTGTCTGTCTTGTTACTGTCAGCCTTAATTTTGTTAAGATATTGATCTGCATGCCATTGGTCATTTTTAGGAAGAGATCAACCGGAACTTTGATTCTTGGGAACAGAATAAACAACATTTTATTTTCTGAGGATTAACCAGTTACTAAATACTACTTTTTTTTATCCTTTGTGACCAGAGAAACAGATGCTGAACTGATGTCCAAGCCACTGAGGAATATAAAGTGCTTTGGGCTGGAGTGAATAAATGTGCAGTTGCCATAGGAAAAGGGAACAACAAAAATGGCATGTTTCTGAGGAGACTGTGATGGCCAAAGAAGCAACTAACTTGGAAAAAATCACCTTATTTGCCTGAAAGCCTCATTCTGCCACTAATTTCTGGAAATAGATCAACTTAGAGGAGTAAGTGTAATCATCTCCAAGCCATTTATGGGTCTGAGATTAAAGTGGGCTGGTAGGGTGTGAAGAAATATGGAGGTGTGAGGAAAAGAAAATGCTCCTCTGCGACTGCTATCAGATACAGCATCCAACTGTCCATAGGCTGATTGCATTACAGAGGAAATGTAATACCTTTTGTAATCATCACAGGATTTGCTTCTCAGTATTCCTTATGTTTGTGTTTTAATGCAATTGTCTAGGCCCTCCAGGAGCATCTATGATGGTCATAATTCCCACCCCAAAAAAACCCTTAAAATTCCTCTATACTTCTAATGAACTTGGGAAAGAAAAACCAAACACAAAAACCCCAACTAAAAACAACAAACAGAAGTAACCTTTCTCACTTGCCCAAAATACTGCTAAGTAATAGCAAGTAGCTTTGGCAAGTGGACTTCCATGGCAGCCGCACTGGACTAATGACTGCTCAGAAGAAAAGGTTTATATTGCTTTATGTGCCCTTTCTCTTTTCAGCACTTTCAGCCTTAAGGATTTTATGAGTAAACCCAAGAAAAATACTTGGGTGTACAGTGACAATATCAAAAATGTACATTTACTAGACAAATAAATTTTATTAAGCGAGCCAGGAACATGACAAAGAGAAAATTAAGGAGAGAAGGAGAAGGAAAAATGTCAGAATTCTTGATGACTATTGAAACTACTCCAAAACAGACAGACTCCAAAACAGATATAGAGAGAAGAAAGAATGCATTAGGTTGTCATTAGCAATTTTATAGTCAAACTTATTATTTTCCTGATATATTCAGTGCACAAGGGATCTGATTCGTCACTTTCCTATCCAGTTTGAAATCAGGCAATCATGGGTGGTAATACTTGTATGTTTTACTATGCTAAATGAAGCAAACTGGCTCATGTGGCAAGGAAGTAGATGATCTAATAGGTGTATTTAATATTCTAGGATAGTCCTGCTTAATTTTTCAGTTCCTTACAGAAGTATTTCCTCATGTTCCTAGGCAAAGGAACATGCCATGTTCATGACTGTGAGCAATCACTGTCCTGAAAGAGCAGACAGGCTTTGCTGCTCATCAGCATTTCCAAGTGCCATGTAAGAGATGAGTTAAGAAACAGCAGCAGATGTCACAGCACGATGAATGCAAACTGGGGAGTAAATCTCATAAACATGCACTTCTGTGCACTACATCTGCAAGGGCATGGTGTGGACACCAATCACTTTGAATTCACATTGTTTCAGATCTTGCAATCCCTCCAGTCTATCTGACTCTACCTTGAACAAGTGCAGCATCTCCAGGCTTGGCTAGTGAATTTTCTAGTATTTCATGCACTCAACTCTAAAGTCACTCACAGAAACACACAGGGGAAAAAAAATTAAGTAATGCTTTGCTGGTAAAAGTATTGCAGGAATAGCCCACAACCCTCCACAAACTAGAAAAGCAAAAGTTTTTAAATTAATAGGTGCTTCTTTTCAGCACACTTTAATAGTCTCCATTATTTATCTGTTTTTCCGTCTTCTTCCAAACCATATTTACATCTTGGGTTGTTTCTTTCCCTCTCAGATTTGCTGTGATGTTGTCAGCAGTTACAAATACTAAACCAAAAAGGCATTAAAAATGCTAGCTCACATTTATGGATTCTCAGCATCTCAGCCCTTTGCACCTTCTGAAAGTGGGGCCTGTCCCCTTCTCATCAGGAATTGCTGCAGACTCTCTTCTGGGTTGGCAGAACCACCAGCTTCCATCTTTAGGGGCCTAGCTCACATTTGCTACTCCATCCCCTCACTTGCAAACATGACTCCCTCTTTTAATTTTTATTCCCTGCTTTCTCTGCAGTTGCTTTAAGCAAATGAAAAATGAAAAAACAAAGGTGGTAGGTGCTGCTTTAAATGGAGTGTCCCCAGATTTGCCCCTCAAGTGAATCCTGCAAAGGTTAACCTGCATGACTGTTGGTGCAGCTGCTGTCACAGGAGCTTGGAAAGACCAGCCCCGTGACCCATTTTAAACACACAATCCCTGATTCATGGCAGAAATCTCATTATGGACATTAATTTATTTTTAAGAACTGCTGAGCAGTGGGTAACAACATATCTTCAAATTAAATCCAGTTCAATAAATAGCACAAAATTAAATCATTCAAGGTCTGGTCTGCCTTGAGCTATGCTTAAACCCTGTGCATGATTAACAGATTAGAATGCAAAAAAAAAACCAGCTTAATCTGTCCACTGCAGAGATACTTTTATTCCCCTGTGCTACAAATTGTTTTATCTCTAGATACTACACCAGTCTGCTCTGCCTGTAGGCTTGAGCAGATGGTGTGGCTAGAGGAGCACTGAATTTCCAATTTACCCTGAAACCTGGATATTTATGTAGTGTCCTTTTAATGATTATAGTGTTTTCAATTCTTGCAAAGAGTTACATGTTTGTCAGTATTTTACTCATTATTGTAATATTCTCAGTCAAGATCAACACAAGCAAATGCGGAGAGGCTCAATCTGGTTCCAAGCCATGCAGTAGTTCAGTATAAAAGAAAAGGCAATGGCATCCAGATAGCCCAAATTCTACCTTCATGCATTATCTGTAACAACACACTATCTGCTATGTGGCTGTCACTTACCATCCTTTAAATTAGCATTTTATATTAGGACATTTAAATCCTAAATATTCCTCATAATGAACTTCAATTAATTAACAAAGCCAGCATTCCCAGCTTTTATGCTCTTAAATGGAGCCTACTTTTATTTTTATAAGGTTACATTGCTGTATGACTACACCACTGCACTTAAAATAAAATAACTAAAGTAGATTGATATAAAGATCAATCCAACAGAATATAATCTAAATTCTTCTGGCACAGCAGGACCATGTTTCACTTTCAGCAGAAACAGAGAGGTGAGAGGGCTCAGCCTTGCGCGGGATGAAGCCATTTGAAATATTGCATATGCTGTGCATAGCATTGACGACAAAGGGTATCAGGCACACAATGACACCACGCTCAGGTCTCAGTTAGGAGTATCAGTGATATTCCAGGCTCAGGTGCCTGGAATATCACTGCAAAGTCTTTGGCACTTAAATAACCAGAAAATCGCTATCATCATTTGCATTTCATAGCTGAAACTCAAATATAGGGACATATCAGAATAGCAAGGAGACACGCTGGCATATTCATGTATTTTTAAGTATGTAAAAAGACCACCCTGCTACAGCAGGTGACATTTTGCAGTCTGCTCTGATACTCTCCTTCAATCATGCCAGCTATTTCCTGCAGATGTTTTCTGCCAAAATGCCTGAACAAATTAGAAAGCTGCTGGCACAGAGGATTTTTCAAACTGAGTGGGATTTTAATTTAGTGATTCTCTTAAATATAACACCATTAAACCCCTTTATGGGTTTACAAGCTACATAGCCAAGTCAGACTTGCCTCAGGTGCAAAATCCCAGTGACAATCAGCCTGCACCAGCTGTAAAAGCAGTGGGCTAGTGAGTACCACTGCAGGGTGATGGTATGTCACTTGCAGCTACTGAGGCACAGGCTCATGTGAGAAGAGAAAAGCTGTCCTAGGAATAGGTTTATATGTCATATGGTTTCCTTTTGGTAAGGTTTCTTGCAGTTTTCCACTATTGAGATTTCAGAAATGAGTCAGGTGATACATGACCTAGTTTTGAACTGGAAGGTGACCCCAACTTGCTGTGCTACTGTGAGCATGTGTAGTCTTCTGATTTTAAGTATAACTAAAGAAAAGCAGAGTTGATTAAATAAATCATTAGCTGTTTGTTGTAAATTTCAATTAATTGATGTTTGAGCAGCAAGCTTTCTGTATTAGAGTTTTTTTTCCTAACAGTAATTTCTGTAGTGACTTCTACTAAAACAAAGGCAATGTGGTTTTAAGACCATTCAGTTTGTGCTGAGAATTTAAAAACCTGTCTGTGTGTGTCTTTCTACTCTTCTGAAGAACTTTTTCGGTTGCTTGCATAAAAAGAACTGCATTTTTAGAGCCCTGCTTCAAATTCAAGTGGCCATGATTCTCATATCTGACTGATCAGCAAATCCTGGGCCTTGGATTGTGCAAAACCCCTAAAAATTAAGTAAATCTGAGACATCTGATATTTGAGGAGAGACTGACTTTCCAGACTCTCCAAAACAGAAAACCGTGGGGAAACATCTTGATGTCAACAGCACAGCTTCCCACATGCTCTCCAGTTCACCTTAAAGCAGCGAGAAAACATCATTTTATGTGATGAGCTCATTGCCTGCAGTACCAGACTCTGCCTTTCCAGAATCCCGGGGGCTGGGGAAAGTCAGCGAGTCCCAGCTTTTCCCACCTTTTATTTTCAGTCATTTGTTATCATTGCCAAAGGAATGTCCATCCCCATGTTCTTACTCATTTTTTGTTGCAACGAGGGCACTGACAGCTTTGCGCATGCCAGGTGTCAGGGGCTCGTGTCTATACACAACCCAGCCAACATCAGCAGCCAAAGAGACACAGCCAAACAGATTAGCCACAAAATCTCAGTATCTTTCAGATATGTCAAATTTCCAGTGAATATGCTGGTCAGCTGGGCTCCTGAAATTGGTCTGAGTATGTCCAGCAAACCAAACTAATCATTTTAAGTTTGCTCAGGATGGCTGGAAAGGCAACAGTGTTGGCCACCAGAAGAGTGCAGAAGCTCGGAGTACATCAGCAGCACTCCAGCCAGAGCTGCAGAGTGATTTTTAGAGTTGAATGCTATATGGCTGGGGGAGGAAAATAAAGCTGTCAGTAAGGCCAATGACAGGAGAGTGTAGGTGAGAAAATTTCCCCTGAATTAAACATGATCCTAAATATTTTCATAAAGAGAATCTGTGAATGATTCTTTGCATCTAAAATAACCTAGAGATTTGAGGCTGTTGCATGCTCTTGTTTAATTAATGTTTGTTATGAGACCTACTGAAACTATTTTTCTCATGTTCATATTATAAAGGCTCTGTGACAGTAATGTGAGACCAACAGGAATAATCCCATCTTCATAAAAAAAACTAAAGGAGATCTGTAACTGATTTAATTTTATTGTGTATCAACCACTAAATACATCTTTTTACATCAGAAATACATAATAAATGGCATTTCTGTCAATAGGTAACACAGATGAGTACACCACTCTACCCAAATGAAACTATAGCTGTTTCCCGTAACGAAGCTTATGATTCTTGCAGCCGCATCCAGACTTTGGATCCAGAAGCGCATCCTTCCAAGGATGTTGCTTCTGGACTGATGCAGGCTGACACAGAAAGGGAAAAGAGCAGACAGTGTTTATACAAGCAAGAGAACTACAAGGTGCAGACAGGAAACACCCTTTGTGGTTTTAAGTAATTTGGTTTAGTCTGTTATAAAAGTTATATTATTCAAAGAGACACAGAGAAAATGAGTCCTTTTTGATTCCTTTGAACTTCAAAATTATGCACCTTAAAATGATAATAGAAGGACAGCAGTTCAATTTGATTGGCAAATTAATTGGGATCAAAATATTAGCCATGTGCTGTTTCATTTGGACTGTTTGTTTTTTCCAAACTGAAATAGATAAACATATTTTTAATTTTACAATCCTTTCCTGCTTTTCATTTCCTTTACTGTTCAAGGTGGTTTGGATTACAGCAAAAACCTATGTATTTTTGCATCTGAGAAAATATTTACTTACCTATTGACTGCTGATGATAGCGATGATGACTGACAAATATCTAGCATTTGAAAATTTGAGATTTGTCACTATAATTACTAAACACATCAAGTTCTTTAAATTTCTTGACAGTATTCTAATTCAACGGCAGCAGAAATTGAGACAGCATTCAGCAAAGCCACAACTTCGGTGTTGACACCAGTTTTACTTTCATCAGGAAACAGTTGGAGGCATCACTAATTAAATCAGAAAAGACATTAAATGATTTTTACTAGAGCATGTTGTTGGACAGAAGGAATTGTGGTTGAGGCAGTAAAACTGCAACATGCCGGGTTGGAACTCAGATCACAGGAAGCTCTTATTTGGGCCATGTAGGGAAGGAAAACAGGTTTCTTAACACAAACAGAGATAATTTTAATTACTTTAATTGTTTTTGCAGAAGCACTTTAAAGAGAAGGTCAATTTTTTAGGACTCCCACAGGATAAAGATAAGTTAATGAAGTAAATAGACACAGAGCATCTTAGTTCCCAGATAAAACATTTAAGCAAACTAATCTATTTGACTGCTTAGCAGAGTAACTGCCAGGCTTCCCTAGAGGAAGAGGGATGGCCCTAAGAAATCCCTAGGTTTCATCTGAACCCCTGAAGTCAGTAAAGCCAAACTACTGTGAAAAGTGGTGATTTAGATTCCCCTACAAAACCCTTTTGATGGTACTGTAAGGCACAGGACATCAAAGCCCAAGATACTCTTGAATAAAAGCAGTTCATACTAAAAAGAAAAAATGCCCAGTTTTATAAAAGCGATAAACAAAACAGATCAAGAATGAAGGAACTGACATTAAAGAGTTCCTCAATGTACCAGGCATGGCTAAATTGACTGATATCCTTGATAACTATCAGTAAGTCATGATGCCAGGGTCCAGGACAGCTGAATGAGAGCCATGTACTCCTAACCAAAGTCTGTGTTTTTAGGAGGTGTCCCTCAGGAGATAACTTAAACCAGAGCCTTAAGGAAGGTCCTTAGTGTTCAGCAGATTAAAGTCTGCTATGGCTGAGTTACTCAAAAGGCAAGATCATACCACTGCTAAGAAATGCCTTTATTTCAAGTCATTCTGTAGACCATGAACTTGGGTAAAACCTGCTTGGAAGCTTATCACCAAGACCAAGAAGATAAAACCCCCAAATAACTAAAATGTTAAAGCAACTGTTTAGCTCCCTAGTTCTGCTAAGTTTGGAAGTCAGCGTGACTCTTCATGGTGAAGTTATTTGACTCAGTCCCCATACTCAAGAGGACACTTCACCCCCTTTACAAAACAGCTGTGTGTGCATCGAGGAGACTCAGAGAAGACAGACCCTTGCCGTGTTTGTGTTATGTGTTTATATTTGCAAGGGGATATACAGACAAATAACCCACTAGCAGGTTTCTAATTTTTTTGCAACTCTGAGTGAGTACACGTGGGAAAGCCTGGTTCCTTTCAGCAGCAACTCAGCTCAGATGTAGGCAGGTGCCAACAAAGTGACTCTCAGCAGAAATGAAAGCCAAAGGTGCAGAAAATTGTCAGTTACAAAATGCTGAGCCCCTGAGGGCACCCTTTGTTCCTGCCAAATCCCATGGGGCTCCCTCACCATCCCATGGTCAAGGATCCATTTCAGCCCAGCCTGGACCCATCAGTCAGGAAAGGCCCCATCAGAGTTACCTTGCTTGAGGTAACTTACCTTCTTCAGAACTCAAATGGAGGCAGCTGTGGCAACAATTTCAAATACTTAAAGTATTAGAAAATTTAGTAAAATTTTCTACCTGCTTTGCCAGTAGTCTTGCCGTTTTCAGGGGATATTTCCCAATGGTAGGTTGAAGGAGAAATCACAAATAAAAATCTCTACCCAGTAAAACCACAAAGTACGACGATTTCTCAAAACAAGATGTAAAGTAGGGGCATTTCACCATGGTACCAAAACAAACATGAAGAGTCCTCTGTAGCTTCTGCCAGGGCAGCTGCCTCAGCTTCAAATGGATCAATGCTCTTCCTTGGAGGTTGGGTGACAGGACCATCCAGTGAGAGGATAAACCAAAAGAGCCTATAGGTAAGAGGACTGAAGACAGTGAAGGAAGGACAAAAGAAAAATCAACCACCACTGACAAGGAATACAGCAAAAGAAACTAGAATAAAGTTTCCTGTGAGGATAGCAGAAGTATAGGGAGTTCGAATACGTGCTCCAGCCTTGGCCATTCCTCATGGCCAGCAAGCTGGAGCAGCCTGATTTGACCATCAGCAATGCCTACATGCTCTTCTCCATACAGCAAAGTCCAGCAGCTAATAAATAATGTGTGAAATCTGCCTGGACAGAGGATCAGGTTTTCCCAGAACGTTTCCATAGTCAGCCCAAAGTCAATATGTGGAATGAACAGGATTTTCTTCTGAGAGAACCTGAGGAGTATTGCAGAAACTGCACTGAGATCAGCTTGAAGTTTTCAGGATGCGTTTGAATATTTTCTGTTTGAGCCACAGGGTTGAAATAAATTTCGGCAGCAGCTAGGCAATTGCATGTAACTTTTTTTATTGTTGTTCAGCTAGAACAACACTTATCTCTCCTTTGTAAATCAGCCTCTATATCCTGTAATGACGTTTTAGTGTGTGTTTTTTTCCTGTTCACCCACTTGTTTCATGAGCTAGGCTTGTGTGTTTTCTCTTCCTTTTTCTAGTAGGTATGAGTGAAGCTACTGAAGAGCAGACGATTTCTGTGCTAAAGCTTTAGTAAATTTTGTGAGGCAAATTTCACAGTCATATAAAACCTGAAACTGCACTGAATTGTCTACGTAGCTAAAGTAACAAAGAGCCTGACAATTAACCTTTGCATACCAAAAACTGCCCAGACAAAACTTAAGCAGTCTCTTTTTACAGAAAGCAGTGTACAAGTTCTTTGTTGACAGAGGTTTACAGTCAAAACAAAATGGTTTTTGTATAGTATTTAAAGCATGCAGGCATAGGGATGCATCACTAAATAAATGGTGTGCTGCAGGTGAATAATTGTGCTATGATTGCTTTGGACAAATTTTGTAAATCTTGTACTGAAGGCCCAAAGCAAGGGACTAACACCAATTTTCAAATCTGCTGCACTCATTAGACAGCTGAAAAAAGAAATTGAGGACTGCTGACTACCATTCCAGACAGAAACCCCCAATTAACAGCATAACAAGCCCAGAGAAGACTTCCTCATTAATAATCAGTAATGACAGCCAGGGAGTTAAATTGGTTCCTAGAGGTTCCAGGAGCCCAGGAGTTTCTCAGAATCAGTATCTTTTTGCCTGATAACATTTTCCTCATGAAAGTTAAATAATCTGGCACAAGCATATACAAGATTAAATTTCAAGTGAATTATACATTCTGGCATTTGTCTTTCTTCCACACAGGCACAATAATGTCTCCTGGGAATAATTTGCAGAAATTACAAAATTGTCTTTAGAAAACTTGATGGGACATATTTATAAAGTAGGTGCAATGACTGAACACTCAGCATTTTCATTTGCATATGCCAGTACAGATTTGCACATATGACTGAAGTGAATACAAAGGCATATAAATGCTCAGTCCAAAAATTATAGTGTTGCCTTAGGAAGGTGCAGGAGAATTGCAAGTATTTTGTTACAATAGCTGCCAGAGGGGTTACTTTGAGGGGAAAAAAAAAATCTCCTGTTAAAAATAGGTTTTAAATTTTCTAGTTCATTTCTTTGCTTGAGTGAACTGTGAAAGAATTAGTTCCCTAATTATGCCAACACAATGGCTTAACTTGTTGAGCTGCGAAAGCTTGCTGTTATTCTTAATCAGCTTCTCTAAATCAGTAACAGTAAGCCTGTGACAATGAGAGAAAACAGAAAAAGATTCACAGTTTCTGACATTAAAAACTATTATTTCCCACACATTTTAGTGTAGAGGCAGTTCTTGTACTCAAAGCTGTGAGACCCCAAACACATTACCATTGGAATAATTTTACTTGGCAGCTACTGTTAATTGTCAGGCAGAGTGATGGAAGTGCTGGCTATCAGTGTAGCATAAGTGTTTCTGGGTTGTGAGAGAACTGTCTTTCTGCTAATGGGGCAACAAAGCCCACTCTACAGGGCAGAGGTTTAAAGTCTTCAGATTAGAGTCATCCTTGGTGTAATTTAGGAAGACTCAAGTTACTTTAGCATTGAGTTGGATCACAGAATAGATGCTTTTTTCTTTCATTGTTGCTGATTTTTCTGAATTTACACTGTTATAAATAACAGACTTCCTTCTGAGCTTCCTCTTAAACCTCAACAAATACATACGCTTGCTTTTCTCTGCCTTCCACCTCCTGCATTTTTTTATTACATTTCCTAGTAGCATTTTCTATCGTCTTCAATGATGACATTAGCTTCCTTTCTCAGAAGAAGTTAGAGAAGCTCACAAGATCACTGATGACTTTTTAAATTAAAAAAATCCAAATCTGTGTGCTTGCTTGGGGTTTTTTTTTTGTTTTGTTTTTTGGTTTTGTTTGGTTTTTGTTGGTTTTGTTTGCTTGGTTCGTTGGTTGTTTTTGGTTGTTTGGGGTTTTTTTTGTGGGGTTCGTTTTGGTTTTTTTGTTGTAGTTTTGGGGGGGGTTGTGGTTTTTTGGGGGGGTTGGGGTCTTTTTTGGTTGGATTTTTTTTTGGTTTTGTTTGTTTGTTTTTGCCGTTTCAATACTCAGATCTCACATTCTTGGAAAGCCACAGACAATGCCTACTCTGACACTTACAGTGTAATTATATATTAGTTATAGCCTCATTTTTAAATAAATCAAAAGTAGAAATAAAACATCTCTGCTTTTCTTGGGCACAGAAGAGCTCCCCTAGCTGGGTACCCATCAGGCTACTGCAGCTGTTTCAGTGATGCTGAACTGGGCTATCAAGCATCCCTTAGCCCAACTACAGGCTGCAGTGCAGGATTTGGTTTAATATGAACACCTTCTCAGCTCATTGTGTCCAGCTCTTATGTCAGGAAGCAGAGAGCAGCAGCATGCCTAACTTTACAACTTTACCAGTTCTTAGGAATAACTGGAGAAATTTGGGAGAGAATGGAGCAATGCATCCCCTCCCTTCTGACTCCACACATGCTGTTGGTCCCCAAGCTCAACTGCCAGCTCCCTTCAGTCTGAGGGGTACAGAGGAATCTTGTGCCTTTCTGCTGCCCCTGCTCTTTTGCAGAGCCATTGGGTGGTTTGAGTTGCATGGTGGCTATGTGATTCTATTAACCCAAACCTGAAGCTGCACAGAATGACAGAATATGCTGAGTTGGAAGGGACTCTCAAGGATTATCAAAGTCCAGCTGCTGGCACTGCACACAGCCATCCCGGAGTCCCATCATGCACTGAGAGTGTTTTCCAAATGGTTCTTGAACTCTGTCAGGCTTGGTGCTGTGACCACTTTCCTGGGGAGCCTGTTCCCGTGCCCAACCACCCTCTGGGTGAAACACCTTTCTCTAATATCCAAACTAAACCTCCCCTGACACAACTTCAGGCCATTCCCTCAGGTCCTGTCATTGGTCACCTCAGAAAAGAGATCAATGCCTACCCCTCCTCTTCCCCTCATGAGGACATTGTAACTCCAACGAGGTCTCCCCTCAATTTCCTCCAGGCTGAACAGACCAAGTGACTTCAGCCACTCCTTGTATGGCTTTCCCTCCAGGCCCTTCACCATCTTCATTGCCCTACTTTGGATGCTCTCTAAGAGCTTTATATCTTTCTTATATTGTGGTACCCAAAACTGCACATAGGACTCGAGGTGAGGCCACCCCAGTGCAGAGCAGAGTGGGACAATCCCTTCCCTTGCCCGGCTGGCGATGCTGTGCCTGATGCCTCTCAGGACAGGGTTGGCCCTCCTCGCTGCCAGGGCACTGCTGACTCATGTTCAACTTGATCAGGACCCGCATGTCCCTTTCCATTGCACTGCTTTCCAGCGTCTCATCCCCCAGTCTGTCTGTGCATTCTGCCTCATCCCAGGTGCAGAATCCAGCACTTTCCCTTGTTGAACTTCATACTGTTGGTGATTTCCCAGGTCCTCTTAATTTGTCAAGGTCTCTCTGCAGGGCCTCCACGCCTTCCAGGGAGTCAACAGCTCCTTCCAGTTTTTATCATCTGTGAATCTGCTTAGTATACCTTCCAGTCCTGCATCCAAGTCATTCATGAGGATGTTGAAGAGCACGGAATCTAAGATAGAGCCCTCTGGAACCCCACTAGTGACAGGGGACCAGTCTGATATCTGCATTCATTGTCATCCTTTACGCCTGACCTGTGAGCCAGGTGCTCACCCATCCCATGATGTGATTATCCAGATGTGCGCTGGTCATTTTGTCCAGAAGGATACTGTGAGAAACAGTATCAAAAGATTTACTGAAATCCAAATCCTTGATCAACTGGGTGGGTTACCTTGTCATTAAAGGAAATCAGGTTTGATAAGCAGGACTTTCCACTCATTAATCCATGCTGGCTGTGACCAATAACTGTGCACCTGGCTTCTCTCAAATCAGCCCACAGAGAAACTCAGAGGTCTGGACTTGTGCCAGTGTAACAATCAGGAGTACACAGACCAAGGTATTTACGAACACCACAGTTTTCCTGCATCATTTCCTTGTCTTCCCTGCAGGTGCTGAATAGTGACATCAGGTGTATATGCAGAAAGTTGAATTCTGAATGGGGCTTTGCATCTGAAGCCACTTCCACCCAACTGCTCACTTTCCACTTTCTTCAAGTCCTCTGAATTTCCATCAGGTCTCTCAGAATTTCTGTGATATTTTTCACCTTTTGCAGGTCCTCAATCTCTGTTTCACTTTGGGGGAAACTACACTGCAAAAAGTCCCTTCTGCATCAGCAATCACGCCTGGACTGACTTCTCCTTCCCACTATTCTCAACATGTTCTTTCTGAAATGTGAGCTACTAAGTTTGGTTCCTTATGTGAAACGTGGTATTGCACATGTTGGAACATCTGATGACAAAGAAACTTCAAAAATAAGGACATTTGTCCTAGTTTGTTGGTTTCTTGAAGGTTTATAAGCTGCTACTAACCATGGACTTCCTCTTGGCTGAAGCCTGTGAGTGACAACATGTGCAAGCAGAGAGCTCATTAACAGTCAGGATGTTTGAGGGCGGTACTCTATGTGCAAAGCATATTTAATTTTATCAGCAAATCAAGCTATTTTTACTCACAAAGTACTCTGTGAAAATGACAAGAGCATGCGAGAGCTGCAAGATTGCTAGATATAGAGGCAACTATTTCTATTTTGAAGCCTCTGCTGAGAAGATAAAAATTATTGAGGCTGAAATGCTGCATTCCAGCATTTACTGTCTCTTTTGACAGTAGAAGCACCGTGGGAGACAGAAGAGCAAAAATTAAGTTAGAGAGATAATACACAGGAAGCCAATGTTATGTTATATTAAAAACAGACAGTACTTAGAGTGACAAGCTTGGAAACTAGAAAGGAAATACTGCAATACGTAAGTATGCAGAACATGTTATGCCTCTATTCTTCCCCTCTCCCTTTACAAAAGAACATTAAGCACAGAATTATCACCAAAAAATGGCAGGAGCTAGATGCCAAATGGGCAGACTACTTCACAGATCAATGAAGAAGAACAGGACTGTCTCCCTTGGGTACAGAACTGTCCTGTTCTCAGAAGGACATGCAGATCATTTGTATATGTAAATGGTGTCTTTATGGCTTACAGAAAAAGCCTAAAAAGGAGAAAATTGTGTCCCAATCTGTACTGAAGAGAGAACACAGTACAGAACTGAAAATCGAGAAAAGAGAAAGCTGATCTCTTCCCAGCCCTATTCAGACCAGCAACCCACTCCCCATCACTCAGTGAGGTACTTCTTGTGAAGTAGGTACTTCCTTCGGGAAGGCTGGAGCTCAGCAATTACAAGTCTAACTCAGGCACCTAATGGGTGGCAAAACGAATACTTGCTTTGCTGGAATTTCCCCATGCCAAAAAAGCCCTAACCCAAAACAACTGAAGTAAACACAGCCTAATCCTCTTGCAGCAGAGGAACCATTGTGAAGGTGCAGAACAAAACATTTACTGTCATTCTTTTATGGTTTGATAGTATTTTAACAACTATGGTTTTACCTTTACTAAAATACGTAGTCTGTGGTAAAGTGAGTTGCATCTTTCACTTCTTCTAGAACAGTTGCCACAGAAGTTTGTAGCTCCATTGTCTGAAAAAATATCAGCGTAAGACATACGTAGTTTTATTTCTATGGTTTTGCATTTGTCTGACAGGCTGTCTTACTCTGTGAGATGTTTCATTCTTTTCAAGATAGCTTTACTTCAGTTACACAGCTTAAAGACCTGGGTTTTAGTTCTTAGACCTAAATATGTGTCATAGAAACTAATAGAAAATTACAATAATAGAAGGTTTAAAGTGACGTGCTTGCAGCCTGGCTTATTGGCCATCAGTGATCCTAAGGCTACTGCCAACTTAGTATTTTGTCTTACAAAGGGGAAATACTGGCATCTCAGAGTTATCCATTCTTATCAGCACTTCTCAGGATCCCACCTTGGTAAATCTATCCAAATTACTATTTTGTATGATGCCACAGAAATCAACTACACTGGAGACCCCTCTCAAATACTAGGCATGCATGTTTTTTGGATAGGAGAAGGGGGTTTTTGGCAAGACTGTAACCTGATTTTGGCAAGAGTGTTTTTATTCTGTTGTCCTCCCTTAGTTGCTTGAGGGTCTGGATGAAATCCTGGTATTACTGAGTCAGAGGTGAAACACTGGTGAGTGTGCGATACTGGTCTATCTTGCTGTTTTAAAATATAAGCAGTGAAATGTGTGTTAAGGCAGAATTTCCTTTGCAATGCTATAATTTCTACATTTTTCTACTCAGGAGCTCACGAATCTTGTTTGGCACTATCTACTCAGTATGCTACAAAGGGAAGGAAGCCCAGTCTTTAACACTTATTAACATGGGGCAAGTAAAGCATTAGCAGGCAGACTACTGGCTCACCACCTGGACAGAAGAGAAGCATGCTTTTCCTCTCACACATTGGTTTCTGCTCCTTGTACTTTGCCTGACAAATGCAAAATAAGATTATTGCATAATAACTAGGCATTCATACTATGTGCAGCATCTTCAGACTGTGTATCTATATATCTGTGCTATAGAAGGAGCATTTTCAGAACCCATGTAACTAGTGGGGTGTTTCTGTTCTCTGTTGCATGTGGTGTCATTGACAAAGGTTGTGTCATGTATCTAACCACAGGTGCATATATACCACACAGACTGTTCTGGGAGTCAAAGCATCATACACCGAGGGCAAGAATTGTGTTATCCTCTCTGAATTTCACCATGCATACCATACTTAAATATTAGCAGTGTTTTACAGAGGATGCCATCTATTGCCTAGAGGTCAGGACAGTCAGCAGCTCCCACTACACCATCAGCAGGACAGGGACCTCACTTTCCTGACAGCTGGATGCATTAACCAGGAAAATGAGATCATGGTCCATCTCCTTACATGAGCATCTTTCAAGGTCAGGCAGGAGCTGGGCTGGAGTTTTTGAGACATTTTAATTTAAACACCTGAAGTCAACATCTTATTGACTTTCCATCCCCCAAGAGATTTCAACTAATCTTAGATGTCTAAAAAACTAGAAGTACAAGTTTGAGCTGGTAACTTTATGCTTTTACTGCAGTTAATAACGAGGGCTATATCCACAATAAATTGAATGTCCCTCTGTGGGTGCCCATTTCTTCCTACCAGCTGCACAGGGTGACCAGCTCAGACAGACATGGAACTTATAGGTGTAAAACTGGAACAATGAGTCATGATCGAGATGTCCGCATCCCATCAGCACACACGCCTAGACAAAAGTGTGGCTGAGAAACCCCGCAGTTCTCTACAGCGCCGAACTGCAGCATTTCTGAAACTCACTGCAGACTTTAATAGCTGTCATCTACCCTAAAAATACATTTGCACCTCTTCTCATTAGTGTAGTGTCTTGGGTGTTCTTTCTCCGCAGCTCTGGTGAATAGCAGGACCAACCGCTCCTCCTCGGGACACCCTCGGCTGCTCGGTACCTGTCCTGGCTAACACACCTCCTTTTCGGAGCGCCCCATCCCGGGCGGGGGTGAGTCCCGCCGTGC